>OY755244.1:85427683-86027683 GCA_963576725.1 Azorinus chamasolen
ATATAAGAGACGTTGACCAAATTTACATGCAACACACGATGTAACAGATAAGGGAATATCCTTCTTCTTGGGCACATGCCATATCGCATAAATCAGATAGTTACGTATATATACGAATGTCCTACCGTAAGCTTTGGGCCTAATCCTGATATACTGTATTCGATCAGTGGAAACAG
Source organism: Azorinus chamasolen (assembly GCA_963576725.1). Lineage (NCBI taxonomy): Eukaryota > Metazoa > Mollusca > Bivalvia > Cardiida > Solecurtidae > Azorinus > Azorinus chamasolen. The sequence goes on from OY755244.1 coordinate 85,427,860, forward strand.
TATAACCACTCTAATGTTAGGTGTTATGCATACGCTTTTATGCCGCATTACTTTGTAAAACACAGTTTGACTTTGGTAGTATAAATTCAGATAAACAAGTTTTATATCGTTTCCTATCCAACTAATTTTAACCATTTCCATCTTCAGATAAACGCTATATGATGCCTTTGCAAACAGAGAAGACACAAATCTGCTCTGTTTGCGAATACAAATTATGAAATTTGGTAATGAAATTATAATAGATTTCAAACTACAATTTCTTCTAATAGTATCAAACATTGAGTATATATACCACTATAAACATTTATCTAATACTTTTTCATGATATCATGGTTTCATAGACGAATATTCAACAGGGAAATGGTTACAGAAGCAGATATACAACTAGGACTGTATATGCCGTTTGGCAACATTTATAAAGTGTATTGTATGCTTGAAAATATAAATCAAGTGCCATTGTCTTACAGGGCAACAGATAAAATTGTATACTGGTACTGAAATACTAAACTATTCATTTCTCCTCCTAACCCTATGCTGTGACCAGTTTTTAGAATACAGTAAAGCCTCGCTAATGCGACTACCTAAAAGAGGTATAATTCTGGGTGCTAGATGCAGGTGGCAGCTTAATGCAGGACAAAAGAAATGCAGAAAGCTCCCAGAGGAGCCCTGCATTAAGCAACCACCTGCTTATAAAGACATCCATGTTGATTCATTAAGTGGTCGCATTAGAGGGGTTCTACTGTAGTCTCTTAGAGCCAATTCAAAACATAGGATGATTTGATTGAGAAATAAAGACGTTGTTCTTGATAATGTTTTAATTTACGCATCTTTTCTGGACCTTTTTTTGCTATAACGCCCTTCCCTTCATTCTGTTATATGCATTACCTAGGCCACAGTCACTTGCATATTTCGGCTATCACGTAGCATCATACATGCATATTTATCATGGCAATGACTTGTCAACGATATATCTGTTGTACAGGTTAACATATTGTAATGCGTAATTGGGACTTAACTGAGAATACGATATTTTTTATACAAATGACGCACTGTGAGAAACGCATAGTGGACGCTTTGATTATTGAAACGGAATGTGCAGACATAAGCATTTCCGTTTCAAAAGGGAACAGAGCTCTCACTGTTGATCAGATACATAACCTCTGCCGCGCCACAGACATGATAGACAAAGCTTTAAAATACATAATTGCTATACAATGTACTAAGTTTATAATACAGTATAACCTCTCTTAACCGGAATTCTAGTAGATAAGAATTTAGATACTTTTAGGCAGGTGGCTGCTTAATGCAGAGTGAAAGTCATGCAGAAAGCTCCTAGAGGAGCTTTCTGCATGACTTTCACCCTGCATTAAGCTGCCACCTGTCTCCAAGACCGATATTCATATTAAATTTAACGGCCGGTTAAGAGAGGTTTTACTATAGCCTGAAAAAACCTCTGATTACGGTTGCCACTGTTATCTATACCAATCAATGTCATTTCTTTTTTACCATAATATATTTCTTTTGCAGGACCATCCTCCCTGTGATATTTGAAGTACTTACAATACAGTGTATATAATTTGGGACCAAGGGGATTAAAGCTCTGTTAGCATAATTATTTCTTAGGTTAACCCTCGACAATGCATAATATTATCCTAAATCTCTTCGCAAAATTATAGTCCGTGTCAAACAATTTGGATTCTAAGGGATGATCTGAATCAAAATCCTTCGCAAAGGTTATCATAGATTCGTCTGTGACGGCAAAAAAGAGCAAAACAAGTTTATCGTTTCCTTACACTTGTCACTTTGATAATGTTTTGACGTTGTAGCTAGGTTCCTAAATGTGTTATCGTATACACGCCAAATACGTTTTGCTTTCAGTTTGGGTGTATCTTGATTGACTTCGTATATGAACAGTAAAACACTTCTAAACCGGACGTTAAAATTAGCACCAATGTCGGTCTTTTAGACAGATGTCAGCTTAAAGCAGGTTTAAAATCATGGAGAAAACTCCTAAAGGAACTTTCTACATTAAGCAGTCATCTGGTTTAAAAGTCTTAATTCGTTCTTAATTAAAATTCCGGTTTAGAGGGTTTTATTCTAAATACATGTATATACCCACAGCGAAACAATGTATGCTGTAATGCTGTATTCGCGTCATATTAACCTTAACATGCTCTATTAATGATGTCTGTTTTAACTACCAGCTGATGCGATCCTGATTTGTTGAAGCTTTAAAGTAATACTGACAGGGTATTAACACTTTCCACCATAAATACGCCTTTCTGTCTCTGTAATAACCACTTCTTGAAACCATTGTGATAAATAGAGCATTTGCTCCTATAGGAGCAAATGCTCTATTTATCACAATGGTTTCAAACTACAAAATTCTAAAATATTACTTTTCTCTAGTAAATGCTCCTTTTTGGTAGATGCATTCAAAGAGGTTGTGTCTAAAAAAAGCCTATGGGGAAATGGTTAAAACACGGGTTTTTCAATTAGATCTAGACTGTTTGCAAATGCCACTCAGGCCACGCTTAGGAAGATTTGGGTTAATTGTAGTATTGTGTTGTATCCTGGTTATTGTCTAGTTCCTGCATACTTTGTCTGGATATATGATTATCACAATACGTAAAGCTAAGTATGTGTGGCTTGGTAATTGGCTAAGACAAAAATATAAGATACGCTAATTGTCTCACGTAATTACTGTTTCCATCCGATATTGAAGCATTCTTGTAAAGATGCTTTGTCTGTAATTCCACTTTACATAAGCTGACATCTTGACATTTTTACAGTTCATATATGTTACAGTTTTCCTTCAGAATTAAGCCTTTGAAAGTTGAATATTCAAAATGGAATGTTCCATCAGTACTTAACTATATAGAGTACATTCATTTAGAGACGTCTTAACGGCATACAGCACAGAGCTTTATCAAAGAGCTCCTCTCGGAAATTCCAGTGCATTCGTTTCTAGCATTCAAATAAAATGTTAACGGTTTGCATACGGAACATGTGACAGATAGTCGTAGAAACGAGCAATGAGGTTGTTTCCTTGCTATGCATTTAATTAGGGTTTTGTAGGTTCGTTCGACGCAGGTAAAATATTTAGATCTGAGTCAATATATAGATATATAGATGACACATCTGATCATAGTTGTAACAGATAAATATCACACGGAACCTAATTAGCAAGATGCTAATAATCAATTCTAATGAGGTCGAGATCTAACTGAAACTTCGTATATTTCTATCCAATCGACATCTCCTTTCAAAACTATACTTAAACGCTAACATTCGTCAACAAATATATAAAAATACTCTATATATTATTTAGTAGTCTTGCATTTCAGTTGTATTGTTGCTAAGTCAGAAAGGTGTTTCCGAGCAAATTTGACAGGCAACAATACAGCTTGCTTTCCAAACTGTGTTATCATATATGAAACAGACGACGTTTCTTTCAGTTGCGTCCTTCTAGCGTAATGTACTTCACTCAGTCATGTACAGGTAATGCATTGTAAAGCGTCTATGAGCGTTACCGTTCACTGAATACTCGACACCTATAACAGAAAATATGTTAAATTCCAATAATAAAAAAGTGTTTTTATAATTAAGTACGTCTCATTTCGCTGTTGCGTCTGCTTTCCTTCTTAATTTAATAATTTCAAATAGATACGCCACGTTCAGTCAAGGTTAGGTACTCGGCAATACTGATAAAATGAAGTTGCTTGCTAAACCCTTCTCTGATGAATATTCATGTATGAAATATTGACAGCATGAATATTTATTGACTGCATTTTTATAATGACACATGTACACATGACATGTTGATGTTGGTAGAAACTGTACAGTCAGATAAATTACTATTCTATGAGAATACATAGCAGACCCTGATCAGAGGACTCCTACATGAGCCTTCTGATCTAGATCGTCTCTGTTTGTAAAGGCGTGAACATTGTTTATATGAAGGAAACGGCTAAGTTACTTCAGAATAGATCGAGACAAACCTCTTCAATGTTGTTAATAGATTAATGACCTGTAAACATATCAATTGATATTTCAACTGAAACGCATTTATTCTTCTGTATTACATATACATGGCAATAAACAGAGGGAAACATATATTTCGTGAACCAACTTCTCATAAATATATTGAGTTACTCTATGAACACCCAAGAAACTGTGATAGTTACCCGGAGGACAGATAAATATGCAATGTCCAGCTATGTATCAGCCAGTGAATCATCTAATGACAGTGCCAGAGCAACTACCGGGCAATAAAACTAGAGCAGAATTGGATATAACGTTCCAAGTATAATTACTGAAGAAAATAAGGAGAAAACAAAAAGACAGAAGAATGCAGTACGGGTCCCTGGTGGTACAATTACTTTCCTGAATCGTATTACCAAATTAATGCTGCAGACGCCGGTAGTTTTGGAATGCTTTGTAAGCTCATCTCAAACAGAAACGAAGAGAATATAGATTCGTTATACCATATTAAATGCGTACGATGAACTGTGCAAATGTAACACAATAGCATTGCAGAAATGGCTTCCATTCAATGTATCAGGTTATAAAATAAAGGCGCTTAAAGTCAGGCAATAAAATAAGTATCAATGCTGGTCTGTAAGACAGGTGGCAACTTAACCCTTTCGGTGCCAAATTTCTAATTGTCATCTGCAATCAAAGTTTGTTAAATCATTCAGTAAAATAAGGAAATGGGATAAATAAATGCAAATTTCAAAGGAATAAAGCACATATATAGAAATAGAGATTGGGACAAATAGTGAAGTCCTTGATCAGATGCCGCTCTGATCTAGGACTGCACTATTTGTCGTGGTGCATTTATGCGACTGCGGCGGTGAAAGGGTTAATGATGGGTGAAAGTTAGAAAGCTCAAAAAGGAGCTTTCAGCATAACTTTCATCCTGCATTAAGCAGTCACCTGTCTAAAAAGTCGGCAAAATTTCGGTTTAGATGGAGTTTACTGTACTATGATGTTGGCAAACGCAAACTGTGCCGTTTGGAACAACGCTTTATGATAAACCCCAGACATTATTCAGTCTACATATAATCCGTTGTATAAGATGTTCATATCTACATTAACTCTTTCGTTGTCCATTTTTTGTCGTCTGCAAACTTTATCTTGTGCATACTTTTTTATATCTCTTCATTTTTGTTTTAGAACAAAGTGAAAGTAACAAACAATTTGGATCCCGAGTTACTCTGCGTCTTATCTGAATTCAAACTGTTTGCATAGGTAATCACAGATGCGACGTTTGCATCGAAATAGTTAATGGAAAATATATATTCGTCCACCAGTAAACATAATCCTTGAATTGTATGACGCTTGCCAATTATGTTAATCTTCACCATTATACAATCCTCTCTATGTCTAGTCATTTATACTTAAAGCGAGGAGATGGGAGATACGTAAATCGGCAACTTAACCTTTAGCCTGCTATGGGCGGATGAATTAATACATATGCAAACAGATTGGATCCAGATGAGACGCCGAGTAACTCGGTGTCTCATCAGCATCCAAACTGTTTGACACCCTGATTGCATTTTGGAAGAAAAAATGATTATAACTTGAATTTTAAAAATGCAGTAGGTGAAAAATTCTGTAAAAATAATTTGCCCAGCAGGCTAAAGGTTAAAATGATCTCCAAACAATGTTTATATAATGCATGTATATGTACGTGAGCACTTCATTTGTGGTTGTTGTGGACTTCCATGTGAGAACTCTACCGACTTATGTTAAGTTTAGTTATAAAAAATAAATTCGTATTTTTGTTGGACCAATCTTACATAAATAAAACTTTATGATGTTTGCTTATTATATCAAACTGCCAATGCATTCTTATTATTCCAGCTGAAAAACAATCATCAAAAAACATTTTATATGTAATGTCTTTACATATCAATTATTATTTTCCAGTAATTTGCTTTTCATCGTTGAATATAAACCCTTTCAATACTGGTTTTTTTTCTGTCGAATCGTTCATCGTTGTTTAACAATGGCCTCTATTCCGTATGAAAAGGTACTTTATTCCAAATGACGTTGAATGGCAAACAGTGCATACTTCTCTAGGGATTCTCTAGGAACTCTCTGATCTGGATATATACTGTTTTCAAATAACAGTTTACTCGTGTCCGGTATTAAAAGGGTTAACCCTTTCCGTCATATAACGCCTTTTCGCGCCTTTGCAAATATAGTAGACCAAGAGTAGCTCCAGTATGATTCACCTGAGCAGGGTCTGCTCTTATTGCTGATGTAATGTCAAAGATCTGATATTACAGTTTCCACCATAGTAAAAAAAAACTTTTTCCGTGTTCAATTTTTATTGATAATGTCCATGAATATTAATGAGGTGACAAAATCTTGAAAACAAATGTTAAACAGGGAAAGGGTTAAGGTACAGACAAAGTTATTATTCCCTGGTGACGCATTTATTAGAGTTGCTATCATAAACAATCAGAGGAATATCATAACTGCATTTGTTTAAGCCATAAACTAAAGTATGACTTACATTATGATAAAGTATTGGGGAATATTTGGACATATATGTTCGTCAATTGTCATTATTGTTAGATATTGATATATAATAATAGTTATTTGCGTTGTAATAAAATTAAAATAACAAATATTGATAGCAGCTGGTTTGGTCCTTGGTGTACTCTTATGGGCTATACGACGCAGTAATAATCATAAATAATGTCTTAACCCGTCGCTTGCTATACACGTCAACAACTCCTGCAGGAGCTGTCTCATCAGGGTCTGCACTATTTACAAGTTGATTGTGCAACCAATGCACTCCACAGTAGTGATTGCACATCGAAATACTTGTACACAGTGGAGATATATGTAATTATACAACAGGGCATGGGTAAAGAAGGAGAAATGTGTTTTAAAATTCAGCAAGCGAAGGGTTAAAATGCTATGTTAACAAAAAAGGTCGACATGTTAGTGCGATAAATATGACACACAATAAATTTATTACCAATGTAATTATTCCACCAGGTGGATAGAAGTACGCTAGTATGAAATATTTCTCAAATTGCTCACTGTTGGTGTACCTACTGATGAAACTCTTACACAATTATAATATTATCTTGAACAATGTCTTATTTCGGTTTGAGTAAAGTCGTACTTAACAGAAAGTGGACGAACATTTAGCTATTGTTTCTCAGCTGGGATGCATCTTCAGCCCTTTCCATCATATAAACGTTTTTCCACAACTTCCACATGCAATTAGCTGGACGTCGTGATGTGATATGACTGAAATACTGTTAAAACGACGTAAAACCCGAAAAAAACACCAAACTAAACCGAACCAAATAACTTCGCAAACAAAACAGAGTAGACCCAGATAATAACGACTGGGTCGTCTCATCTGAGTATATTCCGTTTGCTCATAAAGTTATAATAGATCTGACTCTACGGGTTTACCTATACCAAAACACCTCATCTGTTCATGTACCATAATAAGAATTCAGCTTATAAATATACATATTGATGTCATTAATTTTACGTGAATATTTAACAGGTAAATGATTAATTATAAAACAACACTAACGGACAGATAATGCAAGGTACCTACGCGTTGGCTTTTGCTTTCAACTAAAAATCCAAAACGTATAATTTAATGAATACTTTAAGCATAGGGTATTTATACCTCATCATGTTTATGTCACCTAATATGTCAGAATCTACTGAAACATTTCACATATGCCTCCGTTCTTAAATATCAATGTCCATTTTAATTGATCTTCAACTAAACGTTTTAAAATCCCGATGTTTTAAATTTAACTTCAATACACTGACCATCTGGCCAAGTTGTGTAAGCTATAGATTTCAAGTAGGGCAGCCCCCTTTTTCGTATAAAGTTGCATTCGAGTGTTCAGACTATTATCATCGTTTCAAATTGTTAATGGGAATGTCCTACATTCGTGGCGTTTCAAACATGCCTATATATACCAAACTGATTTGTTAATATGCTGAAAAGAAGTATATCGCAATAAATTCCTATCGAATAAACGTTGAAAAGGACAAACCTTCCATGTGGTTGATATCGAACACCCCGATGTTATTCGCCGTTGCTTCAGTTTTATTCGGGATTGATTTTGGTTTCGTGCCTGTTCGCGCTACTTCGCGTCTCTCCGGCCATTCCCGAGAAAAGATGTTACGAAAACAATGAAGGGATCGAGTGATCATGAGCAAAACGCGGAAAAATTGAAACGGAAAGGGTCGATAATACTTTGTTGTAAAAAGTTATAATATTGATATAAATCGTTTTATTTTGTTTCAAATGGGCAGTTTTCGATATAAATTCAAATTGACAATATTCATAATAATGATTTATGATATTATTAAAAATATGCGTTAATTGTATGGACTTCCTCTTTTTATTATGTTTCCTTTTTATTATTGCCTTCGAAGAATGCAATATACCAGTCGGACGATTTTCTTTTTACGGCAAAGAGTTCACTATTTCTTGTAGTGTACATGCTCAAGACAAAATAGTTCTCTTCAATTCTGCACTAGTTTAGTTGTAAAATGTTCATGTATTTATTTACTTTTCATGCAGTACTTCGCTTTGTAAGATAACTACTACTTGTCTACACAAGATCAACCTTTTAAAAGCTTGAACTGAATAAACTCAAAAGAAAACGCGAATGAATATCGGTATCACTAAACAACGGATGTGACTGGATAAGAAGTTCATATCCGCGGGTATGAGTTGCGCAGTCTAAAATCAGCCACAAAAACATTTCACTCATATCCGCGTATATGAACGTCATGCCCGATGTTTAGTCAAACATTGTTTTCGCAACACATTTGGCATTTCTAAAGCAGCAATAGCTTGTCTATTTTCCCTCAATGATCAATTGCTTCTCCGCCGATAGCAAGGAATTCCCTTCTAGAAAACCTGTTGTATTTTTTTTCATCGACCCATTGCCTTTCCGCCGATAGGAAGGGAGGGGGCAATTTTTATATCGACACCGTCCGAGTAATCCGTATAGCTTTTCGCAATGTCTAGTTTCGCTTTTATACCCACAGTGCCGCAACAATTTCTTTTCTATTAGCGCAATTTTACTGATGAAACACAATAGAAATGCCAACTTCTCTTGCAGTGTTAACAGGCTAGTATGTGTATCACTCTCTACAATGGATTTAATTAGTTTTTCCACAACACGATATGGAACTTGACATTGTCATCATAAAAATGCGAGACGTACATGGCCTCTTCATTTACGAAAAATGCCGATGATATCTTTATCTACCAAAATGCCGATCATATTTGTCTCGGTTAATGGAATAGTCTGAATAATTTTGTCTTGCAAACGGTCTATTCCATAAACATTAACCTGTAGTCATGCGAAAAAGATATATCTATGACGTCATTTATTCGGGTTTGAAATAACAGTACAAGATAAGAAGGTGAGATTTACTGTGATTTCTCATTATTTATAAAAAAAAATTATATTTATATTTTTATAATTATTTTTTTATATGTTGATATTTTCTGAAACCCCCCCCCCCCCCCCCCCCACTAAAGCATTCATTCACGCTTATGTTTCCCTTCTGGAAAGTCCAGGCCTCTTCCCCAAAATCAGAGAAAACACCTGGAAGATATTAACCACATCAAAGTACATTAACAACACATTTGATGTGAAATAGCCAGAGATGAGGGCATTCTTGGCCATCAACATCCTGATGGAAATGGAAGTTAATTTTTTAAAAAGATGTAAAACAGTGTCTATTCCGATCATGTATATTAAATAATGTACAGGGGTTAATCTTCGTTTAGCTATTTTGAATGAATAGACCCAGTAAGGGTAGAATAATGATAGAATTCATTTGAAAATGATTTGTCTGTAAGATAGCAAACTGCTGTCGGTCAAACTTTCAAAAATGAATTGGAATATAAAAGTTTGGATTCATATAATTTTATGATCAGTGGAATTCAGGGTGGAGTTTTGATAGAATAAAATATCATGTGGATTATTAATAATTTACTGTTCATTTGATATATTGTATGTAATCACTAATGTGGTTGTTCATTATAAATCAACCGAGATTTGGGATTAATGTGTGTGTGTGTGTGTTTTGCATATATATCCCCCCCCCCCACACACACACACCAAATAATGAGGATTACAGTGCGTTGAAATACACAATTTATCAACAGCATTAAATATTGCTTTGATATGAATTAAAAGATGGACACTGTCACTCAGCATTGCATGTCTGACTTGTTGAGGTCAAGGACTGTCTGAGTGTCACTAATAACCACTTTGCTTGTGGTTTGACTGCTGTTACAGTCTGTCATATTTTTAGTAATACATTAATCAATTGCAAGACGTCAAAAAATGGTGATTAACATGTGCAGCAACTTCTTCCCTGACACATAACAGCCATATCAAACTCGAAGGCAATTATGGCCATTCAGGCATTTGATCTTAATTTGTAATCAATCAGGAATCGTCAATATGTATATATTAACCACAAATATATCCTATCCTATACCTTTTAATTTGACCAATTAGAATCTCACCGATTTAGCAGTCCCATAATGTTGCCAAATGTTTCAAGCTTGAAGTATTTATACCCTTGTTGAAAACCACCATAGTATGTTTTATTATATCAATTTCATTTACAATGCTAATTTCCCATAGGCCACCGTGACATAGAAATACTGTCAGGCCCAGCGGGAAAAAATTACTGTCGGAAAAATACTGTCTCCCGCTACCACGGGTACGGAACATCTAGATCAGTGAGCGCTTATTAAATTGTGTACGTGACGTCATCCGATGACGTCATCGACTGACGTCATGTCTGACGCTTGCAATTTGATCAACAAACGTCATTATGACAATTGCTTTGTTTTTGTTTATATATTTGAGAAATGTCGCGTTATGAGACTATTTCGGAGGAGGTTCTGTCAAGTTTGGACAGTAAAAAGGGCTCCGCCAGTACTTATAACGTGTAATGAATAAAAATGTGAAGCTGTTCCGCGAGTTTTAAGCACCGAGTTGCTCTATAACTTTTGTTGAAAACTGTTTAGTGTTGTCACTGAATAAATATTTTGCTCACGAAATTGATTGTGCTGTTCGGTATAATAAAATAATAAAATAAATATCACATCCTATGGAGAGCGAAAGCACGTATTGTCAACACTCGGTATGGTAATGTCCACCTCGGCTAACGCCTCGGTGGACATAACCAACCTCGGGTTGACAGTATATAAATATCACATCCTATGGGGAGAGACAGCACGTACTGTCAACCCGAGGTTGGTTATGTCCACCGAGGCGTTAGCCGAGGTGGACATTACCATACCGAGGGTTGACAATACGTGCTTTCTCTCTCCATAGGATGTGATATTTATTTTATTATACCGAACAGCACAATCAATTTCGCATAACGCGAAATTTCTCAAAAATATAAACAAAAACAAATCAGTTGTCATAATGACGTTAGTTGATCAAATTGCAAGCCTTAGATGACGCCAATCGATGACGTCATCGGATGACGTCACATACACAATTTAATAAGCGCTCACTGATTTAGATGTTCCGTTCCTATGGTAGCGGGAGACAGTATTTTTCTGACAGTATTTTTTCCCCCGCTGGGCCTGACAGTATTTCTATGTCACGGTGGCCTATGTGAAATTAACATTGTAAATGAAAATGAGGTATAATAATACGTGCTGTCTCTCTTCATAGGATGTGATATTTATATAATAACTTTGTTGTACCTTAGAAAGATAGGATTTTCAAATCCTTCAAATTCTTCCAAGTTGGTGGGGTATGTTACATTCTAATTTGCCTGCCTATTTTGATAGACATATTGTAAAGGCATCCGAAATTGATAAATAACACACCAGTCACTGTAAAGCATTACAATGTATCACTAATATTATCACTCATGCGGTGTACTAAAACAATTTCCTAGCTTCTAGTTGAAATTCAATACAATTTTGGTTGTATAAAAGTCTACCAGAAGCTCTGAAATGTTTGTGCTTGATGCATGATTATCTCTTGAACACATCATCCTACTCAGACTAAATTCCAAAAGCAGCTTTACATCATATATACACATTTATCAATAATCTGCCGAAACAGAGTGTCGTACATCGCGGAAATGCGCTAACACATTTTTTATGCAAATGAGCAGTTTGAATCCGGCTGCACTACGCTGTAAAAATGGCCGAAACAGCTGTCAGGTATGGTCTGTTAAACGTTCTATAATACATTTTAAGGGTTATGTGATAAAAGAATCTTACATTCGTGTTCATTACAGATTGTTTTCATGAAACTCGTTTACTATTATGAATATGACACGAGCGTATTTCAGTTCTGTATTGTAAAATAAATATCACAGTCCGCTGCATTGTCAAACTGAGAAAATCACACTAGACTGTCTGACACAATGGTCTGTAATATTTATATAATGCCACATATTGTTACCTGGTACTCTTATTACCATGCATTGTTTTCTGACAATGTTTATAACAGCACATGGGTGTGATATCTAGTCTGTAGACACTGGTTATAATTATCCTATGTCAGATTAAGAAATATCTCTTAGGTAATTAGTCTAGACACATTAATCCTTTCAACGCTGAATTTTCAAGTGGACTATTCCAAAATCCAAATAGGTCAAGTTTACGGCGAATATTCAGGTATTTTTGAAAGAAAAATGTAAACATGACAAACGGTGCAGACCTAGATGAGAGGGTTCCTCTTGGAACTCTCTCATCTAGGTATGCACTGTTTGCAAAGGATATTAGTGACTCGTTGTCCGCAGCGGAATAAATAACCTACCTGAGTTACCTGATATGGATTTAGCAAACACATAATATTAATAAACGTCCATGATACATGTCGTACACTAATCAAATCAACATGCGAATAATTGCTTCTAAGGTTTGATTATATATGATGTTTTCCTGTTTACAAATCAAACTGCACCAGGAAAACACTAGTATCCAACATAAACAGCAAATTTCATAGATGTTCATCTCCATCTCCAGACGCAATATCACTTCCGGTATAATATGACGCCATATCACTTCCAGTATAATGATTTCCTTGACATTGCTACAACTAATATAACATAGATATCAACTGATTGCTTGATGCAGTCAACCATTTCCTTCATAAAGGACAAGTATGGGACAAGTTGAAAGAAAGATTGAATGTTTATAAGTTTATTTTTACTTGATTTGAGTATTTTGTTTTCGATACTGTGATACATAAGCGTGATAACGAGTACCCACTGACTCATATAATTTCTATTTCACTTTTGTCTTAAACACAGAGACAGTAAAACAATGCTTTCATATGTTGTACTAAAGTAGGAGATCCTTCAAAAGCAAAAGCAGCAATGCAAAAAGGGGAACTTGCAGACTCGGTTGAATGTGAACAGATCTGGAGACCGATTAAACGCCGTGTTAAAAGGGCTAAGAAAAAGGTCCCTTGCAAGATACAAGGTCTTGAAACGCCGAGTTACAAAGGGTTAAGAAAGTTGCCCCTTACAAGATACAAGGTCTTTAAACGCCAAGTTAAGGTAAAACAATGCTTTCATATGTTGTACTAAAGTAGGAGATCCGTCAAAAGCAAAAGCAGCAATGCAAAAAGAGAAACTTGTAGACTCGGCTGAATTCTTTTAGAAAAAGGTCCCTTGTAAGATACAAGGTCTTTTAACGCCGAGATACAACGGGTTAAGAAAATCGTTCCTTGCAAGATACAAGGTCATTAAACGCCGACTTACAAAGGATTAAGAATTTTGTCCCTTACAAGATACAAGGTCTTTAAACGCCGAATTACAAAGGGTTAAGAAAATTGTCCCTTACAAGATATAAGGTCTTGACACGCTGAGGTACAAAGGGTTAAGAAAAACGTTCCTTACTAGATACAAGGTCCTTAAAAAATACAACAGGTTATTGATTTATGTTTGCTTTCGTCAATGAGTGCGAATCAGATATGATATATATCTAATGAGATATCCTATATCCCTAATATTATATTTTAGACGGATATTGCGAAGCATTATTTCATAATATTTTGACAGATCAAGTCACCTGGATCCCAGTTACTTCAGTCAGGTCATGCTTAGCAGACAAGGCGTTAAATATTTCCAATCTACACTGTGTTTTCATCGATAAACATATAAAGCTCAAAACAAGTACCGATCTATTGAAATTTAGTAACACATTAATGCATTCCACTTGCTTTATTTGCGACGGAGTGAAAATAAGAACTTATATTGGGCTATAGTATTTGGTAATGTTTTGATACTGTTATGGTTATACAATAATGTTAACCCTTATCCCATTGTGAAAAGAAATAATGTAAGCTAATTTTGGAGCTGGTGAAATTTTGACAACTTCTGATTCAAACAAGCTTTTAAGAAACTGCTGACTGAGTGGCAAACAGCTTGGATCCTGATGAGACGCCGATTTACTCGGCGTCTCGTCTGGATCCAAGCTGTTTACAAATGTAATTCCGGTTGCGGACAGCAGCATAAGGGTTACTATATATGTATTGCTGATGTGGTAATATACATTGCATTACACATAATAAGTGACAGCTGCTTTCGACGTGATTTACTGATATTGGTCACGCTATATTGAGTATTGTCCATATAACCTATTAGGCGCTATCTTATGTAAAGTTTGGTATCTGTTCTCGATTATCTCGTTAGATTTTGATTCACAGAATATCTAATTCGAGGCCCATCGCAGTTATACCACATATAGAGGATCTTACATGAGTGTTCGTTACAAATTGTAATTATGAAACAAGTTTACTATGATAATATGACACGAGCTTTAGCGAGTGTAATATGCAGTATAGTAAACGAGTTTCATGAAAACAATTTGTAATGAACACGAATGTCAGTGGAACTGACTATTCTGACGGCTGTTTCGGCCATTGTTTACAGCATAGAACAGTCCGATTCAAACCGCTCATTTGCGTTAACAATGCACTAGTGCATTCCGCGTTTTACGGCACTCTGTTTCAACACTCCCACACGGTAGATTATGTGTTAAATGCATTTCGGTACATCTCCCTAATTATAAACCAAGTTTTTTTTAGGGCTACAAAATATAGAAGAGATTATGTATTAAATATAGAGATCCGAGTGTTGAATGTAGCCAGGAAGATTGCAAAGCCCCGCTTTGTATACACCTTCGATATAAAAGTTGAGACGTAGCTTCTCAGAAACACATTTTCTCATCATTTCTTTCATTATCACTACAGCTTCTTTCATCAGAAATTATATTCATTTAGTATAATGTTTCCTTGTGATATTATCAGAAAATGAAATATTTTTCAGAAGCTGATTGATAGTAAAATATCATTATACTTCGAATGTCATTAAGCCCTTCAGAGCCACGAAGACGGGTATGTGATATCATGTGCGAACAGTTTGGATCCAGATGAGACGTCGAGTAACTCGGTGTTTCATCAGGATAGAAACTGTTTGACACGGTGTATCTTTTTATAAAGAAATTGAACAAACACCAACTCTTAACCCTTCGCTTGCTGAATTTTAAACACATTTCTCCTTCTTTACCCATGCCCTGTTATATAATTACATATATCTTCACTGTGTACACGTATTTCGCTGTGCAATCACTGCTGTGGAGTGCACTGGTTGCACAATCAATTTGTAAATAGTGCAGACCCTGATAAGACAGCTCCTGCAGGAGCTGTCTCATCTGGGTCTTCACTATTTACAGGTACGTATATTGACGCGAATAGCAAGCGAAGGGTTAAACTGGAAGCAGAGGGAAATGTGTCTAGTAGACGATAATGTTGGCACTAAAATGGATCAGGTTTGTTTGGATAAGATTTGGTATCATTGAATACGATCTTGACTGAGCTAAACCTGAAAAGCCTCCACATTATAATGATTTCATTTTGTTTCATCTTGATTGTCTTGCAAATAGAGCAATTTGTTATATTTTCACCACAGAGAATAACATTCGGATGGTTTTTGCCTTATTATTTCATATTTAATGACCGAAAACTGATTTACGTTGGGAGCTTGAAGCTCCGATAAATGATGAGACGATTATGATGAAGACGGTTTTTGCATGGTAACAAGAACATGATTTCGATTAAGTCCATACGCTACAAAACCGCGCAAGGAATCATAAACCCCCCTGTGCATGTCTCGGTTTAGTTATTATTCCTACCAACCGCGGTAAGATAGGGCAAGATATTCATTATGACGGTTGTATAAGTATCATCAACTACTCCTCGAGTACATACAAGTGCTTCAATGAGGTAATTTTATATTTCTAAAGACAAATATATTGGTATGAAATCCACCAGAAATACTATTTAAATGAAAATGAGATTCAATCAAATTATCATTTTGACGTATTAACCCTTTCGCTGCCAATGCCAGATCTGTGATTACCTATGCAAACAGTTTTGATCCAGATGACACGCCGAGTAACTCGGCGTCTCATCAGGATCCAAACTGTTTGTTACTGTTTCTATGTTTTTGAAACAAAAATGAAGAAAATCAAAAGAATGAAAATTTGTAGCAGACGACAAAGTTAGCAGACGAAAGAGTTTGGCAGCGAAAGGGTTAAGCTTCAGTCTGCTGTGGGCTAAGGTGTATTTTACCTAGTATGCAAACAATGTTGGTCCAGATGAGATGCCGAGTAACGGTTTTGTTTGACATACTGACCGTGTTGTCGAAAAGAAATGCAGAATAAATCAGTTGTGGCAAATAAAGTCGATCACATCTTCTACCGAACAGAGTTGCTCAGCAAGCAAAAGTTTAATAGTAGTGGTTGAAACGGTTACAGAAATAAACCGACACACACTGGTGAAGTATTTCTATATACAGTGCTCCCTCCCTACAACGGCCCTCTCAATAACGATTCCCTCCTTACAACAACGCATGTAACTGTTTCCGGAACAACAAGGCTCCAGAAACAACGTTTTTCCATCGTATTTTCTTGATGCCTCCATCAAACCCTATGTTGTGACCACTCTTTAGAATCGTCACTTTGTGACTTTAGTTCTCGAAATACACCTTATCTGGGATCTGCAAACAAGATAATTATGTTTGATTTTCCCTCCCTAAAACAACTCCCTCTGAACAACACATACGATCTTTGTATCCCAAAGGGTGTCGTTGTATAGAGGGAGTACTGTATTCAGTTATAACACATAAGATAGCATTTAATAATACTCGATAACCATGCTAACGAACGCAAAGCCAAACATTGCATATCAAGATGAAGAATTATACATCAACAACTGAATCTGAAATCCATTAAGACTTCAATATAGCATTAGTACAGGTATGTAGTCTTAATTGTTTTGCACCGATGTCCCATTGAATTACATTAATTTCGGTCAAATAAGAAATGCTCCTTTATTAGCGAGTATACCCGAAATAAATGGAGCCACCCATCACTGTATATAATCGCATTTTCATAATAATAGTATCTGAGTCGCATCAGCTTTCTTACCCCTTCTCTTGCTGGATTTTAAAATACATTTCTCCTTCTTTACCCATGTCCTGTTGTTTAATTACATATATCTTCACTGTGTACAAGTATTTCGCTGTGCAATCACTGCTGTGGAGTGCACTGGTTGCACAATCAACTTGTAAATAATGCAGACCCAGATGAGACAGCTCCTGCAGGAGCTGTCTCATCTGGGTCTTCACTATTTACAGGTAGGTATATTGACGTGAATAGCAAGCGAAGGGTTAACTCTTTGGATGTGGAACCCGCATATACTGACATTTGCAAATAGTGAAGACCCATATCAGAGGGCTGCTTGAAACTGTTTACATTGGCAGGCAGCGAAAGAGTGAAGGTGAAAAAATCATTAAATGAAATAAATCAGTATCAAGGCATAATATTATAAGTTAAAAAGTGTATCATGCTGGTTTATATAACTTACCTGTGTTTAAGGCCATGGCACAAATACTTTATATATATAGTCAGGAATTAAAAACACCATTCCTTTCAAAACATACAATGGCCTTCTGAAATGTTGGTAAAATGTAACTAGAGATGAATAGATGTGACATTTCATCATAGCCAAATACGAAAAAACCAGTCCTGTCAATGATGGCCACGAGTTAATTGCAGTACAGCGTTTCCTGATCAGCATTCAAATAGCATTGTATGTATATTGACATCAGGGGTATTCGTTTTAGTTTTCACTATGATAAGTAAAGGCAATTTACTGTCGCTAATGGCTAAGTTTTTGACGTGCAACAACATCACTAACAAATTACGTAGGAGGCATCTGATAAACGTATAAAATTTACATTGAACTCCGATCGGTGATATAGGGAAAACGATTGATTTCATTTTCATGTTTGTCTGATAAGAAAATGTGTACAAATTCGACGTTTTAACGCCTTGAAAGGGTTTGAACAATCTTGGTACAAATATAGAATAGAAGCCGGGAAAGTGTGCCTAATCATCGTTCAAGTCAACGTTGTCTCAAGAGGGTCTAATCTGTTTTAACCCTTCTCTTGCTGAATTTTAAAATACATTACTCCTTCTTTACCCATGCCCTGTTGTATAATTACATATATCTTCACTGTGTACAAGTATTTCGCTGTGCAATCACTGCTGTGGAGTGCACTGGTTGCACAATCAACTTGTAAATAGGAACTGTCTCATCTGGGTCTTCACTATTTACAGGTATGTATATTGACGTGAATAGCAAACGAAGGGTTTAAACGAACTGGAAGCACGTAGAATGCGGCAGATGAAATGTGTTCACCAGAATACGGTTTAATATTTAGGACTGGGATTCCGCATCGCATGAGACAATGTTTGTGTTGCAACAGTATATGTATTTAAACTATATTTAAGAAAATGTACATCCTATGTACAGTAGAACCTGTCTAAAACAGTCGTCAAAAGAGGTCTAATATAAGGCATGTGGTAGCGTAATGCAGGTCAAACGTAATGCAGAAAGCTATTATACGAGTTTTGTGCATGGCTTTTGCCCTGCAACCACCTGCTTTTAAGACGCATATATTCAATAGATGAATTGCCGCTGAAAACAGGTTCTACTGTATATGAATGCTTTCCTTGTGAGGGATATGTAAACTGGGGATCCCATGTTGTGTCACATGTGTTTATAATGAATAATGTACACACGACGTTACGAAATATGGAGTCAATACCCTATCTGTAGACACAGATTCTAATCAATTTCAGCCAGAAAAAGAAACGTAATTGATAAGATAATTGTTGTCTAGACACCATACCCTACATGACTTATGTTATACCGATTAAGCAAATGAACAATACCAACGGGCATCAGTGATGTTTGTAACCCTTTACTCCATATATACGCCTTTCTACACCTTTGCAAACAGAGTAGATCAAGATCAGACGACTCCTGTATGAGCTCTGTTTGCTTATGTAATAACATAGATATTTTTACATTTTCTGTAAAGGTCACATATCCATGTGTCCATGTGCCATTATAACATATAATTAATATTCATGAATTCATTATTTCTCAATTGAGTATTCATGGAGTAAAGGGTTAATATCATTATCAGTATAAGGTTTTCTACTGCGTACCTTTTTAAATGAGTTTTGTTTTACACACAACAAGTTATCTGGAGCATCATACTCGTATACATTTGTATTCGGAAAATGAAATCTTAAATGAGTGTGTCCTTTTCCCCTTTAAGAATTTTAAGAGACGAAATGTGTTTTCTTTTTTTATATCAGAAATACACATGAAATATATATATGGACTATGTGTTCTTTAACTACAAACATGCTATACCTTGTGTAAGATGTTGTATTGTATTTAACGATATAGCTTGACAGTGTAATGCTTAACAACACTATGCCTATGATAATATTAATTCTGTATTTGGCAGAAAAGGGTTCAGCTAATACCCGTATTGCTGTGTTACCTTAACCTGCTAACTGTGTATCTTTATTCTACTGCCAATAGACGTGGCATAATCCATGCCCGGTTTTTACAGGAGATACCTTCCTTGGATCTACTGACGCAACACAGGGTGACATTAAAGCAAAATTATATATGACATGCTAGCAAAATGGCCAGTTGCATTTAAATTGGTTACATGAGCAGAGTTGTATCCCTGCCTTTTTTCTGCATTAGAATCTGGTTAAATTTATAAACTGCTTTATTTTATGTATTACCATAACGGGTAGTCGGTGAAATGAATTTTATAACCCTTTATAACTAATAGTTTGCTTTATTCTGTCATAAATGTATGCATGACGGAAAATGTAGTTCATTGATATCTTAAAATGCATAGACATAGAGTATTAAAAGCTGCTTAAAGTCAATAAACGATATCAGATGTTCTGAACTTCAAGTTAAATGTTTAAAAATGATTTATTATGTTCAATATTGTGTAACATAAATAAGTCTTCAGCAAAGATGAAGTGTTATCGCAAAAGGAAAAATTATATTTTCGAAGAAAATAGATGTTGCTTGGATGAATAATAAATATCAAATGGACAACCATATTTGTTTAACCTGCAAACAGATTCATCAGACAAATTGGATACATGCATTGTAAAGTAAGCTATATATCCGTCAAGAAAACAGATGCAAGTTTTGAGATTGCTATGTTAACCCATTCCCTCATATTGACGACTTTTGACTACTCTGTAAAAATAATCTGACACTCGTTTTCATTTTAGAAATTGTTTTCTTAAACTCGTCCAGAAAAAAGTCATTAACGAGCCTTTAACGTTATTTCCTGGACTCGTTTAAGAAAAGTTTATATTAAATGAGAGCTCGTGACAGGTCCTATTATGTGCGTTGCATAGTATAAAACAACGTGTGGGATCAAAGTCACTATGATGTCCTTCAGTTCACTTCTTCAAAGTGAAAAGTGACAATATAGGCCTATACCCGGTGTATCTCATGTACTCCATTGTAAAAGGCAACGAATGTTAACAACACCATTCTCTCACCCCTCAGTTTAATTCTTTTCAATGACCATCCAGTAGCAATGAACACCGAGTACACCGTTAAAACGGAGCAAATGTTTTGGACATCAGACGGGTAGTGTACATTTGCCCTTATTAACCCTTTACCCAATGGACACTTAGTAAAATTATGACATTATCAATATTTATTAGCTGAAGTTGTATAATGGTTTAATAGTTTTATAATTGTTTTATGATCAATAGAATGTTTTGCCAAGGTAGACACTTTCATAAGCAAACATAACAAGAGTCTGATTAGGTGGCGTCTACTGGAACCGTCAGATCTGGGTCTACTCTGTTTGCAAAGGTGTGAAAAGGCGTTGATATAAGGCAAACGATTAAGTGTGTATTTATCCATTTGCTTGTCTTTGACTCTGTTGTGTAATCTTTGAGAGTAATCATTGTTCCTCACGATTGAGTATTTTTCTTGGAATTTCATTACAATGATGACTTTTGAATGCGGGTTCACCTCCCTTCAGAATTTTTAATTTCGTAGAAATGATTCAAAATCTTCAACAAGTATGTTAGTCATCATTTGAGGGACGAAACTGTCGTATTTTATGAAAACTGTGTTAAGAACTCGTCGACAATAGCAATATTCCATAATGTCACTATTTACAAACCGAAAGGGATAAAGAACGGAAACCTAATGGACAACGGACATGCAGAGCTTTTTGTTCGAATCACAGCGGAGGATCCCTAATTCCCAAGCTGTATTAGAAATAGTAGAAATGACACACTGCTTATCTTTTAGCCTGCAACATATGCAGATGAGTGATACATATGCAAACAGTTTAGATCCAGATGAGATGCCAGTGTCCACACTGTTTGATACTCTGGCCGTATTGTTGAAAAGAAATGTAACATAAATCAACTGCAACAATTGAAATCGATGGCATCAAAAGTTTACTGAGTTTAAAACATATTTTATTGCCAATATTTTTACATAGTCATCATATATTACAAAACGAAAAGACGAATTTCATGCACATACATATCAGCTAAAGGGTTTGGCCACATCTTTAAAGTTCTGGCAACAGTTATTAAAACACTTCTCTTAAAACGTTTACTCAGTAGTCTAAATGTTATTAAATGTTTGCCCGTATGTGTATCACTGCGTAGTTAACAACCATCGTCAGGCGCTATTTGAAGTTAATACTGGTAAACTGTTTCAGTTTGGATTCAACTCGATGTCCCTATCAAGATGCAAAATGTTTGACTAATTATAGGCTAATTATATATTTAAAATGCAATGCAAGAATGTCTGTTTCGTCATCTGAATTGGAAGACATATTTTATCAATTAAATATTTGCTCTGTACGCTAATGGTTCTATCCGATCTAATGGTATATTTGTCACGTGGCTAACGCGATATATTCCTAATGCCTGCAATAGTACAATTATCCTAACAGTCATACAGCAAAAAGAAATATCACTTAGCGTCCTCATGGGTATACAAATGCACACTTCTTAATTAACCCATTCACCTAAATGCAATTCTCGTGTTTCAATTTATTTAGCACACAGAACATTTTACTTTGTAAAAATGCCATCTACATTAACCCTTACCAGGTTGTAAAAACTAATCTGATCATTTGCAAATTTTGAAAATCCATTGACCAAATGACACTCATCTAGATCCAGGCTATTTGCAAATGTAAATCAGGTCTGAAATATCTAATACAGGGTGACAAACTAATTACTGCAATGTTACCATGAATGCCACGGAATAGGATTACCTGACCGTTATAACCAAGGTTCAGCTCAAAACTGCACTTTAATAGGCGAATTCGTGTCGACTTTGCAAACAGGATTGAGATAACAAGTAAGACAACATATCGCCCGAACTATTCGACATCTAAACTTTTTCTGCATTAATCGTCAGATTAAAACTAACGACACCAACGACTGTAAATGCGATTAATTTTATAATGGCATATGAACGCTTGAACTTTTGGCCATGGCAGAATTAGATCTATATTATCATTCAATAAGCAAAAAGGAGCAGACCATGATCAGATAGCTTCTACAGGAGTCGTTTAGTTTGTTTCTACTCTTGTTGCAAATACCTAGTAGTATTGAAGGTATATAGAAATGAAAAACCATTTTACAATTTGAGGAAGACCGTTGTTTTGTAATACGAAAGTCTTGTAAGTTTTTTTATAAAGAAATCATATCAGTTTTCGATATATGAGTGTTATGTTCAATATTCACTGGCTACAGTGGTCGGCTAGATAAACAATCATAAACAGTTTAACAATTTAACAATAAAAAGTAGGCTAGAACCTGTCTTAAGCTACCATCAAATAGAGGTCTAATAATGGGTCTGTAGCGCGGCTTAAGGCAGGTCAAAAGTAATGCAGAAAGCTCTCATAGGAGCTTTCTGTATTACTTTTGACCTGCCTTAAGCAACAACTATTTTTTAAGACTCCTATGTTCAATAAATGAATAGCCGCTTAAGACATGTTCTACTGCATATCGATCATGTAAGCGTATCTACATGTACGTACCCGCATACATGTGATACAACTAATAACACTTGTTACAATGTGTTTCATTATGTCATATACTATAGTTATATTTCTAAAAGAATAGATTAAGATAAACATATCATATGAATGGACCTACGAGCGTAAGATCTGAACGGGTTATTGTTGAATAAATGGGTTAATCCAATATTCCATATATATCCATTACATCTTACAATGGCGATATCTTCCATTTGTGACATGTACGTACACTACGTTGGAAAGTGTCTAAACAATGTGAATAGTTTCAGAACTTGTTTTATGTCGTAATTACAGTCCCAGTTTCAACAGATAATTGTACAGATAACACAGAACTACAAAATTAGTTTAATAATCATCATCTGAGTACACGGTTTCAAGTTTAACTTTAAACCTTTATTATTCTCATATGTTTTCAATATTTCACTTATTTTTCAGCGAGTAAGTATAACCGGCAGACTTTCCCAGAAACTATATACATACAAATTTGTAGCCAATTATTCATTATCTGCAATAAGCTGATTAATCATAATCAATAAATATTCAACAACAACTTGATCACTTACACTGTTCGACCTGCAGACCGATTTGTCAGACAAAATCGGCTACAAGTACTGCATGATAAATTGACAACGTATAGAAAGGCATTAGATATGCTAATGTGTAACATCTTCGTCTTACTGCTTCCCGTCGATATGTCTATCTTGCCCTGGAACAAATTAATTTAAAGGGTTTTCAGAATTCATCTGTTCCTATTCTAAGGGGGTTATTGTTAATTTATGGCATTTTAACCCTTATCATGTTAAGTGCGGCATTTACAAACAGTTTGGATCTAGATCTCGGCGTCTCCTCAGGATTCAAGCTGTTTGAAACTGTTTGAAACCCTTGTACGAATCAAAAATAAGTATTTAATGCAACAGATCATAGTACGTATTAGTTTCAGCACAATAAGGGTTAAATACTATTAACAAAGACAGGCGCATCACCATATATTATGTCCCGCATGTAAGTTCCCTCTTACGATATGATTTATATACAGAATTAGTTTGCAGACTTAACAGAATTTGTAAAGTAAACATATGTCTTACAAATTGCATTGTTCTTCGTACACTTTGCTTTGTAAGACTATTTATTTCACGCGTTTCGCTGGTATAGCGTGAAATATATGTCTTAAGCGGAACGTTTCATCAGCCGTGTTTGAAAAGCGGCGTACAGAGTTCACAGTTGGTGGATTTTGCACGAGAGTGCCGTGTGTGTGTGTGTGTGTGTGTGTGTGTATGGGCATATGTACAGGGTATGTACAGTGGGTAGCTCATTCTACCAGACGATACTGTCAAGCAAACATAGCATTAATCGCTATTATTATTATTATTATTTTTATTATTGTTATTGTTATTATTATTATTATTATTATTATTATTATTATTACTATTATATTTTATTGTGTTATTTGTTCTGTAAGTGTAGAACAGACGTAACAAATACTAGTATGCCATCATTATATAGCTTTATACACATGTAGCTAATGTTACGTTGTTATACATACACCGACTTTAAATGAAGTTTGTATAGTATTGTATCGTTATAATATGTAAAGTATTGTAATGTAAAGTAAAATCAATGCATTTATTGAGAACTTGTTTATGCACATTTAAGCACTCAGCAGCTCCAAAAGTACCAATAGTTCGAATTAACGAAGTTGTACCATATTGCAATTCAAAAACTGGTATTTGGAATTAAAAACGCCCTCCTCGAAGAAATGTGCTAAACACGTTTGAGTTTCATCACCGAAATCTCCGGAAAACGTCTCGCAGGTCTTACTGCAATCGGTGAATGCCTTTACAGACAATTTGGATCCAGATGAGATGCCGAATTTCTAGGTATCGCATCTGGATCTAAGCTGTTAGCAAATGCCAAATATGACGCGCCTGACATGAAAAGGGTTAGAATGAAACACGTATAAGCTTTAGCAAAATAATGCAATACATATAGTATTCAATACTGTATTTGTTTCGTATTGAGGGTTTTGTTTGAAAATGGTCACCATCGAAATCCCCAGTGGATATTCATTATTGCTATGTTTGAGGAGTCAAACGGTCATTAAATTCATTTGAAATTAATTCTAATAATTATTTAAATAAAACTGAGGTGGAATATATCTTAAGCTATTAGTGCCCACTGTCCGTTGTGAAGGACTTAGGCAAACAGTGTAGACCCAGATCATAGCCGCCAAATATCGTGTATGCCGTGCCCCTTCCACATGATAAATGAATGAGCCCTCTACTCCATAAATACACCTTTCTACTTCTTTTCACTCAGAGTAGACCCAGATCAGACAACCCCTATATGAACCGTCTGATCAGTGTCGTTTGTTATAGAGGTGATATATAGCTAGGTGTTCTTATGTTATAGATTTGATTCTACAATTTCTGTCACGGTCAAAACTTCATGTGTCTATTTAATTTTATAGCAATCAATCTAATTGATATTCATGATGATATGGGAATAAATGGATTAATGTGTTGGCTTTCAGAAAATGTAAATATGTATGCTAATCAAAGTTCATAGCGAATTATTGATGAATTTGTAATTCACTTTCTACTCGTGATAACGGCTAATATCATACATAACACAGCTGGACATAATATGAAATTAACTCACCTTAATGGCATATCATTTACTTCTTAAAGAAAAGAATAATTCATGCTAAAAGAACAACAACACACTGCATGACAATTAGACCAGCATTACAGATCAATTAAAAACATTCATGCAAATTAACAGATTACATAATATCAGAATCTAAAGCCCGGGTTTAACCTGCACAAGGCCATTGATGGAGTAGTATTTATTAATGAACAAGTAGTAAAGTCTAAGCCACATACAAGACGCAACCACCACTAAAACATGGATAGATAGCAAGACACACACACCTGTACATCCAAACACACGCACATACATGAGATGAACACAGAAAACACCAACAAACACACAAGGACTAGAGATAAACATTCCACACATGAACAAAATCACAAGTACAAAGACACAAGACAAACAAAAGCAAGGGTGACAAAGAGAGTACCGCCTTGACACGGTCAGTAGCAAAATCACCACTGGGGGTTTAAACCGGTTTACGGACATCCTAACCTCAAACCTCTCTCAAAGTCACCCTATCTTTACAAGTAGTGTAAATAAAGGTATCCCCGCCGGACTTTTACTTTTACCCACAACATAGAAGACGGTAAACAAATGACATTATGTAAAACATAGCATAATAACTGTGAAAATCCGTCAAATATGTATTCAATGGCTTTGCTGATGTCAGAGCACCTGCAGGGAAGCCGTTAAGGGCACGACAGGAAAAAAGTAATACACGAGTCTGGTAAACTCATCCCGTATCTGAGTTTGAGAGTATACCATCATAGAAAGCTACCCTCGGCCTGTCATCGCGCAAGCAAAACCCTTTTCTTGATAGAAACGCTTTTTCACGCCTTTGCAAACAGAGTAGACCCAGATCAGACGGCCCCTATAGGTACTCTGGGTTTACTCTGTTTGCTTGTGAAATACTAATGATATCATTATTTCTTACATGAATATCAACAGGGAAAGGATGAAAGGAAAACTGCCATTAAATATATTTCTCCCAGTTGAATTGTGATCACCTGTTCCCTACTGCCATCGCATAATTTTCAACCTCTCGTGATTATCAGAATGTTCTTAATCATTTCTTGTTCTTAATCCCGCATTGGTTCAATGATTCAAGAATGCATCTAAATGGGAAAATAAAACCCTTCACGTATCATGGTATTTGATCTCATTTGTTGCACAACAGAACAGACAACTTTCTTTAATAATTTAACTTTTTTCGCCTTTGCAAACAGAGTAGAACCAGATCAGAGGGCTTCTGTAGCAGGCGTCTAATCAGGGTTAACTCTGTTTGCTTATGACGTAATACAGATCTGACCCTACGGTTTCTGACACGATAAAACATCTCGAGGGCTTGGTGCAAAACTATTGTAACTCCTTCACTTTGTGAAGGAATTACAATAGTTTTGCACCAATCCCTCGATCTGTTAATTACAATTCATGATGGAATTTTTTATTGCATGAACATTCATGAATGAAAGGTTTAACCTATTTACTTGCTTGTTCTTTACGATAACTATATCATTTTCATGTTGAGTGGACACTGTACTCGTATAAATCACTGACGTCAGATGGGTCAGCAAACTGCATATATCTTGATAAGAAGGTCCCTTCTTGAGCCGTCTGATCTAGGTATATACTGTTTGGTTAGTCCTACATATGTGAAAGCGGGGGTAGATGGGTTAATGCTCCGTGTAAATGGAAAGTTAGACCAAGGAACATGCTTCTGAAACATATTTACCAAGTTTCGAGACGATAAAACATATGCATAAACAGATACTAATCTGTCTGACAATTTATGTTTATCGAGATAATCGTAGTCTAGACACGACAATATGTCTGATGTTATCATCTAATACGAGATTTGTTGACATCAAAAGGAAGCCGCCAGACGATAGTCGAATTGGTTATTGTTTTGTTACAGTAAATGGATCATAATTATTCATTGACTTCCTTTTATTCAAAGCAACATTTGTTATATTGCATAGTTTACAGAAATTGCTCTTTACAGCATACAAACGCCTTTTCATATCTTTGCAACCAGGGTAGACCGAGACCCAGTAGGAGATGCCCGACCAGCGTCTGCTCTGTTTGCTTATCATATAGTGTTTGTCAAAGAAAAAACATTCTTTCAACATTTTGCATTACAATAAATTAGGTTAATGCATATTCGTGAATTGATCTATTCACTTATAAATTGTCATTAGGGAAAGGGTTAAGATGCTTTGACAGTGCTTACCCAAATTGCAGTGCTCGCCCAGAATAGCAAATTCTATTAACAGAGGACCAGATAAGATGCGTGAATTAAAACATTTTCATGAATAACTCCTTTATTTCTCCACCAACCCCTATGATGTGACCAATCTTTAGAATCATCTCGAAGAAACGATTCTAAAGAGTGGTCACAACATAGGGTTTGATGGAGAAATGCCGATTTTAGTAAATCTGAGCACGCACATTTATCTGTTGCTCTATATTAAAAGTGTTTTTGTTAACAAAGGTGGCGTTCGTAACAATTTATTTAGTTAATGGTTTACCTGATGAATATTCATGTAAATAATAACCTATGAATATTCATTAGCTGTTTTTGTTATGGTTTATCAACACGGAATTTCAGGTTATAGTTTTTTTGTAAAAGGAATATGCATGTGATACTGTAATTCTGCATCAAATGGTGTCGACGAGAACATGCTGATGTTAATGCCCTTTCGGATTGGAAGAAATGTATTTTCGATATTATTGATACACGAATAACTTTTTACAAATCAAATAACCATCTTTTACCACCTCGACCTAGAGTTACATTTCGCTACTTGAAGAAAAACATTTCTAATTTTCATTCAGATTATGCTCTTGTTCCTGCTGACAAGGCATCTAACAATGTAATCATTATTTGAAGATTGTATTATGTTGATGTTTTAAAGAAGGAGCTAACTGATTCAAAAACTTATATAACAGTTCAAACACCTGAAAAAGATATAGTCTCGGAACATGTAAAAATGTGCAATGATTTTAAGTCTGGTCCTAACATAAAACAACATAAACTTTCTACTTTGTACTGGATTCCGAAACTACATAAAAACCCTTATAAGTCGCGTTTTATTGCCAACTCTAGCTGTTGTACCACTACTAAAGTATCTATACTTTTGACGTCCTGTCTTACTACGATCAAAGAACATGTTAAACGCTACTGTGATAAAATATATGAAAATTCTGGTATTAATGTTTTTTGGTCCATAAAAAATTCAAATGATGTTTTAACAAAACTTGAAAATGAACAGTATAACATTTCTTTACTGAGCTCTTATGATTTCTCTACACTCTATACTACTCTACCTCACCATCTTATAAAGGATAGACTTATTAAATTAATAGAAAAAACCTTTGCCAGAGAAAACAAAATGTTCATTGCTTGTAATGTTCAACGTTCATTCTTTTCGAATTCAGAAGTTGAACATTACACAATGTGGACTTGCCTTGATGTTTGTAGATCTCTTACCTTTCTTTTAGATAATATATTTGTGCGTTATGGAGATACCATATATCGTCAAGTTGTTGGTATACCCATGGGTACAAATTGTGTCCCTCTTGTTGCAGATTTGTTTTTGTATTGCTACGAGAGGGATTTTATGCTTAGCTTAAAACCTGATACACAGACCGATATTGTTAATGCTTTTAATAAAACTTCAAGGTATTTAGACGATATTTTGAATTTAGATAATCCTTATTTTGATACTATGGTTTCTTCAATCTACCCAAAAGAACTGTCTTTAAACAAAGCTAATCAATCTGACATTAATGCTTCATTTCTAGATTTGAATCTTTCAATTACAAATGATAAAGTTTCGTCCAAAGTATACGATAAAAGAGAAGATTTTAATTTTAAAATTGTTAATTATCCTTTTCTAGATGGGGATGTGCCACGTTCTACATCTTATGGTGTTTATATTTCTCAACTCATTAGGTTTGCCCGAGCCTGTTCTTTGCTTGAAGATTTTAACAGACGTAATTTAGTTATAACTGATAAACTTCTTAAGCAAGGTTACAGATATCACAAACTTCGGAAAACCTTTTCTAAATTTTATTATCGAAATTTACCTCTCATTAGTAAATATAATTGCAATCTACGGACGTTACTGCGACAAGGCATTTCTCAACCAGAATTTTATGGGGATGTTATCTACAAACTTAGGAAAATTCGGGGTCATATCCATTTTCATGATTTGTTTATAAAACGCATTAAAAAATTTAAAAAGAAAGGTTATGATCCTATTATATTGCAACACACTGCATGTTTGGTTATCGACCCTTTTACAGTCGGTAGCTACGCTTCCCTCTTTGCTTGCGCGATGACAGGCCGAGGGTAGTACTCTATGATGGTATACTCTTAAACTTGGATACAGGAGGAGCTTACCAGACTCATGTATTATTTTTTCCCTGTCGTGCCCTTAACGGCTTACCTGCAGGTGCTCTGACTTCAGCAAAGTCATTGAGTACATATTTGACGGATTGTCACAGTTATTATGCTATGTTTTACATGTTGTCCTGTGTTCACCGTCGTCTATGTTGTGGGTAAGTCCAGCGGGGATACCTTTATTTACAATATTTGTAAAGCTAGGGTGACTTTGAGAGAAGTGTGAGGTTAGGACGTCCGTAAACCGGTTTAAACCCCCAGTGGTGTTTTTGCTGCTGACCGTGCCAAGGCGGTACTCTCTTTGTCACCCTTCCTTTTGTTTGCATTGCGTCTTTGTGCTTGTGGTTTGTTCATGTTGTGGAACCTTTGTCCCTGGTTCTTGTGTGTCTTTTGGTGTTTTCTGTGTTCATTTCGTGTGTGTGTGTGTGCGTGTGCGTTTGGGTGTGTGGTTGTGTGTGTGTGTGTGTCATGCTGTCTATCGGTGTTTTGGTGGTGGTTGCGTCTTGCATGTGGCTTTGCCTGCTTGACTTTACTACTTTTCCATTTATAAGCACAATAGTGTTGTTTGTGCAGTGTGGCGGCGGTGAAACGTCTCCCCGTACATCCAATCAATATTGTTTTCTTCCTCTTGCAGGAATTGCTCTACATTCAATGTGTTTCCTCATACCTTTACACCGTACTTTGCACTTCATGGTGGCTTCCGTACTCACCGACATATTGTGTGACTATTTTAATTTCCCTTTTAAGATTTGTGCCGTTTGCGTTTTCTCTAGTGCGACTTTACCTTATTTGTGTTTCTTCTTACTTTTTACCCATTCAATGTTTCACTATTCAATGTTTCATTCATATTCTTAGTCTTCTTTATTTTTGTCATAACCTCTGGTATGTTTTCTATTATTTTACACCACTTTTCGTTACATACGTATGTCGCTTTTTACAGAAGGGTGCTACAATTACTACACAAAATATGAATAGTCTCCCTCAACTCAAAATTAATAACTTAAAGTTACACTCTGTGTCTTCCGTTCAGATTCCTCATAACCTGGCTAATTTCCAATCACTACAGCCGTCAGTTTGTATTAAACCTCTAAAATTGTCTTCTGCTTCATCTTTTCATGTTCCCTCTTCGGCTTTTAGTAACATTTTTCATAATGGACCTAAAATCGTTTTGTCTCCTTTAAAGCAATCTATCATTCGTTATAGTAAAGTCCATCTAAATTCACATTATTTGAACAAAAGACATAGGGTGTATCCAATAATTACTAAGTGCAATAGTAAGAGGTGTATGTGTTGCAATTTCATTTCTACTAGATCAACAATTAAATCTCTTGTTAATGGTAGAGTGTTTAGTGTGAAGATTAATTCTGATTTAGACTGAAACTCATCTAATATTATATATGTTCTTACATGAAATGCGCCACGTTGTGGCATTCAATATGTAGGTCAGACAGGACGTTCTTTAAAAACTAGGTTTCGTGAACACAGTTACCATTGTCGGATCAAAAAAGTACGCAATTTTCTTTACCAGCATTTTCGTCATACAGGACATTCTTTCAAATATGTTTCGGTTCAACCAGTAGAACAAATTTATTATGATTCTAAAACTACTGGTAGTTTAAAATCTAAAGCTCGTTTCATCACAGAGCTAGACTGGATAAAGAAATTACAAACACCTTTTCCTTTAGGCCTTAATGATAACATTTTCCAAAGCGGCAATATTTCTAAAGATCCAAGTATCGACATTTTCTCTATATTTTCTATTCGAAAACGTAAAAGTAGATCACATGGCAGACGTAGAAATGGTAATATTAAGCGTAAATTACGTCGTAATATGTCTATTCATGATTTACATACTATTCTAAAACAAACTGGTAAACATTCTATGTTATCTTGTTTATCGTCTTTACCCTTTTCCTGTCTTAAGTCAATAGACGAAGAGGCTGATAAAATCTATATGCGTACAGATCCGTTAATTAATACTGCCTCACTTATACAAAGTTACACACAGCATGTTCTTCGTCCACGTATTGATAAAGAATCTGAACATAAAAGACATTTTCTGAAACTTCAGTTCCTAAATAAAGGTATCGATTTTATTGATATTCAAAGTATATTTCGTGATAAGAATGTAATCGATGTTATTCCCAAATATTTCATCAACTCTGAATCACCTATCATCTGTTATAAATATAATAAACCTATTAGAAATGTTATTTTGAACTACAATAAAATTGTCTCTGACTTAAATATTGATGTTAATACCCATATTTCTTGAGATTGTAGCATTTCTAGCTTTTGCTATAAACCAGTTGGTCATGTCATTACTGGTAATTTTGATATCATTAAGGATAAACGTCTCAGGACCCTCCTAACTAAAGGACCTAAATATAGATTACCTTCCCTTATTGATTTTGACGCTTGTCGAACTCATATTGCGGAAGCTATTCAAGAATTCTGCATCAAATGGTGTCGACGAGAACATGCTGATGTTAATGCCCTTTCGGATTGGAAGAAATGTATTTTCGATATTATTGATACACGAATAACTTTTTACAAATCAAATAACCATCTTTTACCACCTCGACCTAGAGTTACATTTCGCTACTTGAAGAAAAACATTTCTAATTTTCATTCAGATTATGCTCTTGTTCCTGCTGACAAGGCATCAAACAATGTAATCATTATTTGAAGATTGTATTATGTTGATGTTTTAAAGAAGGAGCTAACTGATTCAAAAACTTATATAACAGTTCAAACACCTGAAAAAGATATAGTCTCGGAACATGTAAAAATGTGCAATGATTTTAAGTCTGGTCCTAACATAAAACAACATAAACTTTCTACTTTGTACTGGATTCCGAAACTACATAAAAACCCTTATAAGTCGCGTTTTATTGCCAACTCTAGCTGTTGTACCACTACTATAGTATCTATACTTTTGACGTCCTGTCTTACTACGATCAAAGAACATGTTAAACGCTACTGTGATAAAATATATGAAAATTCTGGTATTAATGTTTTTTGGTCCATAAAAAATTCAAATGATGTTTTAACAAAACTTGAAAATGAACAGTATAACATTTCTTTACTGTGCTCTTATGATTTCTCTACACTCTATACTACTCTACCTCACCATCTTATAAAGGATAGACTTATTAAATTAATAGAAAAAACCTTTGCCAGAGAAAACAAAATGTTCATTGCTTGTAATGTTCAACGTTCATTCTTTTCGAATTCAGAAGTTGAACATTACACAATGTGGACTTGCCTTGATGTTTGTAGATCTCTTACCTTTCTTTTAGATAATATATTTGTGCGTTATGGAGATACCATATATCGTCAAGTTGTTGGTATACCCATGGGTACAAATTGTGCCCCTCTTGTTGCAGATTTGTTTTTGTATTGCTACGAGAGGGATTTTATGCTTAGCTTAAAACCTGATACACAGACCGATATTGTTAATGCTTTTAATAAAACTTCAAGGTATTTAGACGATATTTTGAATTTAGATAATCCTTATTTTGATACTATGGTTTCTTCAATCTACCCAAAAGAACTGTCTTTAAACAAAGCTAATCAATCTGACATTAATGCTTCATTTCTAGATTTGAATCTTTCAATTACAAATGATAAAGTTTCGTCCAAAGTATACGATAAAAGAGAAGATTTTAATTTTAAAATTGTTAATTATCCTTTTCTAGATGGGGATGTGCCACGTTCTACATCTTATGGTGTTTATATTTCTCAACTTATTAGGTTTGCCCGAGCCTGTTCTTTGCTTGAAGATTTTAACAGACGTAATTTAGTTATAACTGATAAACTTCTTAAGCAAGGTTACAGATATCACAAACTTCGGAAAACCTTTTCTAAATTTTATTATCGAAATTTACCTCTCATTAGTAAATATAATTGCAATCTACGGACGTTACTGCGACAAGGCATTTCTCAACCAGAATTTTATGGGGATGTTATCTACAAACTTAGGAAAATTCGGGGTCATATCCATTTTCATGATTTGTTTATAAAACGCATTAAAAATTTTAAAAAGAAAGGTTATGATCCTATTATATTGCAACACACTGCATGTTTGGTTATCGACCCTTTTACAGTCGGTAGCTACGCTTCCCTCTTTGCTTGCGCGATGACAGGCCGAGGGTAGTACTCTATGATGGTATACTCTTAAACTTGGATACAGGAGGAGCTTACCAGACTCATGTATTATTTTTTCCCTGTCGTGCCCTTAACGGCTTACCTGCAGGTGCTCTGACTTCAGCAAAGTCATTGAGTACATATTTGACGGATTGTCACAGTTATTATGCTATGTTTTACATGTTGTCCTGTGTTCACCGTCGTCTATGTTGTGGGTAAGTCCAGCGGGGATACCTTTATTTACAATATTTGTAAAGCTAGGGTGACTTTGAGAGAAGTGTGAGGTTAGGACGTCCGTAAACCGGTTTAAACCCCCAGTGGTGTTTTTGCTGCTGACCGTGCCAAGGCGGTACTCTCTTTGTCACCCTTCCTTTTGTTTGCATTGCGTCTTTGTGCTTGTGGTTTGTTCATGTTGTGGAACCTTTGTCCCTGGTTCTTGTGTGTCTTTTGGTGTTTTCTGTGTTCATTTCGTGTGTGTGTGTGTGCGTGTGCGTTTGGGTGTGTGGTTGTGTGTGTGTGTGTGTCATGCTGTCTATCGGTGTTTTGGTGGTGGTTGCGTCTTGCATGTGGCTTTGCCTGCTTGACTTTACTACTTTTCCATTTATAAGCACAATAGTGTTGTTTGTGCAGTGTGGCGGCGGTGAAACGTCTCCCCGTACATCCAATCAATATTGTTTTCTTCCTCTTGCAGGAATTGCTCTACATTCAATGTGTTTCCTCATACCTTTACACCGTACTTTGCACTTCATGGTGGCTTCCGTACTCACCGACATATTGTGTGACTATTTTAATTTCCCTTTTAAGATTTGTGCCGTTTGCGTTTTCTCTAGTGCGACTTTACCTTATTTGTGTTTCTTCTTACTTTTTACCCATTCAATGTTTCACTATTCAATGTTTCATTCATATTCTTAGTCTTCTTTATTTTTGTCATAACCTCTGGTATGTTTTCTATTATTTTACACCACTTTTCGTTACATACGTATGTCGCTTTTTACAGAAGGGTGCTACAATTACTACACAAAATATGAATAGTCTCCCTCAACTCAAAATTAATAACTTAAAGTTACACTCTGTGTCTTCCGTTCAGATTCCTCATAACCTGGCTAATTTCCAATCACTACAGCCGTCAGTTTGTATTAAACCTCTAAAATTGTCTTCTGCTTCATCTTTTCATGTTCCCTCTTCGGCTATTAGTAACATTTTTCATAATGGACCTAAAATCGTTTTGTCTCCTTTAAAGCAATCTATCATTCGTTATAGTAAAGTCCATCTAAATTCACATTATTTGAACAAAAGACATAGGGTGTATCCAATAATTACTAAGTGCAATAGTAAGAGGTGTATGTGTTGCAATTTCATTTCTACTAGATCAACAATTAAATCTCTTGTTAATGGTAGAGTGTTTAGTGTGAAGATTAATTCTGATTTAGACTGAAACTCATCTAATATTATATATGTTCTTACATGAAATGCGCCACGTTGTGGCATTCAATATGTAGGTCAGACAGGACGTTCTTTAAAAACTAGGTTTCGTGAACACAGTTACCATTGTCGGATCAAAAAAGTACGCAATTTTCTTTACCAGCATTTTCGTCATACAGGACATTCTTTCAAATATGTTTCGGTTCAACCAGTAGAACAAATTTATTATGATTCTAAAACTACTGGTAGTTTAAAATCTAAAGCTCGTTTCATCACAGAGCTAGACTGGATAAAGAAATTACAAACACCTTTTCCTTTAGGCCTTAATGATAACATTTTCCAAAGCGGCAATATTTCTAAAGATCCAAGTATCGACATTTTCTCTATATTTTCTATTCGAAAACGTAAAAGTAGATCACATGGCAGACGTAGAAATGGTAATATTAAGCGTAAATTACGTCGTAATATGTCTATTCATGATTTACATACTATTCTAAAACAAACTGGTAAACATTCTATGTTATCTTGTTTATCGTCTTTACCCTTTTCCTGTCTTAAGTCAATAGACGAAGAGGCTGATAAAATCTATATGCGTACAGATCCGTTAATTAATACTGCCTCACTTATACAAAGTTACACACAGCATGTTCTTCGTCCACGTATTGATAAAGAATCTGAACATAAAAGACATTTTCTGAAACTTCAGTTCCTAAATAAAGGTATCGATTTTATTGATATTCAAAGTATATTTCGTGATAAGAATGTAATCGATGTTATTCCCAAATATTTCATCAACTCTGAATCACCTATCATCTGTTATAAATATAATAAACCTATTAGAAATGTTATTTTGAACTACAATAAAATTGTCTCTGACTTAAATATTGATGTTAATACCCATATTTCTTGAGATTGTAGCATTTCTAGCTTTTGCTATAAACCAGTTGGTCATGTCATTACTGGTAATTTTGATATCATTAAGGATAAACGTCTCAGGACCCTCCTAACTAAAGGACCTAAATATAGATTACCTTCCCTTATTGATTTTGACGCTTGTCGAACTCATATTGCGGAAGCTATTCAAGAATTCTGCATCAAATGGTGTCGACGAGAACATGCTGATGTTAATGCCCTTTCGGATTGGAAGAAATGTATTTTCGATATTATTGATACACGAATAACTTTTTACAAATCAAATAACCATCTTTTACCACCTCGACCTAGAGTTACATTTCGCTACTTGAAGAAAAACATTTCTAATTTTCATTCAGATTATGCTCTTGTTCCTGCTGACAAGGCATCAAACAATGTAATCATTATTTGAAGATTGTATTATGTTGATGTTTTAAAGAAGGAGCTAACTGATTCAAAAACTTATATAACAGTTCAAACACCTGAAAAAGATATAGTCTCGGAACATGTAAAAATGTGCAATGATTTTAAGTCTGGTCCTAACATAAAACAACATAAACTTTCTACTTTGTACTGGATTCCGAAACTACATAAAAACCCTTATAAGTCGCGTTTTATTGCCAACTCTAGCTGTTGTACCACTACTAAAGTATCTATACTTTTGACGTCCTGTCTTACTACGATCAAAGAACATATTAAACGCTACTGTGATAAAATATATGAAAATTCTGGTATTAATGTTTTTTGGTCCATAAAAAATTCAAATGATGTTTTAACAAAACTTGAAAATGAACAGTATAACATTTCTTTACTGAGCTCTTATGATTTCTCTACACTCTATACTACTCTACCTCACCATCTTATAAAGGATAGACTTATTAAATTAATAGAAAAAACCTTTGCCAGAGAAAACAAAATGTTCATTGCTTGTAATGTTCAACGTTCATTCTTTTCGAATTCAGAAGTTGAACATTACACAATGTGGACTTGCCTTGATGTTTGTAGATCTCTTACCTTTCTTTTAGATAATATATTTGTGCGTTATGGAGATACCATATATCGTCAAGTTGTTGGTATACCCATGGGTACAAATTGTGCCCCTCTTGTTGCAGATTTGTTTTTGTATTGCTACGAGAGGGATTTTATGCTTAGCTTAAAACCTGATACACAGACCGATATTGTTAATGCTTTTAATAAAACTTCAAGGTATTTAGACGATATTTTGAATTTAGATAATCCTTATTTTGATACTATGGTTTCTTCAATCTACCCAAAAGAACTGTCTTTAAACAAAGCTAATCAATCTGACATTAATGCTTCATTTCTAGATTTGAATCTTTCAATTACAAATGATAAAGTTTCGTCCAAAGTATACGATAAAAGAGAAGATTTTAATTTTAAAATTGTTAATTATCCTTTTCTAGATGGGGATGTGCCACGTTCTACATCTTATGGTGTTTATATTTCTCAACTTATTAGGTTTGCCCGAGCCTGTTCTTTGCTTGAAGATTTTAACAGACGTAATTTAGTTATAACTGATAAACTTCTTAAGCAAGGTTACAGATATCACAAACTTCGGAAAACCTTTTCTAAATTTTATTATCGAAATTTACCTCTCATTAGTAAATATAATTGCAATCTACGGACGTTACTGCGACAAGGCATTTCTCAACCAGAATTTTATGGGGATGTTATCTACAAACTTAGGAAAATTCGGGGTCATATCCATTTTCATGATTTGTTTATAAAACGCATTAAAAAATTTAAAAAGAAAGGTTATGATCCTATTATATTGCAACACACTGCATGTTTGGTTATCGACCCTTTTACAGTCGGTAGCTACGCTTCCCTCTTTGCTTGCGCGATGACAGGCCGAGGGTAGTACTCTATGATGGTATACTCTTAAACTTGGATACAGGAGGAGCTTACCAGACTCATGTATTATTTTTTCCCTGTCGTGCCCTTAACGGCTTACCTGCAGGTGCTCTGACTTCAGCAAAGTCATTGAGTACATATTTGACGGATTGTCACAGTTATTATGCTATGTTTTACATGTTGTCCTGTGTTCACCGTCGTCTATGTTGTGGGTAAGTCCAGCGGGGATACCTTTATTTACAATATTTGTAAAGCTAGGGTGACTTTGAGAGAAGTGTGAGGTTAGGACGTCCGTAAACCGGTTTAAACCCCCAGTGGTGTTTTTGCTGCTGACCGTGCCAAGGCGGTACTCTCTTTGTCACCCTTCCTTTTGTTTGCATTGCGTCTTTGTGCTTGTGGTTTGTTCATGTTGTGGAACCTTTGTCCCTGGTTCTTGTGTGTCTTTTGGTGTTTTCTGTGTTCATTTCGTGTGTGTGTGTGTGCGTGTGCGTTTGGGTGTGTGGTTGTGTGTGTGTGTGTGTCATGCTGTCTATCGGTGTTTTGGTGGTGGTTGCGTCTTGCATGTGGCTTTGCCTGCTTGACTTTACTACTTTTCCATTCATATAATATTATTTATTTGTATATCACGACACTATTGATGTTTGATATGTTCATCTTCTGCATAATTTCATTCGTCTTAATTGTAAAACAATAAAAGAAATATCCTGTAGCCACCACCATGTGTAACCAAATCCAAAACTTCCTTACGCAATCGCTTAACCCTTCGCTTGCTATTCACGTCAATATACGTACCTGTAAATAGTGAAGACCCAGATGAGACAGCTCCTGCAGGAGCTGTCTCATCAGGGTCTGCACTATTTACAAATTGATTGTGCAACCAGTGCACTCCACAGCAGTGATTGCACAGCGGAATACTTGTACACAGTGAAGATATACGTAATTATACAACAGGACAAGGGTAAAGAAGGAGAAATGTATTTTAAAATTTAACAAGCGAAGGGTTAACCTATAAAGTTTTGATTTCAGATGCGGGGAGATATGTAATCTCGTGTTATGTTCCACACAATTGAATAAAAAAGATTAAGAGAGGGCTGTGAGGAGAATGTTAATTAAAGAGGGTGTTATATTCAATACATACAACAAATAGGATGTTACAGAAATTGCGGCCGGTGTTTGTGCATAAATAATAAAATGAACCGGTATTAAATTTGTTGGAGTAATATGTAATTTGACCCAAATAATGCGAAAGTCGTGAACAATGGTTTCACACTACATAATTCTAAAAGTGTCATTTTCTCTAGTTAATGCTCCTTTTCGGTAGATTTATTCAAAGTGGTTGGATCTAAAAAATAACCTTTGAGGTAATGGGTTTAGCAGCCACCTGGTTTTACAGATTCCTATATTTATAGTAATGTAGTCGAATTAGCGAGAATTTACTGTACTTTTCAAATAGTTATAATCACACAATTAATTACTTCGATCTAAACAATTTATGACAGTTATTATATTCTACAACATACGCTTTATCATTGTCTATATATAATAATTATGATTGCGTGACTATTTTTGCATACGCTGCAGACATATTTCTTTGTCTGATCAATGATGCGTGTTGCTTAATCTATTAGTTGTACAAAATAGGCACCATCTACATCAATGGTATGGCTATTTTGTCTAGCCGTGTTCCTGGAGATAAATCTAATGATGCTTAACATTATGATCTTTCACATGTAAAGTAATTGACCGTCGGCAAAATATAACTGTTGCAAATATCAACACATATTCCCTATCTTTCCTTCACACAATCGGATCAATATCTCAAAGGTTTCTTAATTATGAGAAACAGGGTTTTAGGATCATCGAACATATTGGTTTAAAAAAGTTAAATAACAATCATATGTGCGTACAGTACCATTTGTTTAATTTGACATCTGATTTAAGATCAGTTAGTATTTTTGTAAGCAGTGGGTTAAGCACTCTGAACCGTGTAACGGTTTGTGACTAGACATACCTTAACTTTTACATGGCCTGCCAGTTGTTAATTATATAGACCATCTGGTATGAACGGATTACTTTGCATGTATGTTATATCAGTTGTTAAATAGGTCATCTGGCATGAAAGGATTAAATTTGACTTTACACTGTATTAGCTGTCGCGGTTGTTGTAGATTAGTCTGAGAGGGGATACGTTTATTTACACTGTTTGTCTTTTAGGATGGGGATGGAATAAGGGTGAGGTTGGGCGCCCATAAACCGGTTTAAACCCCCGGTGACTTTTGTCACTGACCGTTCCAAGGCGGTACTTCCATCTTCCTCCTATTGTATGTTTGTTTTGTCTTTGTGCGTC
The DNA here is from genome assembly GCA_963576725.1 of Azorinus chamasolen. Taxonomy (NCBI): domain Eukaryota; kingdom Metazoa; phylum Mollusca; class Bivalvia; order Cardiida; family Solecurtidae; genus Azorinus; species Azorinus chamasolen. The sequence goes on from OY755244.1 coordinate 85,469,127, forward strand.
TCTTGTTGTTTTTTCTACCTATGTACATTTGCTGTTTCCTTGTGTTGCTGTTCGGGCGAGTGTTTGTTCTGTATGTGGTGTTTCCTGCATGACTCATTTTTGTACTTTTGAATGACAAACAATGACCAAACCTTTACCAGAATGCTTCTCTAGTAGCCCTCTGTTCTGGGTCTGCACTATTTGCAAAAATATTATATGAAACGAATCGACCCCGACAAAATTGTGCAAAAGAAAAAACAAGGTGTTCTTATTAGCTGTGTGTATATATAAAAATAATATTAAAATATGTTTGGTATGCAGTATGAAGTTTTCGGCTCTAATAATCACGAGGACAGGTTTAAATATGGTTAACGATTTGATGACATGTTACTAAATGTTTTATAGAATTAAATTTATCCAAATGTAAAGAAAGTATCGTACCATGACTCTGTAAGCAAACGCATATACATTTACTATTGCGTTTCGATCTAATAAAACACAGTATAGGTGGCGTTTGGTATCATTTGTCTTTGGCCTAGCCGTCAACACTGACGGGTTCCGATTGTTACAAAAGCTGATCTAATCTGCTGCATTTATTCCCCCTAATGAAAATAACTTGGTTATGTAAGGCATGTTAAAATTTAAATAAGATAACTCGGTCGTTTTCATAGGATCATAAACCATGGTTGGAGTTTTAAGGTGGGGAGAGTTATCCAAACTGTGGTTTATGAGATGATAAACAAGGCCTTAATGCAAATTATCTTTTAAATAATACCTTTTTCCTCGAAGTTATTACGTTGCCGAGACAAGAACTTTGTCATGTTTAGAACAAATACTAACTTCAACCTTAGACGATACATATTGGACATTAGAACTCATCTGTGTGTTTTGTAGACATGACATGGCCAACTTATTCATTTAAAGCCTGTTAAGGTGTAGACAAGTTTCAATACATGTACTTAATACAACTTAATAGCCGAAAGTAGGTAAAACAACCCGAGACTAGACAATAATACGATATAAGAATGTTCTTCCAACAACGGTAGGATAATCCAAGTTCTGAAACAAATATTCTGAAAATGGATGCTCCCTCGAAAGCAAAAGTAGAAATGCAAAAGGAGAAAATTGCAGACTCGGTTTTATTGAGTCTGTTCATGAGTAGTGCAACACTACTCACGCCCCCTAGCACCGGCTTAAGCAGTATTCAATTTTCAAGAAACATTTAGATAATCTGTACAACTCCAAGATGAACAGTATCTATTTTCTGCTTTTTCCAAAAGGTATATTTACTCTCTTGATTGATGCATACAGTTCCAATAAAAGTAACAAACTTGAAAAAAAAAACCAATGATATATCGGTTCGATGGAAATATGAAAACGAGAGACAATTGACAACAATTTCCGTACTAAGAATCAAGTTATTTCAACGAGACCTTTTACATTTTCTGTTTTTGTTTTAAAAAAACATTGTATGGAATCATAAAAATTGTATGGAATCATAAAATTTGTTTATTTTTTCATGAAATACGATACAAGTAATAAAAGCTATGTACACACAGTAACATTCCCCTATCCCGGAATTCTAGAATTAAGATACTTTAGGCAGGTTCCTGCTTAATGCAGGACGAACGTTATGCAGGAGCTTTCTGCCCGATTTTCACCCTGCATTTACTGCCACCTTTCTCCAAGACTGATAATAATACAAAATTAAACACACGGTTTAGATGGGTTGTAATGTAATACATTCGCTTTGTTCTTTTTGATGTTATGGCGACAATCTACTAGAACATTGATAAGCAAACTAGAGGTGTTTGTCACAAAAACAGATGTCTCCCCCTCCCAACCCCTCGCACCCACACATACACACTGCGACACGTTGTCACATTTCTGTACATGAAAGTTCGACCGGACAAGATGTGTGACAGACAGACAGATAAATAACTCTTACAAAAACAATGTGGGAAGGAAAATAACTCAAAAATGTAATTACATAGTAATGGACTTGATGGAATGATATTTCCTTCATCATGCGCTTTTCACACCACATGTGTTAAGAAAAAAATGATAACAGGGAATAACTCAAACAATACCAGAGTTATGGCCTTCATGCATGATACTTTCTTTCACCATGCTCTTTCTAGAAATGAAATGTCATTCCAATAGCATCAGTAAAACGGGAGATAATAATCAGCCAAAACAATGTAACAAAGGGCTATAACTCTAAAAGTATTGAAGCAAGAGTTATGGCCTTTGTACGTGACACTTCTTCGCATTATGCTCTTTCCGTGTATGAATTTTCAATCAAGTGGCATGAGCTATAAAAGAGTTATCGTCGGGACAAGAAAGTGTGAAAATAATGTACATGGGGCAATAACTCCAATATTATTGAAGCCAGAGTAATGGACCTTGTGCATGACACTTTCTCTAATCATGCTCATTCTATAAATGAAATGTCATTCCAATAGCATCAGTAGATCAGGAGTTATTGGTCGGACAAAAACATGTAACAAAGGGCAATAACTCACAAATAGTATTGCCCTTATACATGACACTTCCTCTCATGATGCTCGTTCTATGTATGAAATTTCAATCCAATGACATGAGCCATATATGAGTCATCGTCCGGACAAGAACGTGTGAAACATGTACAAGGGGCGATAACTCCAATATTTTGAAGCCAGAGTTATGGGCCTTGTGCATGACACTTCCTCTCATCATGCTCTTTCCATGTATGCAGTTTCCATCCAATGTCATTAGCCATATAGGAGTTATTATTTAAATAGTCATGACTACATTCAGCTCGTTTGCTGCCTACTCTTTAGAATCAGTTTTGATCCAGATGAGAAGTCGGATAACACGGTGTCTCATTGTTCCATGCTGTTTGAAATTTTAATTCTGATTTTGAAACTACAAGCAGACTTATATTCGCAGACTTAATTTATTTGACGGCGAAAGAATTAAAATGACATGTAACTTTGTGAAGCAAAGCATAAAAGTGCAGTCGCGATAATTGTCTCGTTCTGCTATTAACCCTAATCATGCTAACCACATGACTCGCATTTGCAACAGCTTGGATCCAAATGAGACTCCGAGTAACTCGGCGGTTCAACAGGATCCAAGTTGTTTGACACTCGTTAACAGTTTCTCAAACAATTGTACAAATCAAAAGCAAGTAAAAACTGCAACAGATCAGAATGTTTGGCAGATATTTTATTTTAATGACGATAAGGGTTAAAAGTTTTGAGAAAATCTAGATATACGCTGTTTACAACTGAACAGGATAAGGGATAATGGTTTCTGCACCCTTAACTTCATTTAAACGTCTTTTTCAACGGAGTAGACCAACCAGACGGCTCCTGTAGGAGCCGTATGATCAGTGTATGATGCTTGCTTATAAAAATTATAATAGGTCAGGTTCTACTGTATAATGCTAACGGCATACTTTTATAATCGAATTGTATCATCATTCTGCCTGAGTAATATGTCATCTTAGGACATTTTGTATATTACGGTCAAAAACATCTTTTTTGGAACAAAATTATGTGAAAACTATGTCAGATTTCCACTCACATTCCCCATGTCATAAAATCGCTACCGCTGTATAATGTAAATTTATTGCATCTACAGTATATGTTTTAATCTCTTTTGCAATATAACCATGGAAATAATATCATTCTAGAAACATTCTGTGTACACAAATAGACTAACTTAAATCACTTAACCTGAAATTCAGAGCTTTATTTCTCATGTACAGAATCCAGGGTGATATAATATTATCGAATAACGAGGACATGCAATGAGGTCAACTTAAGTAAGGTTGACCTATACGCAGCAAATACATGGCAACATAGTTTTCAATGCGTGGCCTTAATGAAAAAAAGACCGAAACTTCTCTTTTCATGCTAAGAACAGTGTGAACTATTTATAATGCGAAGTGTACAGCTTTAATAATAATAATAATAAATGATACTAATAATGTACAGTAAAACCAATTTAAGAATGGAAATAAATGTCTTTAAAGGCAGGTGGTTGCTTAATGCAGGTCGAATATTATGCAGAAAGCTCCTATAGGAGCTTTCTGCATAACTGTCGACCTGCATTAAGCTACCACCTGCTTGTAAGATCCAGAATTATACATCTATTTGGTGGTCGCATTAGAGGTGTTTTACTGTACATATATACGACGGGACTGTCACCAAATATTCAACAATGTAGACATTTATCAGTACAATATGCGAAGTACAGTTGACCATGCAAATAACAAGGGACCATAAAAGGGGCCATACAAATTACTTTTAGATAACAGCGAATTGAGTCAGCCGATGTCTAATGTGAAGAATTTATTACGTCACAGCTTAATGCAAGTCTAAAGTAAAGCTGAAAACTTCTGAAGGAGCTTTCACCATTACTTTCGACCTGCATTAGGGTGTCATATGTTTTGCTAGATACGCGCAATGATACATTTTAGAACGATTCTGTTTTGTATATTTTTGAAGGACCGAATGTTTACTATCTCGAAGTTCGAGTTATCCGAGTTCGAGATATCAAAGTTCAACTATTTGACCCTGCCATAGCTCATTCGGTAGAGCGATGACTTTCGAAGTAGTATTCAAAGGCAATACGAAACTGGCGCTAGCTCCCTACATGTAGCTTGTGTGTATGAGGTTAGTGCTATGACAACAGGGATGTGGTCAATCTGAAGATAATGTGACTATGTGGTGGTACGTCGATTTCCCAATCCACACACCCATTTGGCACATCTATTAAGGCATTAATTGGCAAAATAAAAACCATTTAACCATTTACCGCATGTATATTCATGTTCTAAATAATAGCATTAGGAATATTTATTAGTTGATGTTTTTTATAATTGCTTAAAAACATTGTAGAGTTGTATCCTATAACCCATTCCCTCATATTGACGCCTTTTGACGCCTCTGCAAAAGTCACCTGTTGAAACAATTGTGTTATAGAGCATTTGTTCCTATAGGAACAAATGCTCTATTTATCACAATGGTTTCAAACGAAAACATTCTAAAAGTTTCCTTTGCTCTAGTTAATGCTCCTTTTCGGTAGATTTATTCAAAGTTGTTGGGTCCAAACCATAGGCCTTGATCAGCCGACTCCCCGTCGTACTTACGTCTACTCCGTACTCAAAGGCGTTAAAATGCCTATCTATGGAATGGATGGTTAAAGACCCATTATATTATATCATCGCTTTCCTTGTGAAAAATTGAAAATACGGATATTTGTCAAAAGATGGATTTAAAACACTAGCAGCAAACAGGTCGCGATGCTCGAAAACTGTTTCATTGTGAAGACATGCATGTGAACCATTAGAATCCCTAATTGACCATATCGTCCATTATATATATATAACGTGATCGTCACGTAACGTCTGCTCTTAGAGAAAGTGAACAAAGCTCTCGACTAACGGCAAAATGCGCATTGAATGCTGATGTCACGGCTTCGACTCAGCCGGTAGGGTCTAGACGTTGCCCCTCTGAACGTGACAACGAATTTATTATACTTGTGTATGGGTCCAGGCCGCTTTGGTATGAAGGCTGTGCAGTAATGACTGAAAGATACAGAGTATCCTCTATAAGTTTTAATCAAAGTAAACGAATGATGTGTTCACAATGACACACGAATGGCAAATGCAATGAAGCATTGCATTGGTCATTCGAGGTCATGCGGACGCATCATGTGACCGGTTAGTAGTTAGTAAACGGAACAAAGAGGGAAACGGGTGGAAAGTATTAGCTAAAAGCTATAATTCAGATGACTTAAGAACCAACGCGCGGAAGGGTAATTGTAAATAAAACAAACACATGTATATACTTGCTAACATATTTATTAGTCCTGTGACACTGATATCAGAGGATATAGAAAAAGACAACCGTCAGATCGCTTAACCCTTTCCCTGATCTATATTAATTGCACATTTCAATACCTACTGAATATTCATGGATATAACATTTATATTGAAATATGTAAAGTGGAACATTGTAACTATTTTAGAAACTAAAGAAACAAATCTATCAAATTCCATTAACAATTCGATCTGACCCTGATCAGACGGCTCCTACAGGAGTAGTTTGATCTGGATTTACTCTGATTGCAAATGCATGAAAATGCGTTTATACGTAGGAAATTATTAAGCCAAGAAACGTAGGGAATATAGCACCAGTTGTTTGCCTTTGTTCAGTTCCAATTTCTCTTCTTTTTATAGTCGCATTTGTCGATATATTTGATTATAGAACAGAACTTCTATATAAATGATAGTCAATGATCACGTGGTACACTGACATTATATGCGTGCTAAAGTAAGATCGTTCTGCTCTTTTCCACTATAGTTTCCTGTGTCATGTTTGAGCAAGCGAAACGGAAAATATGATGCTATTTTCTCTACAAAAATTCACGTGTAGCCACTTGAGAGCTAATTGAGCGCGGATATTAAATTCACATAAAGATATAATGGAACCTTTAAACAAACAATCATGGAACCAAGCTGAAGATATATATCGTGTTAAACTAACGTTAAATATTACACAACATTAACATCCTTATATACGTAGATAAACCACCAATTGCGTGTTTTACCTATTTTTACCTCTTCCGATCTCCCTTTTAAATAATTGTCTAGTCGACAGACTTATTGCATTTGCTTTTAATTGGATGTTTATTAAATTCCACTACGGGTCCTAAAAACATTTAATGTTATTTTTCTTATCCCTTAGGCGTGTAAGACACCAGCCATTTTATAAAACTGATTAATTAGGATCCCTAACAAAATATTCCTATCTATAGTTTTACAATTGCAAAACGGAACAGGAGATGACCTGGCATCACCTATATTAATATCATATGTAGTTTTACTGAAGGGCTATAGGTAGCATACTCCACAAACTGACTCCATTGTCCATTATAATGGACATAAATATTATTGCATGCCCCTTTGGGCACTACTGTGCAGCGCTTTCAATCAATCATTTAGGTCTACAAATTACTAGTGTACTGGAATTCACTGACCCTTTCAAAAATGTTGCAGAGCTGAACAATCGTGAGAGACAGGCTTAATTAGAATGTTGTTTCATTGCGATAGAAGAGGACGTGTTCACGCTGGCCATTAATGAATAGTGTTGGATTTCACACATGAACAAAGGGAATCTATAGCACAGCCGTTGACCTTTGCCCACATCAGCAAGAATTGTTCTTGCTTTAAAATAGCGTTTTCTGCAAATATCTTATAGATTTCACTGACATGATAAAATATAGTTGTATTGAAGCGTTACACTAACTGAAAACAACACATGTATTACATTTTTGTAAATGTTTGTTTATACAGTTTTGAACGAAATCGGACATAAGTACAATGCAGGAGACTCAAACTATAAAGTATAGTGTGTTATATTAAAGTTACAGTACTTATATACGTCTCACAGGCTGGATTTCAGACAAGAAAATGTTATATTCCGTTCATGCATTTTATTGCGCTTTTGCAAAAAACAAAGAAGAATGAAATCAAAGCCAAATAGGATTCTGCTGCATGCATACGTTTGTGCATTTTTCTTTATAAAAAACTGCATTGCAAGCGTTTTTGTCTGTATATAACATTATGCAACAGACATACTATTTATTATTTTTCCTGATTATGCACAAAATGATGAATTAGTATTCTATACTTACCCGGCTTTCAGACTAATTGTTCTGGCGAGGAAACGAATTTAGGTGCTGTGTCAAGAATAAGCTGTAGGAAAACAGCTTCAGTAATGCTACAATATTTGTTCTGGAAAATATTTAAACGTTGTCGTCACATATCACAGTTCATAGCTTTATCATAATAGTCAAAACAAGTTGTAAATTTGTAATATGAATACATCTTACACACATATTCTTGGATATTGTATAATTCACTAGCTAGATGATGTTCAGTAAATGTGATTTGCAGACAGCGGTTGTCTGTTTTCGTCTTGACTAAACAGATAACTGACGTGAACTGTCCACCAATATCTGAGATATATTAGCTATAACGGATAGTCCATAAACTATATAATATTATACATTGGTACGGTCAAGAATATCTACATGAATGACAATACATGGTATCAAGTGTCTGGCGTGTTTTTGAGGCAACTGGGTATATTTGACTAGTGGAAGAGACTATTTTAACCCTTGTAAATGTTTATGTAAGAAATAATGACATGATGAATATTCATTAGCGGAGATTTATAATGGCATATTTACACAGGACTGGTTGATATTTGTAGAAGCTGTAGAGTCAACTCTTTTATAATTTCACAAGCAAATAGAGCATACCCTGATCAGACCGCTACTACAGGACCCGTCTAATCTAGGTTTACTCTGTTAGCAAAGACGTGAAAATGGCATTTATATGAAGGAAATGGTGGTTTAAATCGTTGTCTATAGAAGTACCTTATTCATCATAGAAACCAGGGATATGTAATTCATATATTTCTTATAGATATCCGTATTAATAAGTAAACATGCATTACATACAAATGTAAAGTAATAACATTATGTGCGCACACCTTGCTAGAGTCAGTACATGTTATTCATTGCAGGTTCTGGTAAGTACGATTTGATTATACAAATATTTGATTTTGATACAATATCATGTTCAACAGGTCAGTCACTGTAAATTCTGGTTGGTAAGAATATGCAATACATTGTTTGATGTTTATATTTGTTGACGATTGGCACATTCTTACACCTCGCAACACATACCTTGTCAGCCTTTAGCTAAAAAAACAGTATCAAGGCATTTCGAACAGGATTCTTCTCGTGTGATATTGCATTGTAGTGTCTTGTCAAATGTATCACTTTGACATATTCTGGCATCCAAGTGATGTGGTTCTTTTTTACTGCCCAGCTTCTATCATTTTGATCCAGTTTGAAAGGAATTATGGATAGATATTTGAATTCGAAAAACAGAAGAGTAATGGTCCTTGATTTGATTCGAATCTGTTGATAATTTGTGCTGCGCGTATCAAAGTCATAGTTGTGAAAGTGCATGCGAATTTTATCAGCTTTTGAAGTTTTGCAATTATACGTTTGTTAGTCAGTCGATTCATTATGTCTTCCCATCAATCCGCCCGTCCATTCTCTATAATAGGCAATGTTGGTGTTTTAAAAGTGTGTTGGTTAGTGGATGAGCGAGTAGGGAAGACATATGTCTTTGTTTTAAAACAATCCTCATATTTAAAGTGTGTCACTGCTCCATTAGTGTAGGTGAATAAAAGGTAAATGTATGTGTGATACATCAGCGACTTTCAATTCTGTTGAGAATCGTATAAAATTATGATTAAATATTAACTGACGTATGTTACATGTGGCTATTCACATGTATATCTCTATTTATTACTCTATGACTGCTTGTGATTCATATAAACAGATGTAAACAGATGTTCTAAAAGTCAGAAAGTCAGAGTGCATATATGCAATATAAAACGCAAAGTAAGTAAGCAAGTCGGTTTGGTTGATTGTTGTCATTGAAATATAAACAGGGGAAATGCATGCTTTTCTGGTTTCTTGTATCATGGGATAAAAGAATATTACAAGAGTTTTACCAAAGGATTTCTCTTTTCGCATTGCTACATTTGCTTTCGAAGGATCTCTCACTTTCAGAATATATTAGATAATATGACACGAGATTTGTTATGTTTTCCAACACTGGCACATATTTACCATTGACTAACCAGCTTTACACATTACATTGCAAATACTCACAATTATGTATGTCCTGTGTCAGTTCAATTTTTTCTTACATATTTTTCTGCAAAAAAATACCGATAACCTGCGAATAATTCTCATGGTTTTGTCAATAGGACACGGAATGAGTTAATAGTAGCCGACAAAAATGGCAAACATTTGTGTTAAATGTCGAAAATAGAAGCTGCTTTCACAGGTTAACATGCAATCGTGTCGTATGTGTGGTTTGGCAGATGGAATAATTTCCGCCATCATAGATACAAAGACTAGTTCTCGCATCAATCACGCCAGGTAATACGTTTTTATTTAAGTTGTTGATTTTGATTCATTTTAGTTATGATAAAATATAAATTCAGACAGTAGGAGACCCTTCGAAAGTCAAAGTAGCAATGCGTAAAAAGAAACAAATGCAGACACGGTTTTATTAAGTCTGTAATTAAGTAGTAATTACAGGTTCAACACTACTGACACCACCTAACACCGGTTTAAGCGGTACTCAATTGCCTTAACTACAAGCACGAAAGTGGTGATCCCGAAGGATCAGAAAATATAAAAAAAACTGAAAATGAAGTACGATACGACTTTTTACGGCCGCCACACATGCAGTTGTGAATTACATGATTTCCAAAACGTTCTGTCTGTAAGCAACCCCTGTGCACATTTTTATGAACCTACTTGTTAAAACAAATACAAAGTCTAGACAATGCTTCTAAACAATCTTTTGAAGGCAACACTTGACCATGACTTTAACTAAATCTTTTAGTTAAAGTACAAAAATGAGTCATGCAGGAAATACCACATACAGAACAAACACTCGCCCGAACAGCAACACAAGGAAACAGCAAATTTGCATGGGTAGAAAAAACAACAAGAGACGCACAAAGACAAAACAAACATACAATAGGAGGAAGATGGAAGTACCGCCTTGGAACGGTCAGTGACAAAAGTCACCGGGGGTTTAAACCGGTTTATGGGCGCCCAACCTCACCCTTATTCCATCCCCATCCTAAAAGACAAACAGTGTAAATAAACGTATCCCCTCTCCGACTAATCTACAACAACCGCGACAGCAAATACAGTGGTAAAGTGCATGTATAACGAAAAAACATTTAATTGAACTTACTGTATCCACCTATCGCTAGTGTACTCAATGATTGAGCTGCAAACAGAGTAACTGTAGAAAAGTAATAAAGGGTACGACAAAAATGAAATAGTACAGATATCCGACGTTCTCCTTCCATTTCTGGATTTAAGAGGTCGCCTTGATAGAGTACTAAACCTTTCTTGTCGGCGTACATGCAAAGAGGCCAGCGTGATTGCCAACTGTAAAAGGGTTCACAACCAAACATGCAGTATGTTGTAATAATACAGGATCATATCCCTTTTTAATGAATTGTTTTATATATTTGATGAACAAAGTGAGAAAATGGGTATGTCCAATAATTCTACGAAGTTTGTAAATCACATCACCATAAAATTCAGGATGTGAAATACCGTGTCGCAAAAGTACCTTGAGATTACATTTGTACTTGCCAATAAGCGAGAGATTTCGATAGTAAAATTTAGAGAAAGTTTTTCTTAGTTTATGGTATCTATATCCTTGTTTAAGCAGTTTTTCAATTAAAATGAGATTTCGACTGTTAAAATCGTCAATAGATGAACAAGCTCTAGCAAAACGAATAAGTTGAGATATATAAACCCCGTAAGATGGAGCACGGGGAACATCCCCGTCAAGATGAGGAAAATTTACAATATTAAAATCAAAATCATCTCTTTTGTCATATATTTTAGAAGAAATCATTCCATTATTAATTTTAAGGTCTAGGTCAAGAAACGCTGCATAATTGTCGGACGGGTTAGCTTTATTCAATTTGAGTTCTTTAGGATAAATTGTAGGAATCAGAGCATTAAAGAAAGGGTTATCTAAGTTAAAAATATCATCCAAATATCGACAAGTATCATTGAAGGCTTTTATAACATCTTCTTGTGATTGAGGATTCAAACTCAACATGAAATCTCTCTCATAGCAGTACAAAAACAAATCTGCGACAAGTGGTGCACAATTCGTACCCATGGGAATACCAATTACCTGACGGTATATAGCATTCCCATAACGTACAAATATGTTATCCAAAAGAAAGGTTAGTGCTTCGCAAACTTCTGAGCAAGTCCAATTGCTGTAATATTTCATTTGCTCGTCAGTAAAGAAAGCTTTTTCAGCATTACATGCCAAGAATGAAGACTGAAAGGAAATATTTGAAACAAATACTACATAGTGATGATAAAATATAAATGAGTTATAATCAGTTAAACAATACACATAGTTGTATATTGCCGACGTCTTGTGCGAGAACACTGAATTATTTTCTTTGTGGTCTGTACATTCATTTTACATTGTTGGACAGCATTCGTTATAGGTACATTTATTGGATACTGTTAGGTAGTATTCTTCGTTTTTCGTACAATTATTGGATATAAATGGACCATTTTCTTCTTGGTCATTATATGTATTAGATATTGTTAAATAGTATTCGTTAATCGTGCATTTATCGGATATATGTAGAAAATATTCTGCTTGATCTATACATGTTCTGGATACTGTTAGAAATTCTTCGTAAACTGTACGTACAGTTGAACTTCGATAACTCGAACTTGAAGGGACCATACAAATTAGTTCGAGATAAAAGAAGTTCGAGTCATCCTATTTCTAATCTTAACAATTTCTCAATGCCACAGCTTAATACAGGTCTAAAGTAATGCTGAAAGCTCCTGTAGGAGCTTTCAGCATTACTTTAAACCTGTATAAAGCTGGGACATGTGTTTCCAGATATCTGTAGCGATACATTTTAGAGCAAATATGTATTGTAAGTTTTGGAAGGACTGAACTTTTCGTTCGAGTTATCCCGAAGTTCGAGTTATCCGAAGTTCAACTGTATATTGGCTGTTGATGAATACTAGTATCGATGATAACTGATACTATTCGTCATGATAATTATATGTATTTGATAATTCGTGATCCAAACATTTATTTGATATTATTGGATATCACTTAATTTGGTAATATATTTCGATAAAATATTTCATGATCTGTACATTTATTGGATAGTGTTCGATATCATTCTTCGTGGTCCCTATATTTATTGGATAGTGTTGGATATTATTCTTCGTGGTCCCTACAATTATTGGATAGTGGTGGATATTATTCTTCGTGGTCCCTACAATTATTGGATACCAACATGATACTATTCTTAGTTATCCGTACATTTATTGGATATATTTTGATAATGCGCTTCATTATCCATACATTTATTGGATATATTTTGATAATGCGCTTCATTATCCATACATTTATTGGGTATTAATGAATAATATTCTTCGTGGTCTGTACATTTAATGTGTTCTTTACATTGCATCTTGTTTTATATCTAAAATGATTGATTTGAAAATTCACGTAGCGATCAAAATATTAAACAATGCATATATAATGTATCCTACCCTTATACGCAAGCATGTCTTGCAAGCATTTGTATTACCAACGTAAGTTCTTTTACAACGCATCGGAGTTTATTATTGCCGTTAGGTGTTGTTTTAAGATCATTTCTCGTGATCAAATAAACCATTTCTATTTCTGTCTAATATAGACAGTCCATAACCTTAAGCGTCCGTTTCTGATTGGTATCTACAATCAAGCATAAATTGGCTAGAAATTACCTATTATCCAATTTAGCGCTCACTGGTTCTGAGATTTACACATCATTACCTCACGGAATGTAATCAGTCAACATAACCCTCGGTACCAATATCTTTCGGTAGCTTGAATTGATTGATATTTTCTCTGTATAGAGAATAGGGATTATATAACTGCCTATTTTGCTACAAGATGAATATTTGACATCAACTTTAACACTTAACGTAACTATTTGTTTTCTGAAACTACGTTTTCCCTTGCTCATTTGCAAGGCCTTTGAAATTCCTCCTTAGATCAGATCAGCTGTTGAAAATAACTAGTTAGGGAAACAAATGTATGCTTTAATATATAGAACACTCAAGTTTATCTGATACACGCCGTAATGTGATGTCGGTCAGCTACATCTCACGGTAGCAGTACGGAAAGATGAAAGCTATATATGACTTCTTGATCCCGTTTCTATGTTACACATACTTCTTGTATTGAAACGCTACAATATGTGCTTCTTCATTCCTATATGAAAATGAGCAGTTATCAAATAGCCCCCAATATGTATTAATAATGAAAATATCATTATCTTACGGATTTCCATAATTTTATAACTATGACGTATTTGTGCTAATCCAAATAATTTCTCGTGATATATTTCTTTATTATCCTCCTGTTACCTTGTACCCCTATATCAGTCAGCGTACTTTGAGGACAGAGTGATTTTACGAACATATCCACAAACCTGTGTTTATCTGCATCTCTCTTTGTCGCCCTTCCTTTTACGAGATTTTTGCGTCTTTGTATTTGTGTGTTTGTTGATGTGTGCGCGCGCGTGTGTGTGTGGTTGTGTGTGTGTCATTTAGTCTTTGTACTTGTGCGTATGCGCAGGCGTGTATGTGTGCCTGAGTGTGTTTGTGGCCTTGCGTTTGTGTGGTTGTGCGTGTGTGGTTGTGTGTGTGTCACTTATTTTCTATCGGTGTTTTTGAATGCACAAGTACAAAGACACAAGTACAAAGACAAGAAAAGTATAAAAGTAATGGTGACAAAGAGAGTACCGCCTTGGAACGGTCAGTAGCAAAACCACAATTACAATGCTGAATTTGCAAATGGACTATTCCACACTTCAAACAGGTCAAGTTTACGGTGAATATTTATGGATTTTTCTAAAGAAAAGTGTAACATGACAGCATAGACCCTGATGAGAGAGCTCCTCTAGAGTCCTTTCATCTGGGTCTACACTGTTTGCAAAGGAAATTAGTTACTCGTTTCCCGCATTGCACGGATTAATTAGCTGAATGTTTTGGAACAAAGTGCATTTTGAATTTTCATTATCTTTTTTATTATGCGAATATACTGTCTTGAAAGACAACATTTTGTTCGAGAAAGCATTTCCGTGATATATGTGGCAACACAAAATTGCCTTTGCTTAAATTTGATATACGGAAACCAGTGTTATTTTGAATTTTGTGTAAACCAGACCAAAATAAAGAAATTCAAATTGTAAAGACATGCAAATAAAACTGAAGTAGTGAGTGAATTCCCAGATATCAACATTATCACTTTAGCAACATTAAAGATGATTAATGGATCTATTGTTCCTTGTTATCAGATAATGTCGAATAATCAGTCATGGAATGACCTTTTTAAACTTTTAAATGATTTTACAAAGTGCCATTAAATCATCCAAAATCAGCAATTAGTCAACAATTCAGGTAATATGATCTGTTTCACTGTTCTGGGGCTGAAATCGATACTGACTTGCCTTATCTCGTGAACGCTCTACTTCAGTGGAATAATGTAATTTCCAGGTTTCCTTCTCATTGGCATTAAAGGATTTCTCTTGAGAAACCATTTTCGTTATGTACAACTATGTTCCTGGAGCTTCTGGACTATCTTTGTTCTAATCTGATGGTAAACGTTACCTTGATTTTTAACCATTTACTCCATAAATACGCACTGGCAAACAGAGTAGACCCAGATCAGACGGCTCCTGTAGGAGCCGTCTGATCAGGGTCTACTCTGTTTGCTGATTGAACAATATATATCTGATGCTACAGGGCTAAGGCATCATATCGATATGTAGTTATCTGTAGCTCATACAGTACGACTCGTACAATAAAACAAAACATATTAACCTTAAACAATATGTGATTAAAAAAGGGGCATCGAGCAAAGCTGCATCACATCATAATTCAAACTGCTAAACATATCCGTTGTTTTTAAACAATTTAGAAGCAAGTTTATAATTGATGTAGACGAAATTTTCTGCTGAAGTTTTATTCGAGTTTTATGAACGGCGATGTTTTTATAAATGTCTACACAATAACAGGCCGCTCGATGACGTATATTAAACATACATCGCGTAAATGTATATTTTCATGTTTTAGAACTTTGAGACGATATGTTTGGTTTGAATTTATATTAAACAATCAATGGGAAATGCTGAAAATGAAAGGGTAGACTGACTATAATTATTCATTTCGAATGAAAGGTTGAAAAGGTGGCACCACCTTGTACTAGTTTTCTGTACAATAATGTACACTTTAAAATCATGTTGTACGTATGTAAGACTGTACACAAATTTACGTTACCCGTAAATCTGATTTTGAAAGACTCCTGTAATAAATCTAAGTAAATTTAAATACTCATGTAAGACATTCTATTAGGCTGTTTTAACCAGGATACACTTGTAGGCTATTGCTTTGGTTTTGCTGTCAGTGTGCATACCAAACAGTCATTACCAGCGATACTTTGGGGAAAATCAAAACAACACCTTTTTGCTGAGAGGAAATTTTGTTATGTTTTGCCCGGTGTCTCAGATTTCAATCTGTTCGCCATTCGAGCTGCCCACCAGTTTGTCCATCTGTCTACGTATCGGTCAGTCTATTGTGTCGTGTTTGACTCCAAACGTAAGAAGTGGGTCCCCTAAGGTCATGCAACTTTATATATTGCTCGATCATTATGTGACGTTGAGCACATGTCACAGGGTTGTCATATTCTCTGTAACACAAAACATTTACACACAGGCTATCGCGTTACAAATATCATTTATAGGAGAAAATATTAAACAATGCATATATAATTTATCCTACCCTCATACGCAAGCATGTCTTGCAAGCATTTGTATTACCAACGTAAGTTCTTTAACAACGCATCGGAGTTTATTATTGCCGTTAGGTGTTGTTTTAAGATCATCTCTCGTGATCAAATAAACCATTTCTATTTCTGTCTAATATAGACAGTCCATAACCTTAAGCGTCCGTTTCTGATTGGTATCTACAATCGGGCATAAATTGGCTAGAAATTACCTATTATCCAATTTAGCGCTCACTGGTTCTGAGATTTACACATCATTACCTCACGGAATGTAATCAGTCAACATAACCCTCGGTACCAATATCTTTCGGTAGCTTGAATTGATTGATATTTTCTCTGTATAGAGAATAGGGATTATATAACTGCCTATTTTTCTACAAGATGAACATTTGACATCAACTTCAACACTTAACGTAACTATTTGTGTTCTGAAACTATGTTTTCCCGTGCTCATTTGCAAGGCCTTTGTAATTCCTCCTTAGATCAGATCAGCTGTTGAAAATAACTAGTTCGGGAAACAAATGTACGCTTTAATATATAGAACATGTATTTTGTGAAAACTCCATTTTTCTACCATACAAAAACACCGTTATTTGCATTGCCTGACACGAAAATAACAATTGTGATAACAATTTGGAACGTTCAACCCTATATCTAAACATTTATTAATTTGCACTTTCGTCGTTGACACTTTCAATTTCTTGCTACGAAGATGAGCGAGTACATAATAATTACTTTGTTTAAGGTGCTTCCATATTCAAACAGTGTCGATGTCTATTTTACTGGTATGTTTCAAACCATATATATCATGGGATTCGGTTACCGGTCAGTATCAAAGGTGGTGGATACTTTTATGACACGTTACTGTTTAATTATAAATTCTTTTGAAAAAAATGTAACAATGTGTAGTTGATGCGGAACCATAAATGAAACAATGTCTCTTCATATGAGCCATATCGATTTAATATGCCTCTTTTATCCTGGTATACTAAAAAACAGAACAGAAATGTCGCACGAAAGTCCACAGCAACCGCCAGAAGCACACATGAAGAGTGCACGGCCACACACATACTCACACACACACACACACACACACGCACAGAGACCCAAGTTTATCTGATACACGCCGTAATGTGATGTCGGTCCCGTTTCTATGTTACACATACTTCTTGTATTGAAACGTTACAATATTTTCTTCTTCATTCCTATATGAAAATGAGCAGTTATCAAATAACTCCCAAATTTATTAATAATGAAAATATCATTATCTTACGGATCTCCATAAATTTATAACTATGACGTATTTGTGCTAATCCAAATAATTTCTCGTGATATATTTCTTTATTATTCTCTAGTTACCTTGTACCCCTATATCAGTCAGAGTGGTTTTACGAACATATCCACAAACCTGGGTTTATCTGCATCTCTCTTTGTCGCCCTTCCTTTTACGAGATTTTTGTGTCTTTGTATTTGTGCGTTTGTTGATGTGTGTGCGCGCGCGTGTGTGTGGTTGTGTGTTTCACTTAGTCTTTGTACTTGTGCGTACGCGCAGGCATGTATGCGTGCATGAGTGTGTTTCTGTGCGTGCGTTTGTGTGGCTGCGCGTGTGTGGTCGTGCGTGTGCCTCACTTATTTTCTATCGGTGTTTTTGTATGCACAAGTACAAAGACACAAGTAACACAAAACATTTACACACAGGCTATCGCGTTACAAATATCATTTATAGGAGAAAGTATGAATATACAGGGTGTTTCATAATATCTGTTACCATTACAAACTAATATGAACATTACACAGAACACACTACACTGTCATGTTATATGTCATTTAAAAGGAAACATTTCAAAGTTTTAAGTATTGCAAAAAGTTTGGGAGAACGTTTACGTCATGACGTCATTTATGACGTCATCATAATAAGTTGTATTTTCGAGATGACACTGCCCATAGAAAAGTGCGCTGAAATAGTAAAGCTGTATTATAAGACTTATTCGCAGATCACAGTTATCAGATCAATGCAAATGCGACACGCTGAAGATGGGAATTGAATGCAATGCAAGTATATAGAATTTGGTGATTGGTGAAAGACAGAAGACATGATAATGCCGGAAGACAGAGAGCGGTCAGATCATCGGAGTGATTGGAGCCGGAGGAATCCGTAATTGCAAAAACACCACAAAACTATGTGTTCCGAGTCATGGGCGATATAACTAACACAATTAGTATTTCCAGTGTATCCAGGATGCTCAGGATTGACTTGAAATTGACGCTATACACTATTTCAATCAAGCAACATTTGAAAGATTTTGACATTAGCAGTCGACTTGCTTTTGCGGCCTGGATGGAAGACCGGTCCGAAATAGCAGACAATACCTGGTTTTCTGAAGAAGCTCACTTCTATCTAAATGTTCAAGTGAGTGTACAGTCCTTCGCCATCGTCCACAGAAAAGTTGAAGCTATCGACCAGACGTTAAATTAGAAATAGTTCGCCAGACATGCGCAGATCCGTAATAAACAACTTCAAGAAACGTTTAAAGACACCGTTTTGCTACGAGGAGGACGTCATCTTGAGTATGCACTGTAAACTCGCATATTTTTATGAAGGGACAATAAGTTTAGCATTTCTCGAAAACATGTTGATGTTAGGTGTCAAATGAAACTTTGTTTCGTCTCCTGTCACTGAGTGACTTTCATTTTTACATATATTCAAAATGTTGAAAAATATGAGACTGTAAAATGGTAACAGATATTATGAAACACCCTGTATAAAGGAATAAATAACAAAACCGAATGAGTTCGTCATTTAATGAGAAAAATAAAAGAATGAAGGTATAATCTAAATACCAAATTAAGGATTCATAAAAAGCATTTCCTTTACAATATGTAACATAATGTATGACTAGTGCGATATTATAGTTTTGAAATATATTGATGTATATTAATCGGCGCGTACATATCCAGGAAGAGCTCTTTTCTCGCTAATAGTATTATTACTGTGTATACGCTTACATACAAAAATGTACATATACTAGAATTAAGAACAGGCATACTAGTTCGACTTGATCGCTTAAAGTTAAAACACCTAACCATTTGCCTACACCATACCACATCTCAAAAGCCTCTCACATATCTATCCTGAACGCTTAAGAAGCAAAATACAATGGTCACATATGGTATTGCAAATATAAAGATATATTTACACATTAATATATGTTTTGCTATGATTGGTCTATCTGTGTATTGACCCGTGTCCTCACTGTGACAAAACTAATGTCTTCTCAGATAAAGACCTAATGCAAGTTTGGTTTTCCGATTCGATCAAACTTTTGAGAAACTATTGAGCGAGTATCAAACAGCTTAGATCTGGATGAAAAGTCGTGGATAGCGGGATAAGGGTTGAATTATGTTTCTTAATCGGATACATAAAGATTTTATTTATTTATCGAGCTTTATCTTCATACATGCAAAAACCGCCTTATAAATCTAAACAAATTGTGTGAACTGCAGGCATTGATGTTATACAATTCAAAATAATACCTTCATGTATAATTCAAGTTTCGGTAGTACGTAAAACATATTCTGTTCCCACAGCCTTCAATAAATCGACGAATCCGCTTTGAGATATCAATGAAAGTAGATGTTCCTAATCAGATAATACATAAAGCCTGAAGAACTTAATGCATGTTTAACTTTAAATTAAAACCGAGTATCAACACAAATATACCGATTACGCTTTCCGGGTCTCTTACTAAACATTTTTCCTGCATAATTAAAGAATATATCAGACCAAACATACCCAAATTGGGATATGCTGAATATCATACCATGTGTTATTACGAATTGGTTGTTAGTATTAAAGTATTTCTCTTTCTCTATTTCTTTCTAACGGATGTTTCCCCATGACTCCTGCATGGATTTACTTCTCCTGGATTAGCCAAATACTAAGTAACACTGTCTCTGTTTAGTGCTGACTTGTTTAGATATTGATCATGTTTCAGAATGAAATCAGCTAAACATCCTGAGTGGATCAACACGTCCTTGGTATACTTTGCATCTATTTTTACAACAGCCCTGTTGTCTTTTGTGGTAATATCTAACCGGTCATAGAAAAGTGAATACAGAAAAAACTTTAATTCGAATGTTTAATATCATAATGAGAATTATTTAGGCAGGTTACTGCATAATGCAGCGAGGGGATCATCCAGAAAAAAAACCCAGAAGAGCTTTGGGTATGACTTTCATCCAGCATTAAACTACCAGCTGTCTTAACCCATTACATCATAGGCTATTTTTAAATACAGCCTCTTTGAATAAATATACTGAAAAGGAGCATTAACTAGAGAAAAGGAAACGTTTAGGATTTTGTAGTTGAAGCCATTGTGATAAATAGAGCTTTTGCTCCTATAGGATCAAAGTGACTTCTACAGAGTCGTCAAAAGTCGTCAATATGAAGGAAAGGGTTAAGAGCGACAGTGATACTTATTTGAGTGTTAATATTGGTGGGGTTTTACTGTACATAGAATAACACTTCTTTCAGCAGCATTTGAAGTTATGAACAGTTCAGATTGAAGACGCATGCAATTAATGTTTAAACCTTTACCAATGAATATTCATGTAAAAACACTGGCATCATGAATACTGATTAGTTGTATTTTAACTGATAGAAAATGTAGAATCAGATATGTATTATTATTTTGTTCATAATCAAACAGAGCAGACCCTTATCAGACGCTCCCAGCAGTAGGCGTCTGATATGGGCCCTCTCTGTTTGCAAAGGCATTAAATGCGCTTATACTGAGTGAAGGGTTAACTATGTAAATGTCACTTTATAAGTATATTGTGATCACATCCAACATGCTATCAATAATATAATATGACTTGTTTCTTACAGCTTCTGTGGATGTTTAACTCTTTCTCTACCATTGGAAAATCTGTACAAACAATTTTGATCCAGATGACAAGCCGTGCTATCGATGTCATTAGAATCTAATATGTGTGTAACTGCGACTGTTTTTGAAATAAAAATGAAGCTGAAAATTGTAGCAAAAGAGAAAACTTGGCAGCGAAAGAGTTGAAGGTACGTCTCAGGAGAATGCGATGATATTTCCTCGCTTTTATGTCTAAAATAATTTATCGACCAAGCATACATTTCTTTATTATATTTACTTCTTTAAACGCTCAACTAAGATCGGCTCTGATTAGCAATCGCAGCCAGGCATGAAACATCAGGAAATGAACGATTATCAATTTATCTCTGACTAGAGCTGTGATTTGCACATGATTATCTCACCAACTGCGATCTATAAAACCCAGACTCTGGGATAACTTGCAGTTATGCATTGCTTTCGGCAATGAACCTTTCAAAAGGCCATGCTTTGTAAGCCAACAGCTTTCATAAATGTTCTCTGCCATTCTGTGCATATGTTTGCTTTAAGCCCCACTTACTTTTTATTAGGGATACGAATGAACGCTCTTCAGCCAAAATATTGATGATACAGATTCATTATAGCATATGCCAATACATGCCCTGATACATAATTCCTATTCATACATAAACATAGTAAATATATAAGACAGGTACAGTTTAATTTGTTATGGTAGATAACAACTATCAAAATGATTTTGCAAACAAGACATTATTTGTGTTGTTGTTTTCTAAGTAGACCATATATCAACACTTTTATTTCCAGAATGCATCTAGATATAATCATGGATTTTCCGCAAGAACGGATCTAAACATACGAAGTTTCCCCGATAGTAATAAATAACTACCTTAATCTCCGTAATTTGCGCTAACTACCACTTATAGGAAACTTACTGCTGCGGAAATTTCCCTATTTATCAGGGAGTGGCAAGTATAGATTTTTCGTTATTGGCAAAACGGTTGTGAAATGCCTTATATCGTTTGGTACACATTACGTATACTGTTTAGCTGTATCCCATATAACTCGCTCATGTCTCTAAATACACACACTGATTTCACCAATTTGCTCAAAACAGTGTACTCTTTGACAAATAGATTACTATTTATTATCTTAAATCAAGAAACAAAACCCATGACGACCGACAGTAATTACTTTGTAAAATGAACGATTTATAGCTAAATTTTAAAGTATAGTTTATTGAACGTCATCTATAGCTTCACTTTAAATATTATTTTCGATTTGGACATATTTGTGCATATCGGTACAACTTCGCATTATCTAGTAATATAAATAATATATATCTTTCTTGCATGCATATTCATTAACCGAACTTCCTGATTGATAAATTAAAACGTACAACTGAAATTATTAAACTGTACATTGCATAAAACGCCCATCGTAATACCCCGAATCATCAAACATTGCATACTTGTTCCGAATGATCTGGTATAGTTTATATCAGGTTGTACGTCGCTTCAACAGTATTTTCGGTCATATCACGACGTCCATCTAGTTAATGGAGGAAGACCCAAGACAGTTTTACTGTGCACGAACCAAACTGCATATGTTCGTGCAAAGACGAACAACCGGGTAGAACCACCGACCTACCGCAAGCCAACTGGAAGGCTTCCTCACATGAAAAATCCAACTGAATGAAGATGCGTTGAACTAAGTCAAAGGTGACAATGTCACAGGATATAGGTCTTGAAAAAAGCTAGTGAGTGCAATACCGAAATAACCATGGAATCCTCAATCCCTGCATGCTGGTTTCACTTAAGAGCACTTGAACCTCATCGACGAATCCAAAGAGTGGTCACAGTACAGGATTTAGTTGAGAAATAAAATAGCTGTTCTTGAAATGTTTAAATTTACGCTTCTTATCTGAACCTCTGCTTCATCCATTATGAGACAGTTGAGTAGTATACTTAGTGGGATAAACATTTACACGGGCAGTATTGAATCATTTAGAGTGCACATTTCAGTTTAATATAATTACAACTCATTTTTCAAAGTCTTTGGGTATTTCAGAACAAAATGCTGTACATGTGAGCGAGATTATCGCATTGAAGTTGCCTGTCATACCAGGCAAAGGAAGGAGAATGTAATGTAATAAATATCAAGTAGTCAAAGCATTTACATTGCCATGCACGCGATGGAAAAACCGAATCTGTGAAAGACTGTAAAAACAATAAGATACCATTACGAAAATACGTGGTTCGTTTCATTGAGTAATAAAGTCGTTCAATAGGGAACATAATAGCAAAACTTTGCAGTCTTGAATACTTGTACCAGGATTCGAATACCACCAGAATACAAATATAAACTCCATGTCGCGAAACCACGTCATACTTGTAATGCTTATCTTTGGTAGTACCAGCGCTTCGTTGTCCGTGTTTAACTCTTCGCTTGCTGAATTTTAAAATACATTTCTCCTTCTTTACCCATGCCCTGTTATATAATTACATATATCTTCACTGTGTACAAGTATATCACTGTGCAATCACTGCTGCGGGATGCACTGGTTGCACAATCAACTTGTAAATAGTGCAGACCCTGATGAGACAGCTCCTGCAGGAGCTGTCTCATCTGAGTCTTCACTATTTACAGGTAGATATATTGACGTGAATAGCAAGCGAAGGGTTAAGACAACTGACAGTTACTGCTGAATATGCGGTAAATTGAAGTTTCAGGTCAGTTCTTGACGTCAGATTCCAAATTGATCTAATATATAAGGGTGAGTCTGCAATTTTCTCTTTTTGCATTTCTTCTTTTGCTTTCGAGGGATCACCAATTTTCAGAATATATGTACTTCACAACAGCAGGTGTTAAGTGCTTGTGTGGCGGCCGTAAAAAGTCGCCCCGTACTTCATTCTCAGTGTTGTTATATTTTCTGGTCCTTCGGGATCATAAGTTTTAATGTTATTAGTTTTGAAAATTGAATACTGCTTAAGCCGGTGCTAGGGGGCGTGAGTAGTGTTGCACTTTTAATTACTACTCATGTACAGACTCAATAAAACCGAGTCTGCAATTTTCTCTTTTTGCATTTCTTCTTTTGCTTTCGAGGGATCACCCATTTTCAGAATTTATGAATAATTCAATATATATTCTGAAAGTGGGAGATCCTTCGAAAACAAAAGTTGCAATGCCAAAAGAGAAAATTGCAAATGCGGTTTTATTGAGTCTGTTCATGAGTAGTAATTAAAAGTGAAACACTACTCACGCCCCCCTAGCACCGGCTTAAGCATTATTCAATTTTCAAAACTCATACCATCAACACTAATGATCCCGAAAGACCACAAAATATAACAACACTGAGAATGAGGTGTGCTACACCATTTGTTTTATTATGTAAAATGTTCTTTCAAAGCATTACTACAGTAACAAACAGTTTGATCCGGATGAGACACCGAATTATTCACATTGTTTGCATGGGTAATCGAAGATGTGACAATGGCAGCAGAAGAGTTTAATGAACTTCAAGAAATAGCTGATATAAATTCTGAAGGGAGGTGATCCCCCGAAAGCAAAAATTGCAACACAAAAGAAGAAAATTGCAGACTCGGTTTTATTGAGTCTGTTCATGAGCAGTAATTGAAAGTGCAACACTGCTCACGCCCCCCTAGCACCGGCTTAAGTGGTATTCAATTTTCAGAACAAGAAGTACTGAAATTCATGATCTCGAAGGATCAGAAGGTACAACAACACTGAGAATGAAGTACGGGTGACGTTTTACGGCCGCCACACAAGCATTTAAAACCTGCTGTTGTGAAGATTATAAATTCGGAAGGGATGTGATCCCCCGAAAGCAAAAATTGCAACACAAAAAGAGAAAAATGCAGACTCGGTTTTATTGGGTCAAATTCGAACATTCAATGTATGGACAAGAAAAAGCATACAAGCATTGTTGACCGATCTTGTTTTAATATGCATTCATTAATACATTTAAGTCCGTTAGTTAGTGGTATTCAATATCTACTGATAAATGGGCCACATGAAGTCGTATACACCTGTCAGTCTTAACTCCTTCAGTGCCTTGAAAACGGGCCGGTGATATCTTGTGCAAACAGTTTGGATTCAGATGAGAAGCCGAGTAACTCAAAGCCTCATCTGGATTTAAACTGTTTGACCCTCTGTTTATCTTTTTTACAAATAAATTAAAGAAACACATACTCTATCTTGAATCAAATGCAGCAGACGACAATTCTTGCACTATAGTGTTGATATGTTGCAAATGTTTAGTAGTGACAAGTATCCATATACTTTAAGGAAAACCCGTGCAGATCCTATTTTGGAACCCATCCATTTTCACATAGAGGGAGCTCAGTATACATCATATTTGCTGGTATAAATGAAAAATAGTAAAGTCAAACAGGAAAAGCCACACACAAAACGCCACCATCACCAGAACACCGACAGAAAGCAATTTATACAGCAATTTATACACATTCAAAAACACACACACACACACACACACACACACACACACACACACACACACACACACACACACACACACACACACACACACAGAGGAGAAAGCCACATACAAGACGCAACCACCACAAAGACATCGATAGACAGCAAGTCACACACACACACGCACAAAACCAAATACACGCACACACGAGAAGAAATCGATGGTTCGACAAACAGTGTAGACCCTGATTACAGCACCCTCCCGGAACCCTCTGATCTGGGTCTACACTGTTTGTAATGCATTGTTTGGGACATTATGCACAAATGTATTAAATACGTTATAAAAACAACTGATCTGGATCAATACTGTTTATTAAACAAGCATTTTCATACTATTTCTCGTTTCTCCTGGACCTATTTGTATTTTGGGGAACTTGGATTGTGAAAGTGTATTTGTCATTAAAACATTCAATCTGTTGCTGAGACAAATGAACCTCAATTATTGTATCTGATTGTGCATCCACGCATATTGTAAATAATAAACATTTTTTCATCTGATTTTTTATTCTCATTTCCATTTTGAAACTGCCAACAAAAATCGAACAGAAACAATCAAAACTGATATATGTCCAAATAACGCGTGAGTAAATCAATTATGACGAACACTATTGGTTTATTTTGTTTGTCTCATTAAAATTCCCTGCACGCCATCGTTAATTTTGTTAGGGTAATGAGTGCATGTTAGAGCCAAGTTAACAATGGAAAACCGCTTCAAAGTGAAAATGTGTTTACGAGAGCTTAAAACTCAACAGAGATTTACAGATTTAGAACACAGCTGCAAGATCTGCAAGAGAATGTGAATCCCACATTTGATCATAGTGTCTGTATTTTATTCGATAAAATCGGAATATAACTTCAATATGCATACATAATGTGACAAGCAAAACTTAATTTGATATTTTAATCATCTATCATTAAATGTATTAAATATGGAAAAATAGTCAAACAGGGAGAGCCACACACGGAATGACACCGCATCAAACACCATCTAACGAGAAACGATAAAGCCACAAGACAAAACATAACAGGACGCATATCAAGACGAAACACATTAAACATTAAGCATATTAAAAACAAAATTGACCGTAGGGTGAAAGCAGGAGTGCCGCCTTGGAACGGTCAGCAGCCAAAAGCAATAAAAAAATGGCTACTGGGGGACTTGAACCTGGTTTATGGGTACCCAACCTCGTCCTTATCCCACTTTCACCAAAGTCAAAATGTAAATAAAATTCCCCCTCCAGACAACACCACAACATGCGTAACGATGTATGCCAAAATGAAAATGATTTGAAAATGAACGTTATTAGAAGTAAACAAGCGACGTCATCATGTAAATGACGTCATAATTTAAAAGTACGGGAAAACAATTTGAAACACTTCTACTGCGACATTTAAAAGATCAATCGCAAGAAAATACAATTACCAGTGGATATTAATCATACACAACTGTTTTGTTTGCAAAAGAATAAACTTGACATCATAGGCATGTACTCGATGACTATTCAGGTCAGAGCAGCTGTGGAGTAGTCATTTGGGGTACGACAGAACTAGCAAAATACAAATATCTAATTTCCTCCCTCCGTAAACGGGTTTCAGAGGGAATCTTCATAGAGTATTAAGCCTTTTCCGTCGTCGCACAAGTAAAGAGGAAAGCATAATGACCAACTGTAAAGAGCAAACCCGTATCCCGGTAACTGCAACTTAAACCTGCGTTATTTGCAAACCGATAAGATCCAAATGAGACATCGTGTTCAAAGAAGGAGTATTTTAACCGGATAACAACCCATTCTCGTGACATATTGTAATACAAAACCTAAACAAACGCAGACGGAAGTCATCCTGAAGATGCAATGTGATTATCCTCTATTTATCTATTTATTGTGTGTGAAAAAAATGTAACAAAATGTTAACCATTAGTAACAAACACCCCAACACACAACCGGTCAATTTTGAGCTGTATTTTATACTGAACTGTTGCATAATGTTTTCTGGACTTTCTATTTCTTAATGTATGTTTATTGTGAGGAATCGAATGTTGCTGGAAGAATTATTTTGAGTCTAAGATGTGAAGCATACAAAGCAGCCTCTGATCAGATGGCTCATGTCTTGATGTATTCTCTGATCACATATGTCCATGATAAGTACAGGGTGTTGTGCGTAGTAAGACACCCATAAATACAATATTATATGCATTCAATGAATTTGAAAGCAGCAGCATACACTTATGACGTAAGTGTTTGAAATAAATTATTTGATTAGAACAACCATTGCAGTATAATGTATTCAGGTATTGGGTAAATCATTTTCATAACTTCGACTTATTTCCTTAGTGGAAATTAATGTAGTCAGTATCTAAAAACATAATTTGCTTTTTTAATACTATTGGCATGTGTTGCAGCCTGATTACATCAATGATACGCAACGTGCTAATTATAACATAAATATGGTTTGCCTTGTTTGAAGAAAACTAATTAAAACTTCTAGCCTAACAATACTTTTTCATGAACTCGTAATCGTTTTTGGAATACGTATAGTTAAATATGTTCTGTTACACTGGCCTTTAAAACGTTTTCGAAAGCTGTGTTTATTTGCAAGTTTTTCTTGCAGAATACAACTTGTAAAGAGTGAGAACATTTATGTTAGCAAGTATAAAAGCACACGTAAAATGAACGATGTAACGGGTGCCATTAAACACTCTTTGGAACATTTTACCATGACAGAATGGGGTACTTAAAATTTGCTTGTACCGAGAATGACTTGGGGTAGAAAACATTCAGTGCCAATCCATAATTATTTTAAGGTATATTTAAGTACAACCATGATGCTGTAAAACTTTTCACGACCGTCTTCGACATTTCATTATTTATTAGTTACTGGCACCACATGTATATTACAGTTTAACATTAGCATATCAGGGGACCGAATAAATTAAAAGTGACACGTCAATGGCAAAGCCATAATCTACTGCCCGTCAGAAAACAATGGTTACTAACACTGATGCATTAAGCCAATAAAAATCAAATAAATCTTATCTACAACTGGGTTCAACCTTCCATAGAGTTTATGTAAGTAAGCTACATTTCATAATAAATAAGAGAGTAATGAAGTGTTTATCTTTAATTCATACTTCAATGCACTCCACTAAACTAAATAACCAATGAGAACTTGTATGTTTTCTAATTATAGCGTCCAATAGCTTGACTACTTCTTTCCCACTCTTTTCTTGGTCTTGCTCACCTTGTTTGCTAATTCTTTTGAGGAAAGACAGAGAAACCTCATTTCTAAGAAGTGTCAGTCATATTGAAAGTTGTCTGGTTCTAGACCCACAGTTTATGTAAGAAATGTTAATGTTTGTTATAATGTATAACTATTTTAAATATTCATTTTATCTTCCATTTTGTTTTTGTAAATGTGTATGTTAATTTATTACATATTTGTCTAACATGAATGTCAATTACAATTTATGTGTAAGTGCATGATTATTCATGTTACTAGTTTGATAATAATATAATAGCGTTACTGATAATCTATAATTATGTATAGCTTCTGCAAAGTGATGTTGCTTAACTTATATGTGCATTTCCATTTATTGCAGAGCCTTATATTTCCCGTATCCAAATAAATTGGGAAAAGCGAACTCAACATTGTGGTCGGTTATATATAAAACCCCGTAATGCCTGGCGTCCACTACAACGCCGAAGCCTTGCCGAAGGGTTGCCGAATATATTTTGCTCGATTCGGGAACCATTCGGGATCAGCTTTGTATTCGGGGTCATTCGGCATGTATTCCGCAAGTATTCGGGAAGTGGTTTACGAAGCGTTGCGGAACAGATGCCGAAGTGATTCAGAATCATGCCGAAACCTTGAGAATTACCTCCCGAATGCTTCCCGAATGGTTTCCGATCGTGCGGAAAGGTTGCGGAAAGGTTGCGGAACCATTGCAGAACATGCCGAAGGGATGCCGAATCGTTGCAGAAATAAGGCCGAAGGGTTGCCGAATTGAGAGTCTGGGTATATAACGATGTCGTATTTTTGTGTTTTGGAGTGGAAAAGATGTCTCGGTGGAGTGGAAAAGATGCTCCCCCTATATCTAGACTATATTCATGCGGATGGAGCGGGGTTACCTCCGGCTCTAAAACCTAATGGATAATGGGTCAAAGTACATGACACCATTATCATGTAATAAATACTGACAGTTCCTTTACGTCCAGATGAGAAATCTTTATATTAATACCCTGTTTTGAAATGTACGTATTACCTTATCCTCCTCTCCATGCATGATGTTGTAATATTTCAATATACGTGACTGGGGATTGCTCAAAAACCTCTCATACTTAATTGAGAAAGATTCATTTTCTATGTCAGTTCTTAATGAATATTACTCATGTATGTATTATTCCCATTTCATATCTTAATTTGCATCTACAGATAGTTCTTAGACTTCTATAGTACAAGTATAGATCCACTTACACATATCCATACTAGATGCAGTAGCCTTATACTACAAAGTAAGTAAGTGTGTACATGAGAATTAATGTAAATAAATAATGACATATATCTATTATAGCTATAGATGTGTTGCAAAATAACAAACTCTATGGACCCTGTTTGGGTATGTCAAACACGAGCCCCTTTTTCAGAATCTCCAATTTGCAAAAGACAAATACACTGTTTGCAAGTACACTACTTTGTAAAGCATACACATACATTTATATATTAATACAAACTCTGTAGACCCTGTTTTAGGTGGGGCTCAAATACACTCTTAGCAAGTGCATGGGAAGAGCACACATACACGTACGCACACACATACATCTACATATAAATGCTCCCCTTTCCTGTGTTTTATTTCGTTTTCGTAAAAAAAAAACCAAGTACGAGTATAAGGGATTGATTATATACATGCTATTTTAAGCTATTTATAATAGGTAGCAATGTGATATAGCGGTTGGATCATAACGACACCATAACTTCTGTTCTGAACTTTATTTCTCAAACCTAGAGATATGTGAAACTGGCAGCATCTCCCCGACTTCTAGACCCAGACCCTTGGCCACTCTCCAGCCACTCTCCAGGCGGTCTCCACTGGTCTCCATTTAGCTAGAATTTAGCTCTATATTTATACAGTTAGTGAACCAGGAAATGTTAACCACATTGTATAATCGGCCTTTAGTTTATAACAGACGATTCACTTTAAATGGTCATTCATTTCCTCTTCAATAGTCCTTTACCCTTAACCTGCTGCCAATCTCCATTTTTACAATATTACACCAACACTTAGATGTGTTATGTTTTATAACTATTCCTGTTATTTATACATGCATTTTGTCCATAGGTATTTAGTAATAGGGTGACTGTGTTTTGTTAAGAATCTATTGTTTTAGTCGGTAAATAACTTCTAGCTCATGTTAAATAAGATGTTTTGTAACATCCAACTATAAAGTTTCTTGTATATTGTATTTTATATCTCGAAATCCTATCGGTAATATGACGGCCGTTCTTTTTCAGATATACATGTATATAAGTTTTGCTGACATCAGCGTCTTCTGAGACTATTCAGGCCCCAGTTTCACGAACAGTCTTAAGTAATAACTTAGCTAAGCCTGTTACATAAAAATTAGACCAGAGCATACTTTTTTATGAATTAGTGTTTATTTTGTAAAAAGTAAAAAAAAAACAAATTGTAAGACGTTTGCTTAATTGTCATTTTAAGAATACATATTGTATTTGATGATAACTGAGGGTGATAAAAATCAAAAACATATTTAAGAATTTGTAACAGACTTAAGAATTTTACCAAATTCATTTTAGGTTTAATTAGATATTTTATGCACAAACTGTTATTTTCTGCTTAAAAAATATAACAGAATGTCTGTAAGAATTCTGCTTCGATAAAATTAGTTCACTTATCTTCTCTATATGTAAGTGTAATACCCCTAATAAGTTAAGCCTGATATTAAGTATATGAATCGTTCATAATACATTCGGCATGTCTTCCGCGTGGGTTCGGGAACCCTTCCGCGTCTTCGGGAAGCATTCAGGAAGCCTTCGGGAAGCATTCTGCATCGATTCGGCATCATTCTGGAACCGCTCGGGGTGGATAGGAGATCCCGAAGCCTTGCAGAATGACCCCGAATCTACCCCGAAGCCACCGCGAAGTGTTCCCGAACATCCCGAAGGGTTCCAGAAGGGTTCCAGAAGGTCCCGAAGCCTTCCCGAATAAAAGATTCGGCGTCCAAATGTTAAAACTTTTAAAACTTGGATGCCGAATCTTTTTCGATCCCGATCAGTCCCCGAATCACCCAGAATGGTTCCCGAAGGGTTCAGGAATGACGCGGAAGGGTTCCCGAACATCCCGAAGGCATGCCGAATCATCCAGAATCTGCGATATCCACATTCGGGAACCCTTCGGGAACCATTCGGCGTCCTAGTGGACGCCTGGTCTAATACAACAAAATAACACTAAACTCATACAATAGTGGTATACTCCAAATCTACGGGTCATCTATAAGTAAAAACATGTCAGATCTAAAGGCCAGTAAAATGCTAATACCTGAGACTATATAGCTGCAGTCATATACTTTCAATACGTAAACAATATGTTATACACGTATATGAACATTGGCCCAGCTAAAATGCGTATATTAACCCTTTACTCCATGAGTATGCACGTAAGAAATAATGGCATAATTAGTATTAACCAGATAACATATGGGCATATGAACTTTCGACAATGGCAGAAACTGTAGGATCATAATTATCCATATCATATCATAGGTAAAAAGAGCAAACCTTGATTAGACGACTCATATAGTTGTCTGATCCTGTTCTACTCGACAAAAAGCGTATTTATCGAATAAAGGGTTATATATTTTGTTATATAAAATGTTAGTGTATGAATATGAACCTTTCAAATCCAACAGAATCATTTAAACATTTGAACTGACAATGTTCTTGTGTTCTTAGCACATATCAGTATGATGGTAACTGTTATATTGTTTATCGCAAACAATCTGGATTCATACAACATACGGGTACAAGCTGTATGTCACACGGCAAGTGGTTTCTTACAAGGACAATGTGGACAGACGATAGTTTGTGCTGTTGACAAGTGCTCAACAAATACCTGAATCAGTGTATACATTCTCAATGTCTCAGTGACGTGAAAGGATACCTGCAATATATTTACAAATGTAAACGCAATAACATTTCAGCAAGACAAAACGATAGAGTGGTGTTATGTGCATTGCTCAAATATCACTCGTTATTTCAGTATACCCAGTCGCCTCAAATATCAAACTGTTCCTGCATTGAAAGTGGCACGCAGTTTTTGTTTTAGACCAATTACACACTTGATGAGATGCTGATTGACAGTCTTTACAAGCGAATGTCAACAATCAGGTGTATGTTTTGACTAGACATGCAATGCTGAAAGTTTTGGCCCCGTAATAATTCTCTGAGCAAATGTGTGTGTGCTCTGACAAGTTAGAATCGTTGTTCCTGTCAGCAAAGTCTGGTTTATGAAGTTCGAAACCTAATACAAAAAGATGTTTATCAATCTCACGCGTTACTAGGCATATGCAATAATCAGTTTTTTACAATGACCAGTTTTTACCTCCGCCATTTTCGGAACTAATCTCATGTCTTAGATTTTTAACATAAGAGAAAATATACAACTGATACCATGGTATGCTCGTATAGTTCCCTTTAGCTGTTGCACAAGATCAGGAGTAAGTTTATTCTAAAATGGGAGATCATTCGAAAGCAAAAGTAGCTATGCGAAAAGAGAAAATTGCAGACTCGGTTGTATTGAGTCTGCTCATGAGTAGTAATTAAAAGTGCAACACTACTCACGCCCACTAGCACAGGCTTAAGCAGTATTCAATTTTCAAAACTAATAACATCAAAACTAATGGTCCCGAAGGACCAGAAAATATAACAACACTGAGAATAAAGTACGGGGCGACTTGTATTAACCGTTACATTTTCTCAAAAGCTTGATCTAATCGGAAGTAGTCAAAACTTGCACCAGTTCCAAATTTAAGCGGTTTTTTTTCACCGAAGGATGAGGGATAATAAATAATAAATTACAGATGAATTGGAAATAAGTGAATCCATACAATGAGTATAAATGGAAAAGTAGTAAAGTCAAGCAGGCAAAGCCACATGCAAGACGCAACCACCACCAAAACATATTGTTGCTATTGATAATGATGACATCTAAATCATTTGGAAAGGTATATTTTGTTTAGTCTGGGGAAAGTGGTTAAAACACAAATAAAACTACCTTAATTACCCTAGGAAATTAGACAGGCAATTGAGCCTTTCCTCCACGAATATTCATGTAGGAAATACTGACATCATGGATAATAATTGCATTACTTTTTATCATGGCCACATGAACACAGGTAATTTCGATTAACAGATGGGGCGTAGAACTTGGATGTCCAAGTCAGAATAAAATATGTAGACCTTAATAATCTGGACCACACAGAGATTGTATTAATAGAGCTGCATTGTCATATTCATCTGTGGATTTTGTTCCGGTTTTTAGAAGCTCAAGAGAAACCAATTATTACATTCTCGATGAAAAAACATTATGAACGCAAGAATGTGTCAAACTGCGTTGTTGTAACTGTTTAGAAATTAAACAAACATAAAACATAATGTAAATGATTGAGAAAACAGATGCTGCTAGTTTTATATAACCAACCATACAACAACTAAATGGCTTGCTTTACTACATCATTGCATGACATTCGCAGGATGCAGTATTTATCTCGTTTAATTAGCATGCCTCGTTTAATATTGGTCTTACAAAACTGTTTTCTTGCATACCATACTTAAACATTGGATAAGATTCGTTATGCAGATTTCATCAGAAACCATCTGAATGTTTGAATATACCTGAAAATATCCAGATTAATATATGGTTTTGTTTTAAGGCATGCGGGTTTTACATGACAATATTGAACCAAACAAAAGCGCAAGAGTAGAGGTCTTTTGGCGATGAAAATGGTTAAATTCCAGCCCAAGTTAATTTACATTGTCATGTTCATGGTTGACACGGTTAAGCAACACATTCTTACTTGTGTATCACTCGCCTTTCTTCTGCACAATATTTTTGTACGTTACGGGGATGCCATATATTGTTGGTAAGTTTTACCATCAGCACAATGTGCGTGCCATTTATTGCTGATTGTTGTTGTATTGCTATGACCGGAATATAATGTTAAGTCACAAACCTGATAAACAAGCCAGATGTCACCAATGCTTTCAACGTCAGTGAAGGCATATGTACGAAATATGTAATATCAACAATCCATTGCTTGAGTCCATGTTTTTTATGTGTACCCCGAATGAATTTCAATATAAAAAAAAAACACGTAAGGCGGATACTGCAACACTTTTTACACTTAGTTCTGCTATTAACGAGGGACTTGGTGGATTTGATGTGAATACAATTAATTAACTTCATATTGATGGAAGTATCCCTCCTGCTACATCATACAGGATTTACATTTAACAATGTATCTGTTTTGCTAGGGTCTATTTGCACTGTTCGGGATTTCAATAATCGCAAGCAAAGTCTTAAACAGGTGTGCATTTTTGATAAACCCATTGTTAAATTTTCTGGTCTTTCGGGGTTTATACAGGTTATTCAGTGAAAACTTCAGCAAGGCAAATTGTAACAACTAATTGTAAGGTTCAGCACGTTACCCATTTTGCTAAGATATAAATGTACGTGCGTGTATAGAATATACGTACATGTAAGATATACATGCATGTGTAGAATATACGTACATGTAAGATATACGGGCATGTGTAGAATATACGTACACGTAAGATATATACGTGCATGTGTAGAATATACGTACATGTAAGATTATACGGGCATGTGTAGAATATACGTACACGTAAGATATACGTGCATGTATAGAATATACGTACACGTAATATATACCTGCATGTATAGAATATACGCACACGTAAGATATACGTTCATGTATAGAATATACGTACATGTAATATATACGTGCATGTGTAGAATATACGTACATGTAAGATATACGGGCATGTGTAGAATATACGTACACGTAAGATATACGCGCCTGTATAGAATATACGTACACGTAATATATACGTGCATGTATAGAATATACGCACACGTAAGATATACGTGCATGTATAGAATATACGTACATGTAAGATATTGCGTGCATGTGTAGAATATACGTACATGTAAGATATACGGGCATGTATAGAATATACACACACGTAAGATATACGTGCATGTATAGAATATACGTACATGTAAGATATACGTGCATGTGTAGAATATACGTACATGTAAGCTATACGTGAATTAAGATATACGTGCATGTATAGAATAAATATACGTCAATGTATAAAAACAATATCCACAGGTACATAATATGTAATTCGACGTGTTAAATGTATATGTGGAGGTATAAATAGTACATGCGGGCTAGTGTTTCATTATATGTCGCTGTATTATTATACAATCATGTACAAACATACACCAGCAGTTAGATGTCTATTGCTAGTAGCGGTTACGGTATACGTTTGGTCAAATGTTCGACGACAGGTATGACACAGTTATCTATGATGGTGAATCCGGAGATAGCTTGATATGTGTATGTCGTACACCTAATAGATTCTCTGCAATTGCTCTGACTTCAACAAAGTACATCGAATACATTAGTGGCTAGCTTCTGAATTCGATTCGTTAATCCTTTTTTCTATACTAGTCTCTTGTTTCTCATGATGTGTAATGCCTAGGTCACACATTCACGGATTCGACGACGGATTAGCTACGGATATGATCCAGCATCATTCGTGGCAATCTGTATGCTTTCCGTAGCCATACGTAGTAGTACTTGTATATTCGTAGCTTTCTGTATTTTAGCCGTAGTCATACACTGTAGTACTTGTATATCCGTGACAAGTTTTGGAAATGTTCAAAATCTGACCACGGATCAAACAACCATAGAACATACGTGTTATTCCGAATTAGACCGTTCTTATTATCTTACTTATACCTAGCAAAATAATTTTCATCCGCAGTGCACACTTCCTGACACGTGTCGTTCCTTGTTAAACCGTGTTATTTCCGTATTAAGCCGTGTCATATCCGTATTAATGCCGTGTCATATCCGTATTAATGCCTAGGTCACACATTCACAGATCACCTTGCCAATTTCCGTAGTCTGATACGGATGCACAAAACGGTGTGACTACGGGTTTTGACGTACCTATGGTAAGATACTGTATGAATAGGTCACGAGGGATACGGACTGTTCCGGTATGACACGGTTTAATACGGAATGACACGGTTTAATACGAAAATGACACGGTTTAATACGGAACGACGCCTGTCAGGGCCTGTGTATTGTAATAAGTACGGATTAATGCGGTTTAAGTACGGACTAAAACATATCCGTACGTTCTAATACGGTTTAGTAAGGATGTACTACGGTTGTTTGATCCGTGGTCAAATTTTGAAAAGCTACGGACCAGTACTGATTGCCACGAATGATGCCGGGTCGTATCCGTAGCTAATCCGGCGTCAAATCCGTGAATGTTTGACCGTCAAAGCCCGTTGTCACTTGTCACACCATTGTATGCAGCCGTATCGCATTACGGACATTGGCATTTCCGAGATCATCCGTGATATTTAATCCGTAGTGGGACCGGCGAGGTGATCCGTGAATGTATGACCTAGGTATTAGCCGTCACCTAATTTGTGATAGTCGGGCAGTGCTGATTGAAGATTAGATAAATGTGGGGTTGGGCGCATTTAACTAACAACGGTTTAAACACAATTTGTCGTTTTGCCACTGACCGTTTTTTAATGCCGTATTACCTTCATCTAGTTTTTATGTTTGTATCATGCCGTTTGCTTGAAATATGTGTGTGGGGAGGGGATGCGTGCGTTTTTACCAGTGGGGTATTGTTCATATGAAACCTATTCTTTCGTCCCTAATGTGACACTGTGTCAATGAGTGATCATGTGTGTAACGTTTTCTTAAGCACTTCCAAAATACACAACGCTGTTTCAGAGAACATATTGTGGACCTAGGTATTAGCCGTATTACAAACCGTGTAATAACAAGTTCATTTATACTGCGGTATTTAGTGGCAGCGCACCGTGAACGTAAACGATATAATATTACCCAATAACTTGTCTCCCAAATATGTCATAACAGCGAAAACCGGTATTTCAATTTGCATTGCAGGTAATATTAACAATGTCTTTCGATAGTCTCTATTTGGGTCAAAACCATTCATGTAGCAGCATTATTTCCATAGTGACAGTATTTTCAATTCTGAACGACGAAGAGTTGCAATAATTTGTTTGTATTAGTATCTTGTTGTTTCATAAATGGTATCCAATATTCATGTATGGTTTGATTTCCCAATATAGAGCTCCATTTGATTTCCCAATATAGAGCTCCATTTGATTTACCAATATAGAGCTCTATATTGGTTGAACACCTTTGATTACATGTAGTATTTGACGGCTTATCAGTTTTAATTAAAGTGTTGGAATTAAACATAATGGGATGTATATTGATTGATACAACTGCCATGACACTGGAAGATTTATGGCATCTTTTAATCTCAGAAATAGAATTTGTTAATAATGATCACCCCACTTTCAGGTCTGAGAACGGGTTTAGAAATAATGATAATGTATGAAAATAACGTATTAATACTAAACCTTTAACAGTTGTGGTAACCAGTAATATACTCTCTCTAAATTGACCACATATTTTACTAACATAGACATATTTTGCTAAATGCTGGGCAAACATGATGCAGAGCTCACTGCATTACTATTGATCTTCCCTAGCCATATATTCATGATGTCATTAAGTCTTACATATTAAATGAGTAAAGGGATAAATATGGGAATATGAGATACTACATTTCCCATAACCTCGTGTCTAATTCTTCCATAGCCCCAGAAAAACATGGTGAAATATTCATTTTAACCGATATGGGTTCTGAAACTACAGCGTTCGTCTCGAGTTACTATTTATACAGAATCGATACAAACACCACTTTGGGTAAAGCTAATTGGTCTCCTCAAGTATCAAGATCAAAAGATGGTCAGAACAGAAAATAGTAACGTGGGAGTGTTAGTTAATGGACTTGCAAAATCATTGTAATTATATTTATTTCCCGTAGGGGAAAACTTATAGCATGGATCGTTTTTCATTGATGAGTAATTTTGTAATTTTATATCATATCAACAAAGGATTTGTAACTTGTCGGACTATTTTTAATATAGTTTCAGCCCACGAGAAGTGGTTAGACGTAGAGAATCATAAGTTGTTGATAATGGTCCTAGAAGATCTCCGGTTTGCAGTTCTGTCGTAACTAATTTGCCCACTAACCGGTGTCAATGAAGACTTTAGTGACCATATGGTTTATAAAATACTTGCAAATTGCACATGACAAACGAATGACGTCGAGTACAGCATTCCATTGGTTGTATAGAATAGATCGCATATTAACCATGTCATCTATTAACTATGTCATCGACTAAACATGTCATGTTTTCTGCAACTAGAATTGTGGGACATGGTACGCTCCGTGATATTTTTATATGCATGCCTTTAAAATACGTCATACGATGGTCATTTACAAAGAAACGGTTGATTAATTAGCAAGTAGAAATACGTTTTCTGTGTTGTCTCTCTTGTAATTACATGGAAAATAGCAGGTATCGAATGCCGCATTTTAATAACATTCAATTTGCATTTTAATACATGTAACTTGATGTCATCTTCCTCCACAATTTTCCTAATATGTCCTGCATTTCTATATACGGTATGCCAGTTTCTGTTTTTGTTTTGATTTTAGACTCGCACATGCGTCAGCGCAATAATTAGGTGGTCATATTGTTTAATGCCAGCTATCTTTACATTTCAGAATTATTAATTGTAATATAAATATACGAACCATACTCATAATCTTTTTCTCTTATTTCAAGTTCTAGACAGACGTACACAAATGTTTGTTATTAGCGTATCCTGTTTTGGCTTGTTTTAAGAGTTTATTTATGTCTAATAGACGGTAACCTTATTTTTGCTAATTGCTCTTCTACAGACATTCAAAACCACTGAAATTAAAGTATATATAAGTTTTCAATGATGTGTAATTTTGAATTAAAATAATTACATTAAAACTAGTCAGACTGTTTTAGCTATTAGTGAGACACTTTAGGACATAATAAGTATTCCCTTGGCCGGTTCCTGTCGTCTAATGATATCCATTTTGTCAGTAGGTCAAACGTCTGGTATAATCACCTCGCAGAATTTAATCACTCGATGCGTTGAATGATATTTAACAGACAGAGGACTGTTTGTTTTGGATATTGCCGTTCCATTTTCCTGGATCCATCGGAATAATTTCAAACAAGCTTGCTTGCTTTCGAACTACAACAAGCCCAGTAGCAAAACTGTGAATTCGGCAAGCATGCTTTCTGTAGGTGTTTTGGTGATGGTGGCGTTTTGTGTGTGGCTTTTCCTGCTTGACTTTACTACTTTTTCATGGTTAGAAATATGTTTGAGGCAGAATGTATTAGTTAATATTCAAGATACCGTTATTTTGCAAGACTGGGCTGTGTGACTGACCGAAAGATGCACCAACTTCACGGTATTGATATGTGAATGTTTGTTGTCATCCAAATATTGGTTATGCCCTATATGCCTCTTGTACATACTTCCACCAGTGACGGTCCCTATGTGGAGGCATTCCGTTAACAGATTTATTAGGTGTTCTACTACATATATGATCATTTTAGATCATACTATTTTAACTCTTCGCCGTTGAATATTCATGTAAGAAGTAATAATGACACAATGTCATATACACACAGGCTTTGTTGGTATTGGTAGAAATGTTAGAGTGAGATATTATATAATATAGTAAGCAAACAGATTCTCTGAGCTGAATGCGTTTATATAAAGGAAATCATTATAATCTGCCTGCTTTCTGATAGTTCTACTTACTGGCTTATTCTTATTCCAGCGAAGAATGTTAAACATTCTCGTATATGCTTCCAAGAGATAGTTCCGAGGTATGAATGGTTTTCCGGAAATAGATGGCGTTATTGCTGAAACTGGTCACGGAATAAAAACAACCTTGGTTCATATTGAAATTGGACATTTATTGTGATAAATAAATAAGAAAACGCACTTACCAAACAATACATATTCCGAATATGAGCAAACATATTTATCAAGCAAGAAATATACAGAGCAAATACATAATGAACAAATAGCAATGACTGAGCTATATAGCGACATGATAAACATATATCTGATATCTTTTTTTATTTCATAAGCAATCAGAGCAGATTCTGATCAGACTGACCCTACAGGTGTGTCAAATCTGGGTATGTTCTGTTTGCCAATGTGTTAAAATGGATGTGTATATATACCAGTACATGTATAACAAAATATAGCAAGATATAGACATATGGTCCGAAAAAGATAAACTATTGCGCATCAGTTAAAATCTGATACACTGAACTAACTGCATGTGCGTCTATATTGTTCTATAAACCCTCAAGTCGCAATGCAGTATTTGGGTATTTGGGGATTCCTTCAGCAAAAAAGATCTGAACTTCTTTAAAATATTATTCATTAACAGTAATTCCATTTTTTGTTTTAGTGAACTGTACATGACTATTTGGAAAGGGGCGCCAGAATAATGGCCCAGAAACCATTCAACCACGACGATTTATGTGCAATTCATTTTAAATCAAATAGGTTGATAGGGTATGTCTGTCTGTCCGTTCATCGGTCTGTCCGTGGTTTTTTCCGGAGCATTACTCGGTCATTTTTCTTTGAATCTTTTTCTATCTTTGTGTACTTCTTTGTCATCATATGACATTGTGTTACTGTGATTTTGGTCATGATCACTTGAGCGATATATCAGAGCATTGTTTGATAATGTTTTCTTGGAGGAATGTGGCCTGAGCATTATTAAGACCAAATGGACAATATTTATTCAATACCATATGGACCTGTACATATGTCATTTCGGTCATGATAGCATGGCCAATAAGTTCGTTAGGGCATTCTTAATCGCCCCGTATATCAGATTCTGCACTGTAAGCGAATTCAGAACAATATCTGTAAAGTATCTATAGTTCCTAGTAAAATATCTCATATTTTGGTGTCACAAGTTTTTGCATTGGAAATAAAAGTTACTTGGTTGTTGTAGATTAGTCGGAGAGGGGATACGTTTATTTACACTGTTTGTCTTTTAGGATGGGGATGGAATAAGGGTGAGGTTGGGCGCCCATAAACCGGTTTAAACCCCCGGTGACTTTTGTCACTGACCGTTCCAAGGCGGTACTTCCATCTTCCTCCTATTGTATGTTTGTTTTGTCTTTGTGCGTCTCTTGTTGTTTTTTCTACCTATGTACATTTGCTGTTTCCTTGTGTTGCTGTTCGGGCGAGTGTTTGTTCTGTATGTGGTGTTTCCTGCATGACTCATTTTTGTACTTTTAAGAAGATTAAATTGTTCACTTATTTCTATAGTCTCATTGAAGGTTTTTGAGTTGTTTACTTATGGTACAAAGTCTTGTATATTACACTGTTCGTTTGTTATCACTGCTTTATATAAAAACGATATAATGTTACGTGTACATTCTTTGTGTAGATTAGATTGTTTCAATGTTCATTTTTAACCTTTTCAGATTCATTTAAACATATTTGAAGAGTAAACCTGGATCTGTAAGATCCTTAGGAAGCTGTTTCATTTCCGTCTGCTACATTTAAAGATAATTATGTTAAATATACTGTACAACGTAGTTTACACTACTAATATCGGTGAAACAAATTATTTATTCAACAAATTATTCACCAAAAATAAACTTCTGTATAGATAAATGGAAAAAAGGTTAATCATTCTTGATTTTGCGCATGCTGTAATGGGGAACATTGGTTGTTTATTTCCCTGGCTACTCTTCAAAGAACAATAGGTCCTTATTTCTTTGCACAAATTTAAGTTCATCCATATAAATTATTCATTAACCCAATGTAAACATTTGCTTGGTTGACATGTGCAATAAGGATAAAAACAAAGGTTTTCAAATAAAAGGAGACATGATTGTTTTGAAAGCTTCTACTATTATCAGGAGCAAACAACTAACTAATGTCCCTCATTGCCATTTACCAAAAGTGTTCCTTTTCTTTTATATATTATTTAGAGGCTTTTTAAAATAAAGATTACTAATCATTAACTTTGCTGTTCCTTTTCTATACCCGACTTTTGCTCTTATTAGCATAATTAATTCATATTAACATCAAAAGACTAGCCTTTCATATACTAGTATACTAGAAATAAAAATGGTATTTTACCAGTGTCTATACTGGTTAAAACTATTTTGTGTTCAATGCTCAAGTAATAACACTATATACTTCAGTCAACATATCTATTAAGCAAATAATTACAAAACCAATTTTTACTTGTAAATTTTAGTGTGTTAACATTGACGATGCACTCCGATTGGTACTGATAAATGTTATGAAAGTCTGGTTTCTTACAATTAAACATTGGAAACAAATGAATTGATCAGAAGTGTAATACAACTAGTCAAATAATGTTGACCGTGTAAGTGTTCAATATAGCGCTATTGATAGCCATGAAAACATTACTGATAATTGTCTGATCGGTGCCCTATGACACAGCGCCATAACATACATTGCATCCATGCAAGTCTTTAAACTTTAGGATGGAACAAGTGTGATGCTGGGCGCCCCAAAGCGGTTTAACCCCCAGTGACTTTTGTCACTGACCGTTCCAATGCGGTACTTCCATCTTCCCTCTATTGTATGTTTGTTTTGTCTTTGTGCGTCTCTTTATTTTTATGATAGTTATGTACATTTGCTGTGTTTTCTTGTGCGGCTGTTTGTTCTGTAAGTAATGTTTCCTGCATGACTCATATTTGTACTTTTATACTGCCGAGAAAACAATGATGACTGCTAATATTTGGATCTGGCGCAATTTTATTTTCGATTTGATCATGCTTTTGGGAAAATATTGACAAAGAAGCAAAACGGGTTGGATCCTGACAAGACGCCGAATTACTCGGCATCTCATCTACACCCAAGCTGTTTAAACATGCAATACAAGGCGAGGAAAACAGGATAAAAGGTTCACCTTTCTAACAGCAAGACTCAATTAAACAGTGTACTCCCTTACCTTGCTGTGTACAATAATTGGAAAAGTAGTAAAGTCAAGCAGGCAAAGCCACATGCAAGACGCAACCACCACCAAAACACCGATAGACAGCATGACACACACACACACACACACAACCACACACCCAAACGCACACACACACACGAAATGAACACAGAAAACACCAAAAGACACACAAGAACCAGGGACAAACGTTCCACAACATGAACAAACCAC
Source organism: Azorinus chamasolen (assembly GCA_963576725.1). Lineage (NCBI taxonomy): Eukaryota > Metazoa > Mollusca > Bivalvia > Cardiida > Solecurtidae > Azorinus > Azorinus chamasolen. Next base: position 85,513,476 of record OY755244.1, read on the forward strand.
AAGCACAAAGACGCAAGGCAAACAAAAGGAAGGGTGACAAAGAGAGTACCGCCTTGGCACGGTCAGCAGCAAAAACACCACTGGGGGTTTAAACCGGTTTACGGACGTCCTAACCTCACACTTCTCTCAAAGTCACCCTAGCTTTACAAATATTGTAAATAAAGGTATCCCCGCTGGACTTACCCACAACATAGACGACGGTGAACACAGGACAACATGTAAAACATAGCATAATAACTGTGACAATCCGTCAAATATGTACTCAATGACTTTGCTGAAGTCAGAGCACCTGCAGGTAAGCCGTTAAGGGCACGACAGGGAAAAAGTAATACATGAGTCTGGTAAGCTCCTCCTGTATCCAAGTTTAAGAGTATACCATCATAGAGTACTACCCTCGGCCTGTCATCGCGCAAGCAAAGAGGGAAGCGTAGCTACCGACTGTAAAAGGGTCGATAACCAAACATGCAGTGTGTTGCAATATAATAGGATCATAACCTTTCTTTTTAAATGTTTTAATGCGTTTTATAAACAAATCATGAAAATGGATATGACCCCGAATTTTCCTAAGTTTGTAGATAACATCCCCATAAAATTCTGGTTGAGAAATGCCTTGTCGCAGTAACGTCCGTAGATTGCAATTATATTTACTAATGAGAGGTAAATTTCGATAATAAAATTTAGAAAAGGTTTTCCGAAGTTTGTGATATCTGTAACCTTGCTTAAGAAGTTTATCAGTTATAACTAAATTACGTCTGTTAAAATCTTCAAGCAAAGAACAGGCTCGGGCAAACCTAATAAGTTGAGAAATATAAACCTCATAAGATGTAGAACGTGGCACATCCCCATCTAGAAAAGGATGATTAACAATTTTAAAATTAAAATCTTCTCTTTTATCGTATACTTTGGACGAAACTTTATCATTTGTAATTGAAAGATTCAAATCTAAAAATGAAGCATTAATGTCAGATTGATTAGCTCTGTTTAAAGACAGTTCTTTTGGGTAGATTGAAGAAACCATAGTATCAAAATAAGGATTATCTAAATTCAAAATATCGTCTAAATACCTTGAAGTTTTATTAAAAGCATTAACAATATCGGTCTGTGTATGTCTCATTCAATTTATATCCATTGAAATTTTGACTACTTCCGATTCGATCCAGGTTTTGGGAAATTATTGTCCGAGTGTCAAACAGTTTGGATCTTAATGAGACGCTTATGTTATTCGAATTCCAGCTGTCTGAGTGCTGGAGTCCGGTCATGGACAGCGGGAGTATCTGAGTGCGGGAATCAAGTCATGGATAGCGGACCCAGGATTAAATGTTAGGGCTGTTTACAAGATAACAATATTATATACGACAAAGAATTAATGTTGTTATAACTTGATATAATAGACAATATGAACCATTTGAACGTATATAAACATCTTGTTATATCATTTTTCAGAACAATGGAACGAAATTCTGATAAGACAAAATATCATTTGTGTTTTATTTTGTCATAGGAAAATGTTTCATTTCTCCAATTGTGTAATTTGAAATTATGGAGTTTTAAAGAATTCGACATGTTAAAGTCGTGGTGAAAACCAATACAAAACAAGCCACATACACCATCTAAATATATCATTACGAAATAAATGGTATGCAGTACATACAATGACATGCCATGGTTCTTCACTGACATGCATGCTGTCATTGCATAAATATACACACCGGTTTTACCAATTGTTACGCCAACCATATTGTTCCAACAGTATATGATTTAAAAAACCAAATGATAATCTATAATTAAGCAACCAAATTCAATAACCATACGACTTTCGATTTCAAATCAGGGACAAAAGGCGCCTGAGTGGCAATTTGCTGGCACAGCTCTAACACCGTTCGAACTGTGTCAATTGTAATTCAATTCTATCTGCATTGACAAGTGTTTCAGAACCGTTCGTCAAGCACGAAAGCGACCAGTGTCGCATTCTTTTCTCCCAGTTGTCAACCGTAGGGGTCGACATCTGCTGTGATATTTAAGCGAACATGTTTGTTAAAGAAGCCCTTTTGAGTCCATGTGTCAATTGCTATATTGTACGGTAATGCATCAGAATTGAATTAGGGTAAGTGGCAGACAGTTATGTGATATTCCTAATTCTATTTACAAAATCTGAGAAGCCGTTAATGAATCAGTCCTGTGATCTGAATACCGACAGTTTGTTTGGCGGTGGAGTTTAACAATGACAGTATAGTTATAATGCCACAATGCATTTTACTCAGAAAGTTACCAAAACATTAACGTTGTTTCGTACAGACATGTAACAAAACATAAGTTAACAACTTTGGTGTAACTACGGTGAACTGTTAACCTAATTTTCAAATGGTAAATGGATCACTTTTATAAAGATTGTCAAAGCACACATATTTTGCTAGTCTAACTATGGCGTTTTGTCACCAAATTTCTACCAAATTGAAACATTCAAGACAAACCACCTTAAATTATAGTAATGTTATTCGCGACATCATGCAGTTTGGATCCAGACGAAATGCCGAGCAGTACAGTAGAATTTCGCTAATGCAACCACATAATATATTAACATTTTGGTGTGTCAAAGCAAGCGATTTCTCAATGCTTGGCAAAGATAGTGCATAAAGCTACATGGCTATTTTTAGACCCAACCTCTTTGAATGAATCTACCCAAAAGGAACATTTACTAGAGAAAAGTAAAATTTTAGAATTCTGTAGTTTGAAACCATTGTGATAAATAGAGCATTTGCTCCTATAGGTTCAACTGCTGTAATTATCACAATGGTTTCAAGAAGTGGTTATTACAGAGGCGTAGAAGGACGTGTTTATGGCGGAAAGGGTTAAGCGACTGTTTTAAAAATCAAGAATACGACTTCTTTTGACTGTTTTAAAAATCAAGAATACGACTTCTTTTGACTGGTCTTCTTAGCGATATTATATTTGCAATTTAAACAATTTGTGGAATGATGTTTGCATTCCCATACCTATTCTCATTCAAGTTGGCTCGATAATATATGATATATCAGATGCTCATATACATGTAATTCCAAACCATAGAGACAAATATCAAAATAAAATATGAAAAGCCCATCTGTCAGCAAAGGGCTTTTCATATTTGACACATGCAAGTATTACCCACGACTACAAACACTATGTTAAAAAGTATAGAGTAACCTCCAATTTAATCTAGTGGTTAAGATTCCTGGTTTTCACCCACGCGGCCCGGGTTCTATTCCGTACACCGGCACTATGTTTTTATAGTGTCAGTAGATAAGTAACAGACATGTACAATCATAAAAGTGCAATAGTAATATACTTGGTATAAAGAGAAATTATGCAACATTAATGTGCAAATAGTACTGCGTCAAAGTCTGTCTGGCGCTTTTGGGGGAGTTTTGGAATGAAACTAATGTGGCTTACCTTTATACGGCTCCGTGCGAATGTGTTATTATGTCTCCCCCATTTATGGGGAGACATATTGTTTTTGCCAGAGTTGTCTGTCTGTCCGTCCGTCTGTGTCTGTCCGTCACAAACTTGTGTCGCGCGTATCTCTGAAACCAGTTGGGCTAGAGTCACCAAACTTCACAGGAATGTTCACCACCATGTTGTGCGCCTATGGTTTTTTAATTGTATCCCCCTGATAAATTTGGAGTTATTGCCCCTGATGACTTAAAATTAAAAACACTTTGTGTCGTGTGTATCTCTGAAACCGCTAGTACTAGAGTCACCAAACTTCACAAGAATGTTCACCAGCATGAGTTGTTGTGCACCTATTTTTTTAAATTGTCTCCCCCTGATAATTCTTGAGTTATTGCCCCTGATATGAACACTTAAATTTATACAAACTTTGTGTTGAGCGTATTTCTGAAACCAGTAGGGCTAGAGTCACCAAATTTCACAGAATTGTTCACTAGCGTGAATTGTTTTGCTCTTTAGTTTTTCAAATTGTCTCCCCCTGTTAAATCTGAAACCAATAGGGCTAGAGTCACCAGACTTCACAGGAATGTTGACCAGCATGAGTTGTTGTGCACCTTGGATTTTTGAATTGTCTCCCCTTGATAACTTTGGAGTTATTGCCCCTTATATGATTACTTAATATTAGAGAAGCTTTGTGTCATGCATATCTTTAAAACAACTAGGGCTAGAGTCACCAAACTTCACAAGAATGTTGACCAGCATTAGTTGTTGTGCACCTGGATTTTTTAATTGTCTCCTGTGATAATTCTTGAGTTATTGCCCATGATGTGATAACTTAAAATTAGAGAAACTTTGTGCTGCACATATCTCTGAAATCAGTAGGGCTAGAGTCACCAAACTTCACAGGAATGTTCACCAGCATAAGTTGTTGTGCACCTGGGTTTTTTAATTGTATCCTGTGATAATTCTTGAGTTATTGCCCATGATGTGATAACTTAAAATTAGAGAAACTTTGTGCTGCACATATCTCTGAAATCAGTAGGGCTAGAGTCACCAAACTTCACAGGAATGTTCACCAGCATAAGTTGTTGTGCATCTGGGTTTTTCAATTGTCCCCCCTGATAACGTTTGAGCTACTGCCTCTTATGACTTAAAATAAGAGAAACTTTACTTTGTGTCGTGTGTATCTCTGAAACCACAGGATTGTTGACCAGCGTATATTGTTGTGTACCCGAGGTTTTTGAATTGTCTCCCCTTGATAATATTGGAGTTATTGTCCCTGATGACTTAAAATTAGACCCTGATAATTTTGGAGTTACAGACATTACACTTGTGTATTGGAAAGAGGATGGGAGGGGGAGACATCTGTTTTTGTAACAAAAACAAACCTCTAGTTACATTTAATTATTGTTTGGATCCAGTGAGATGCCGTGCAAATCAGCGTCATATGACGATCCTACTTGTTTGACGCCCTGTTCGTGGTTTGCAAAGAAATAAGTTTCAAGAACTAAAGAAATCCTACGAAGACGGCTAAATCTTATATAGCTACATTCTAATCGGAGAGTGGGGTTAGCCCCACAATTCCCTCTACCTTAACATTGTTGTCGGTGGAGCGGTGGTCTAGTGGTAACGCGCTTGACTACCAATCCAGTTGGTAGTTCAAATCCCGGTCCGCTCGGAAATTTGAGAGATGCTTTTCTATGTCTCCCACCCACACGGAGTCTGAGAAAATATGTATGTGAAGCTTGAAGTGCCCGAAAAGTAGTCAATTGCCGACATTGACTTGTGACACGGCTTGTCACAGTGAGCCCGAACATTCAGATTGGAAAAGAGCTGTGTATGTGGGAATAAGTGCTTAGTAGATTCCACCAGCATATGAAGAGGCAGTCTATCCGAACATGAGTGTGAAAGCACTCGGGGAACCATGACTAGGAGGGACAACTCGGAGAGAAAACCGTGGAGACGAAATCACGAGTAACCATGTACAGCACTGAGTACGAGGAGGCAAGAAACGAGTAAGACGCATAGTGGTGAGCCAGCGGAGGTGAATGTGGGCGAAGGCGAAACTCGGGCATGAATACACCGCAAACAGGGGGAAAAACAAAAACAAAACATGGTTGTCGGGCTAATTTGTCGTTTATTGTTTTTGACAATATCAATCCCATCAGCTTGGTGTTTGCGGTTTTGAAGTTTATAGTGTTTGAGGCTAACCCAAATCATCTCCCTGATAGCATCCTTCATAACCATCAACTCGAGATTAATCCAAATCATTTCCCTGATAGCATCCCTCATAATGATTAGCTCATCGGGATTATTTCACCCATACATTTATTTTGGGTAACGGTCTTAACAGAGTACCAGGTACCTCTCAAAAGTGTCAAAATGAATCTAGAATAAATGTGTCGTTAACAATGTATATAAAATAAAATTGAAGTTGTCAATCTGCCTATTCTACCTTTGCCAGTTTTGTTAGAAATTATATGCGACTGAACAGTGGTGCCATACTATGATTTGTACATTAAATTCTTAACCAATTCTTAACTCATATACGCTTGATGCGATATTTTAAGCGTATCTTTAATTATATCTTCGTGTATTTGCTAAGGTCTGCATACATATAATTTAGTATATTGGCGCTGTTCGGGCGGCTGTGTGTTTTGTCAGCGGTGTTTTCTGCATGACTCATACATGTGCTTTTAGGCACCTTTGAGGTTTTTCCCAGAAATAACGACCACCATATTACATCAGGTATGATGTGTTAAAGGCAATTGGTTGCTTATAGGAGCGTTCTGTTTTACTTTCACCTTGCTTAAAGCAGCCACCTGCCCTAAATACCAACTAATTAACACAATTTAGTGGCCGCTATAGAGAGGTTTTACTGTATTGAATTTGCAAAATTTGCATTGTATTGAAATGTAGAGAACATATTAAAGTAGATTATAATGTGACAGACAGTGTCGGTCAAGACTGGACGCCGCGTCGTGGAATTATACAAATGAAGCGTCAAACAGTTTAGATGCTGAATTAGCGCGTATATACTCGACGTTTCATATGGGTTCAAACAACGATCATAGACAACAACGCGTTCGCACATAGCATAGTGCATGTTAATAACCAATAATTTCTTGACTGTTGTAATGGTGTCTGTGTACTACCCATTACTATTGTTTCGGTTGACATGGTCAATGAATAGTACAATTATATTAGAGCCGGCCCCGCTGAATTGACTGGATTGTTCATAAAATTTATACCCAGACCTTGATTTAAAGTGTTCTACGCAATTTAGTAAATAGTACTTTTCCTTACACCAACAAGTAAACTAGGCAAAGGGCAGATGTTTTTACAGTGTATGGGATGTTCCGTCAAGCAAAAGTCAACACCTTCTTATATTCAGAGCACCAGAGGGGCTATTAACGATTTCAAAACAAATGTGAAAATCACTTAATTGACTCCTATTTATTCAAATTAGAGTGAACAGTTAACACAATTATTGTTCACAATAGCAGCTGACATGTGCATTTGAGAGAGTTTCTTTGCGGAGCGATTCGGCATAATTGCCTAGGCAGATGTTGACCTCTACAATAGTTATCCATGCGGTCAAAGTGCATGTTCTTAACTTCTTAGGGTAGAGTTCATACTAATTGGGTGTGTTACCAAATTTTATTGACATACTTACCAGAAGATTGGAATTGCATTTTATCAAATTCAAAATTGCTTAAGTATACTTAATGTCATACTTGGAGAGGGGGTGAGTAAGTTGCTTGGCTTTGTTAAGTGATACATAAAACATGTTGGATTTGTCATAAAGTATGTAACGCGAAAAGTGTAATCGCGGTAAATAAAAACTGAATAACTCGATGATTATATGATGATTACTTTTACCCATCCAGGCTTTGTTTTATATAAGTGTAATTTACAGTAAATCATGGAATATTCTTTGTAACATGTTCTTTTGAAGATTAATAGTTATACTGTCATATCCATGAATTGTATACAAAATGCAATTTTCAAAATTAAAAGGCGTGTCTAACTATTTGTGGAATAAAAGATTAACATTGCATTTTAGTTTCAAAACAATATGTGCTGTAAATAATTAGAGGTTCACACTTAACCCGTCTCTTGCTGAATTTTAAAATACATTTCTCCGTCTTTGCCCATGCCCTGTATAATTACATATATATTCACTGTGTACAAGTATTTCGCTGTGCAATCATTGCTGTGGAGTGCACTGGTTGCACAATCAACTTGTAAATAGTGCAGACCCTGATGAGACAGCTCCTGCAGGAGATGTCTCATCTGGGTCTTCACTATTTACAGGTAGGTATATTGACGTGAATATCAAGCGAAGGGTTAATATTTTGCAAATGCCAGAAGAAAGAGAAAAGAGGATGTTACTGTGATAAGATGAATGATATATTCCGTAAGTGCAAGGGTTATCTAGATTTTATTGAAAGATTATCTCATGTCAGTGCTGTTTGGTAAGATGTCGAACGTTCCCGGTTTTATTACCGTTGAAATGAAAATGCTTATCAGACAGCAGCAAGGCGTGTCTATGTAGAGATGCCTCAAACACTGAAATATTGTGGTGTTTTGTTTTAACTCTTCGCACGCTAGCGGCGAAATCATGATTACATATGCAAACAAAAAACCCACAGCAACCGAAGAAGCGCAAATTAATGAAGCACACGCGCACAAACAGAGCTCCAGATAAAGGTGCATACCCGAATAATAAAATCGTCATTTCTTCAACAAACCCTATTCTGTGACCACTCTTTAGAATCGTCTCTTCAATGCGATTGTAAAGAGTGGCCATCTTATATGCTTTGGTTGGGATATAAAGGCTCTATTCTTGAAAACCTTGAATTTTACGTATCTTAGATGATCCTCTGACATATATGCACACAGAACTGTTCCCCGCCTGTCCACCACCGAGTATATATGGTACATCTGCACCACGAACACACAATGTGTCAGAGTGCCGTTAAACCAATCCTCGATCAAAATCATCGAAAATAATTGAAAACATGCGACACCATAACTAATACAATATTAACCCTTTCGCTGCCAAACTCTGTAGTCTGCTGACTTTGTCGTCTGCTACCAACTTTCATTCTTTTGATTTTCTTCCTTTTTGTTTCAAAAACATAGTAACAGTAACAAACAGTTTGGATCCTGATGAGACGCCGAGTTACTCGGCGTCTCATCTGGATCCAAACTGTTTGCATAGGTAATCACAGATCCGGCATTGGCAGCGAAAGGGTTAAGATGACATTATCCATACATAACGCCATAAACCGATTTACTAAAGAGTATTTATTAGTTGGATTTGGTCTATAGCACTACCGCCTTGAAACGGTCAGTTATAACATTACAAATTGGAGGTTTAAACCATGGTTAACGGACGCGTTCCACCTCACATTTATTCCATCTTCAACCAATCGGTAGAATATAGCCCCACCCGACTGATCCACAACAAGAGTGATGGCTATCACAACATCGTATACGCATGTTAACAGAAAAACAATTATTCAAACATACGAACTGGAATGATACATGTACCAAATAATCCTAGCTGTCGAGCCTTTTCGATTCATAAAACTAATTTCTTTTACGACCATCACATATTTTCAATACCGCTGATCAGAAACTGCTTGCAAAATACGGTAACTAATCTCAACCCTTCGCTTGCTATTCACGTCAATATACCTACCTGTAAATAGTGAAGACCCAGATGAGACAGCTCCTGCAAGTTGATTGTGCAACCAGTGCACTCCGCAGCAGTGATTGCACAGCAAAATACTTGTACACAGTGACGATATATGTAATTATACAACAGGGCATGGGTAAAGAAGGAGAAATGTATTTTAAAATTCAGCAAGCGAAGGGTTAACCTAAACATGATCGAATGATTACGTACATAATATTGCTTTGAATCAGAGATATATCGACGAAAAAGCGATCGCTTAGTGATACAAGCTCTTGCCATCAGAACATACATTGGCAATGTGTCGAACCAGTGAGCTTTCAACAATAAGAACAAAATTAGGCTTGGAACCAGGTACGCAAATAAGAGAGATTGCTTCGTGATGCGCGCTTGACACTTAAACGTGTAATGACAATGGGCTGAACAAGTGAGCGTGCAGCAAATTACATCAAGTGACAAGGCAATGTGAATTATGTGTCGTCATCAAAATTCAATGTCACTAAGAATGAGAACAATTAAATATATCGCAGCACATAAATACATTAAACGTTACTACGAAAAACAAATGTGACACAACGGACACAAAGAATTGCAAATACTGGTGAAAATCAGTTATACATGTATAAGCAATCATGGTTATCCTGTCTATGGAAAACTTGCCCCTTCATTTGAGAAAAAACAACATTTAATCCAGTCCCTCCTACTGACACCTTTTTACGCATCTGTAAAAGTCATTGTTTAAACTATTGTGATAACTAAGACATTTGCAATGCTTTCAAAGCTACACAATTCTAAAATTTTCTTTTTCTCTAGTAAATGGTCATTTTCGGTAGATTATTTTTTCTTTTTGCATTTCTACTTTTGCTTTCGAGGGATCACCCGTTTTCAGAATATAATGTACTTCACAACAGCAGGTGTTAAGTGCTTGTGTGGCGGCCGTAAAAAGTCGCCCCGTACTTCATTCTGAGTGTTGTTATATTTTCTGATCCTTCGGGATCATTAGTTTTGATGTTATTAGTTTTGAAAATTGAATACTGCTTAAGCCGGTGCTAGGGGGCGTGAGTAGTATTGCACTTTTAATTACTACTCATCAACAGACTCAATCTAGGAAGAAATTGGTGAAAGCTGTTTGTCGATGTATTATAGACCCTGATCCATGTATGGTATTGGTGACTACAAAGATGAGATCGACTTGAATGACTTCTGTTTCACAGTCAAATCCAAATAGGGTTAACAGTCGTATAGGAAAGCGAAGGACATGACGATATAGTGCATTGGGTGACATGTGTTAGACAGATTCTGGATCAAGATGCCATGTCATAGGCTTGTTTAATATTGAGATTGGATAAACAAAACTATAGGCCGTAGAAGAATGATGACCACGGTAGTAGAAACAAAATGTATTCAGATGAAATTAATACAGTAAAACCTCTCTATAACGACCACTAAATTGTGTTAATTAGTTGGTATTTTGGGCAGATGGTTGCTTAAAGCAAAGTGAAAGTAAAACAGAACGCTCCTATAGGGGCGTTCTGTTTTACTTTCACATTGCTTTAAGCATCCACCTGCCTTTAACACAAAATACTTGGTGTAATTTAGTGGTCGTTATAGAGAGGTTTTACTGTATATCAAAGATTCTTTCGAATTTTATTAAAGATTCTGTTTGGTGACAGACACAACATAGTTGTTATTTTGTACACACTTATGTAGTAATATATAATTAACACATGGCTGTCGGGGTGATAGTCAAGAGGATATTGTCAACCCGAGAATTGGTATATTTACCCCGAGGCGCAATTGGTTTTCATATAGTATTTAAGACACGAAATACATATCATCCCAGATATCGATCTACAAAAAACGCCAATCATATTATAAGTGTACTGTTATGATTTTCAGCATTGATAAACAGGAATTATACCAATGATTGCATGCCCTCATCACCGAAGGGCGAGTCCGTGATATATTAAATCAGTTCGCCAACATACCAATATGTCAGTTGAAATGATGTCTTGGACATTCTAACTGACAGTCTCATATGGTTCCTTTCAACCCTCTTTCGCTGCCAAATTCTGTCGCCTGCAAACTATGTCGTCTGCTGCAATTTTATTTGTCTTCAATTTTCTTCATGTTTTTACAAAAACGATTATGACAGTAACAAACATTATGGATCCTGATGAGACGCCGAGTTAATCGGCGTATCATCTGAATCCAAACTATGCCCATAGGTAATCGCCGACGCGACATTTGCAACGAAAGAGTTTGTGTCCAGAAACCAACTGAGTATATTAGAACCTTGCAAACAGTGTGGAGCACTGTGGTAGCCCTTTGGGAGACCAGGGTCTGCACTGTTTGACATACAAATTACCATCGTCCGCGATAAAGTTTTATACAACTTTCTGTTTAATCAATATTCTCGAAGGGAGGAGCCATCTCATTGTTCATGATCCGGTATGACGATAATGAAATATAAATACATTGTATGTGGCACTTTGTGTAACCACAAGACTTGGGTCTATACTTTTGTTTCTCAATCATTACAGTCCATTAGAAATTAATATTGAATATTTACTAATGTACTTTCGCAGTAACAAAGACATCACTGTGGTGAAATCAATACAGTGGATATTTGTTCTTATGGACAATTGGCCCCGGACGCTTCGGGATGAATTAAAAGGTTAATAATCGAAATGGACCCGCGACCCCCCTCTTCGAAACAGAACGCTTTATTGACTAGACTTACGAGTCGGTTACAAAATTTGTGTTTTACTTACTTACCATCTGTATGATACTCATACATAATTCAAAAAATGTCTTTGTAACTGTTATCAGTAATGGATAATTACGGAATAGAATAATTGTCTAGTCAACCCATTAGTATTTTGTAATTTGCCCCCTGACGGCGATGGGGAAATACAAGTGGATTTTTGTTTTGGCACTGGATGTAATTACTTGATTCAGACCCGTATTTCTGGCTAAGATTTCAGAACTAATAGTGGCCCATTAGATATTAATATTTGATATTTGCTAATGCGGTTCGTAGAAATGCGGCAAACATTAAGAGTGACCATTATGGGTCAATCGATACGATATCTTCCTATTTTGAGTTACTAATTCTCCTCAAGTGCCAGGACATCATAAATACAAAATGATGTCTAGAGAAAACGACTGGGAGTAATTGTAAGCCCGTACAATCATAAAATGGAGAATTATACTATAACACCATAACCAATGTTATACGCTCTTGGTCATGGTAATGCAGTGGAAACCTTTCTTAACCCTTTCCTCCATATGCTAGTTTTAGACCCAACCTCTTTGAATAAATCTATCCAAAAGGAGCATTTACTAGAGAAAAGTAAAATTTTAGATTTTTGTAGTTTGAAACCATTGTGATAAATAGAGTATTTGCTCCTATAGGAGCAAATGCTCTATTTATCACAATGGTTTCAAGAAATGACTTTTACAGAGTCGTCAAAAGTCGTCAATATGAGGGAATGGGTTAAGCGGTCATTCATTTATGTAACATATGAATCTTGAAAAGCAGATAGTTGCTTAATGCATGGAGCTTACTGGATTACTGGATTTGCATTAAGCTACCACCTGCCTTACAGACCCATACCTAGATCTCATTTTGATAGCCACTTAAGACAGGTTCTACTATATATTTACAGCATATTACTAACTTGTTACAAATACACTGCTCTTTTGAATACAACAACTCCTGTGGTCTCGTTGATAAGGCAACTGCAAAGGGACCGGGAGATCGACGGTTCGGTCTCAGTCAGAACTCGTTCTGATATGGCCAGTTGGTTTGCAGCCAGCTAGTTAAAGACCGATTACTAATAAATTACCACCCTGGTGCCTAACATTTAATGTAAGGAATCTGTACGTACAGTGTTAGCGAATAATGTGTATCATAAGCAAAATTGGCTGGCATTTACATTAGAGTTAACACTATAATAGACTTGTTTTTATATTCATGAATTATGCAACTAACGCAAATAATTATAAAGCTTCAATCCGAATTTTAGCAAATGTCAAATTGCAAATTTCACTTGCTATGGCGGATGCCGAAAACTGAAGTATATGAAGATACACAATTATTGACCAAACAAAACGTATTGCTACTGTTGCAAAGCTAATGATCTCCTGATTATCTGAGATCAAATCAATGATATCTAAGCCCGCCTGACATTACCAAACCATTCCCATAAAAACTGATATAATACTATAGAGGATTAGAGGAATCACTATCCTTCATACTGATGCCACTGTAAAAGTTACGTTTGAAACCATTGTTATAAATAGAGCAGTTGTTGCATAGGAACAAATTCTATATTTATCACAATGGTTTCAAAACTACGTCGTTCTAAAATGTCATTTTCTCTAGTAAATGTTCCTTTTCAGTAGATGTATTCAGAGGTTTGGTCTAAAAATAGCCTATGATGTGATGGGTCTAAAAATAGCACATGGGGGAATAGGGTATCATACAAAACTGATTTAAATGATAGTTTTTCCACTGTGAATCCTCTTTAACCCTTTCCTCCTTAAATGCGCCTTTTTACGCCTCTTTAAAAGTCACTTTCTGAAACCATTGTGATAAATAGAGCATTTGCTCCTTAGGAGCAAATGCTCTATTCATCACAATGGTTTTTAAACTAAAATATTTTAAAACTTTTCTTTTCTCTAGTTTATGTTCCTTTTCGGTAGATTTATTCAAAGACGTAGGATCTAAAAATAGCCTATGAAGGAATGGTTTAAAACAAAAGATGAATATAGACTCCGTGTACTCAGTCTTAATTATCCTGTACACCTCAACCATACTGGCAGTTGACAACAGCGGATCCGTATAAGACACCGAGAAGGTCACAAAGGCAGTGCCTCATCAGGAAGCAAGCTGTTTGACACTCAGTCAATATATTCTCTAAAGCTTGATTGAATCCACAATTGCACGAGCTCCAGATCGTGTATCATGTATATGGGTAATACATGTGACAGTATACGGTAGAATTTGTCTTAACCCATTCCCGCATATTGACGCCTTTTGACGCTTCTGTAAAAGTCACTTTATGAAACCATGGTGATAAATAGAGCATTTGCTCCACAGGTCTAAAAATAGCCTAAGTGGGAATGGGTTAAACTGCCATTCATTTATTGAACATAGAGATCTTGAAAAGCAGATACTGCAGTTGCTTAAGGCAGGGCAAAATGAATGCAAACAAGCTCTATAGAAGCTTTCTGTATTACTTTTGACCTGTATTAAGCTACCGCCTGTCTTATAGACCCATGATTAGACTCCATTTTGATGGCTGCTTAATAAGTCTATTTTAGTACAATTCCACTCATCAACTGTCAGTCGAGCAAGTCAACGTCGCATCGGGATCTAAACTATTTGAAACACCGATTACTTCACCATTTACTCAATGATGATTCATGTAAGAAATAATATATATTTGAATGTTAATTATCTCAATAGTCAATATCTACAATGAACAAGAAAAGCTTTGGTACTGGTCGTATCAGATCTATGTAATTCCTTAAGGAAACAGAGCAGACCCTGATCAGACGGCTCATACAGGAGCCGTCTGATCTGGGTCTACTCTGTTTGCAAAGACATTAAGGGCGTTCTTATAGAGTAAATTGTTAAATAGACCAATTATGCTACGGTAAAAACAGTATACTAAATGTTAACGAGGCAAACTAACGTACTTCTTAGCTGATTAATCTGATTAATTTAAAACCTTCGTTTAAAAATGCAAGTTTAACCTTTTACTAGCCAAATAACTTTAATCTTATAAGCATATCGTCTACATAAGATTTCAATGTGGACTTTTTCAAACACGTAATCAAATTGTAAAACAGTTTGTACCCGGATAAGACATGCCCTTATTGATTTGATATGTCGTTCTTAACCCTTTCCTCCATAAATACGCCTTTCTACGCATCTGTAAAAGTCACTTTATGAAACCATTGTGATAAATAGAGCATTTGCTCCTATAGGAGCAAATGCTCTATTTATCAAAATGGTTTAAAACTACAAAATTCTAAATATTTTCTTTTCTCTAATTAATGCGCCTTTTCTGTAGATTTTTTCAAAGTGGTTGGATCTAAATATAGCCTATGAGGGAATTGGTTAAATGTCAGTGCGGATTCAACTACGACAGCTCAAGAGTTAAACGCGACTTGGTGTATTTACAAATGGCTTGGATCCAGATGCGATGCCGAGTTTCTCATATGCTTGATCGAATCAGAAGTAGTCAACATTTAGACAGTTTTAAGCAGACAATGTTTTTGTTTCACAGTGGGTTAAGGATTAATTTTCCGTAATTTTCAGTCATTGTCTGCAAAAATTATAATTACAGTTAATCTGTACATACATGTACATGCTTACATTAATTAACCCAATACTATATATATTTCTTTATTTCTGTCTCTTCTTTGTACAACAAAGTAGCATTACAATTCGTGTATATCACAGTTTTACATATTTGTACAAAGTCATTCATAATTGAATTATAAGAGACTATCACAGCTATTCATCTTAAATTGCACTATCAAAAGCATTAAATACAGCAGGTAAAATGCACACAGCACCCTTTAATACCACACACCTAACCGTCAAAGATTAAGCGTCCAGTGTGTCTAAAACAAGGACAAAGGCAATCCAGTAAGACATGACGACAAAAAAACAAAACCGGCCAAAAAGCCACCCTACGAATCAATTCTAAAATACCAAATATTACCTCAAGTCAGACTTGAAGTAAACTGATTTAAGGATGCTGCCTACAAGAATTAAAGGAAACAATTGAAACAGTCTAACCTCACGACAAGATTATATACAATACAAGTATTACTTCAACAATATAATAAAACATGACTATAAATAAAAAAAATCTAAGAGGTATACAAAAGGCTTGAGCGCCTTCTTAGAATTAAAAAGCAGGATTTGGCAGCAATACGCACTATGACTGGACATGCAAATATGAACACGAGTTTATCAGCGCAACTTTTAGACTGGAAATCTGCATCGATCTCAGATGCTCTGCTATAAATACTCCACGAATATTCATGGGAGAAATAATGACACAGTGAATATTAATTAACCCTTTCGCTGTGGAGTGCACTGGTTGCAGAATCAACTTGTAAATAGTGTATACCCTGATGAGACAGCTCCTGTAGGAGGTGTCTCATCTGGGTCTTCACTATTTACAGGTAGGTATATTGACGTGAATATCAAGCGAAGGGTTAAACGGCCATTCATTTATTAAACATAGAGGTCTTGAAAAGCAGATACTGCAGTAATGCAAAAAGCTCTATAGGGATTTTCTGTATTACTTTTGACCTGTATTAAGCTATCTGCCTTACATACCCATAATTAAGCTGCTTAATACAGTGTATTTCAGTACAATTCCGTTTACCAACTGTCAGTCGAGAAAGTTGGTGTCGTATCAGGATCTAAACTATTTGAAACACCGATTATATAACCATTTACTTCATGAATATTCATGTAAGAAATAATATAGAAATCTATATTTGAATGTTAATTAGCTCAATATCTACAATGGCATATGAACAAGAAAAGCTTTGGTACTGATCGTATCAGATCTATGTAATTCCTTAAGGAAACAGAGCAGACCCTGATCAGACGGCTCATAAAGGAGCCGTCTGATCTGGGTCTACTCTGTTTGCAAAGACATTAAGGGCGTTCTTATAGAGTAAATTGTTAAATAGACCAATTATGCTACGGACTGTTAAACAGTATACTAAATGTTAACGAGACAAACTAACGTACTTCTTAGCTGATTAATCGAAAGGCATGGAAAACCTTCGTTTAAAAATACTAGTTTAACCTTTTACTAGCCAAATAACTTTAATCTTATAAGCATATCGTCTACATAAGATTTCAATGTGGACTTTTTCAAACACGTAACCAAATTGTAAAACAGTTTGTACCCGGGTAAGACATGACTCTATTGATTTGACTTATCGTTCTTAACCATTCCTCCATAAATACGCCTTTCTACGCCTCTGTAAAAGTCACTTTATGAAACCATTGTGATAAATAGAGCATTTGCTCCTATAGGAGCAAATGCTCTATTTATCACAATTTTTTAAAACACAATTCTAAAATGTTCCTTTTCTCTAGTTAATGCGCCTTTCGGTAGATTTTTTCAAAATGGTTTGATCTAAATATAGCATATGAGGGAATGGGTTGAAGATCAGTTAGGATTCGGCTAGGACAGCTCAAAAGTTAAACGCGACTTGGCGTATTTACAAACAACTTGGATCCAGATACGATGCTGAATTTCTCATATGCTTGATCGAATCAGATGTAGTGAAAATTTAAGTTTTAAGCAGACAATGTTTTTCACATCGGGTTAAGGTTTAATTTTGAGCCGTAATTTTCGGTCATTGTCTGCAAAAATTATAATTATAGTTAATGTGTATACATGCTTACATTAATTAACCCCTTACTCCACGAATATTCATGGGAGAAATAATGACATCATGAATATTGATTAAATTATATTTTATAATGATACATGAACACGTGAAAGTTCTGTTTGTCAAGAACTGTAGAATTAGATCCATATCACTTCATAAGCAAACAGAGCAGACACTGATCATACAGCTCCTGCTTTGTTTGAAAAGGCATTGTAAAACGTATTTATGAGGTAAAGGGTTATTAACCCATTACCTCATAGGCTATTTTTAGATCCAACCTCTTTGAAAAATCTACCGAAAATTATTATTATTATTATTATACCACATTTATAATTATAGCGCTCTTTTCACACAGGATATGTGCGTTCAAAAGCGCTTCACATAAATAATTTGCATGTACGAGAACTGAGTATATATAATGCTTACAGAATATTTAAAACAAATGAAATTTAAGATAGAGATATCGATAAAAATATTAAAAATGGAATTAATTTAAGAATCAAAGAACAAAAATAAAATCAAAATCATCCTTTTCTGTACGTTTTTATGTCCGTAAACAATAGGAATTAGACGCATGCTGTGACTATATTGTGTCAGTCCACTCATATCACTGAAACTGTAATGAAACATGGTCAGTGTCGGTACGCCAGAACCACCTGGATTGGCATACAATACTATACATAATATATTGTCTTACTTATGTAGGACAATGGGTTAACAGAATAGGACAATTTTGTAGCTAATGCATATATGCTACACAATGCAATACAAACATTACAAACAACCCACCAATATAATTATACACCCAGCATGGAAAACTGGCATTAAGAAGCATTAACTAGAAAAAATGATTTTTTTAGAATGTTGTAGTTTTGAAACCATTGTGATAAATAGAGCATTTGCTCCTAAGGAGCAAATGCTCTATTTATCACAACGGTTTCATAAAGTGACTTTTACAGAGGCGTTGAAATGTGTATTTATGGAGGAAAGGGTTATTATAGAATATATTTCATGAGACGCGTAGTAGGGCAATCTAATCTTGCACGTCCTCTGTTTCAGAGTGTCTGAAATGGTTCTTTATTACGAATGGATTGCAGCGTCAATAATTTTGCACATGTAGCACGTTCACGTGCCACAATCAGTGCATGGCATGGTCGTTAACTCATTTAGCCAATATCAGGGGACATTGTCATTTTAGAGATGCGTGCTTTCGCCCACTGGACACGTGCGTTTTACATTCAGATATTTGATAAAACCCAGTCATTATGGTAATATTTTATGTTTCAAAAGTACCCCAACGTACATTTTTAAAAGAACAATTACAAAACCAAACTACAGATATAAACATAGGTATTTACAAAAATGTCGTAGTCCTTGGCATATCATGTTCAAACTACAGTTGAACTCATTCTGCTCCCTAAATCTGCTGTTTCTACGCCAGATGTGGGAATAATGTGCGCAAATCAGGACTAATGAAGTTAGCCTATGATTTCCATGAGAGTTCTCCCACGATAATTGCTGTTGTGCGCGATTGTTTACGAACTGAAGAAGTCACTTTCTCAATTTCGCATGCATGTGTACAATATTTTGCTGAGTCTGTTCAGGTTAGTGTACGGTCAACAGAGCTATTACCCGAAAGGAAATATCGATTTGTTCATTGTCTAAGTACTGTATATCTAAAACTTATTCGCAAATTGCGAATAGGATAATGTGCGATATTGACATTAAAGAAAACATCTAATGTTTTCAGGTCTTCTTACGTTTTGGTGTCCAAACGTTTTAGTTCATAAGCGGCACGATCTTCTTCAATAGAATGAATGGTTAGACAACCAAATGTCAAACATATTTAGAATATAAAAACCATACGTAGTCCATGACAATCTTCATGTCCTCTGTATTTGCTTAACCCTTTCCTTCATACTTTTCATGCATCTACAAACAGAGTAGACCCATATCAGACCGCTCCTATAGGGTCAATGTCTGCTCTGATTGCTAATGAGATTTGATAGATCGTTTTATTTACTTTCTATGTACCACCTTCATCTCCCGTATTTCATTGTTACCATTTTCCCCATGAATATTTAGTAGGTATTGAAATTTGGAATAACCTTAGAACAGGGAAAGGGTTAAGCATTAGTGTATGGAACAAGTTGTATGTGCACACACTTCGATTCATTTAATTTTCAAAATTAAATGTTTAATCATTTTATCTGCCAAAATGCAATCAAAGTGTCAAACTCTTTACAGCCTAATGAGAAGCTGAATTACTAAGCTGTTTGCGAACGTAATCACCCGTGAGCAAATTACCTATATCACCTGTATTACCTTGTTAATCATTCAACCCATTCATTCCCATATTATATCAACCAATCCGGTACTGATCTTATAGTAGAACCCATCCATTTAACAAGTGGCGCGTGTGTGTTGGGGGGGGGGGGGGGGGGGGCAAACATTATATTTGCTGGTATAAGCCGTAGACATCGGTGGGTTCAACAAACAGTACAATCCCTGGTCAGAGGGTTCCTTCAGGAGCCCTCTGATCTGGATCTACACTGTTTGCCTATGTCCATTTTAGGGACATTGGGCACATAAGGGTTAAATATTTAAACAACTTAACCTTTAGCCTGCTGAGCAAATTATTTTTACCTAATATTTCACCTACTACATTTTCGAAATTCAAGCTATAATCAATTGTTCTACCAAAATGCAATCAGGGTGTCAAACAGTTTGAATCCTGATGAGACGCCGAATTACTCGGCGTCTCATCTGGATCCAAACTGTTTGAATAGGTATTCACTCATCCACCCGTAGGAGGCTAAATGTTAAACCACTCTTTACCCGTATCCCGCTGTCCGCGACTTTGCTAACATTTGCAAATAGCTTGAATCCAACGAGACGCTGGGTAACTCGGTATCTATTTGGTTCTAAGTTGTCTGCAAATTTCAAGTTAGTCGCATATAACAGGTTAAATGTTAATTTAAGTACAGTAAACCCCCTCTAATGCGACCAGCAAAAATGGGCATAATTTACAGTGGCAAAGGCAGGTGGTAGCTTAATGCAGGACGAAAGTTATGCAGAAAGCTCCTATAGGAACTTTCTGCATAACTTTTGTACTGCATTAAGCAACCACCTGCTTATAAAGACAGCCATGCTTATTCATTAAGTGGTCGCATTAGAGGGGGTTTACTGTACATTTCAGTTGGGCTATTTGTTCTTGTTTGTTATTTGCTATTTGCAACTTTCTTGTAAAATGGAATGAACTGGAAACATTACAGCGGACATGAATGTTGCTGTTACGTTTATTTACCCTGAAATTCTAGAATCACCATAATTACCGTAACTCTAAGTATTTAGACAGACAAACTTATACTAATAGTGCAGACCCAGATCAAATTGCTCCCGAAGAAGCAGTTTGATTAGGGTCTACACTATTTGTTACTTATAATTTAAGGCAAATTTTAAGTTATCAACATGGTATCAAATTTACTTATACAATTTAACCCATTTCCGCATATTTGACGCCTTTTGACACCTCTGTAAAATTCATTTTTTGAAACCATTGTGTAAATATAGCATTTGCTTCATAGGAGCAAATGCTTTATTTATCACAATGGTTTCAAATCTACACAATTTTAATTTGTTTCTGGTTAATGCTCCTTTTCGCTATATTTATTCAAAGAGGATGTGTCTAAAATAGTCTATGAGGTAATGGGTTAACAAAGTTATGGAGAAGAGTGCATGTGAAAATACTTAGAGCAAATAGAATGGCACCGAATGGTCCAGGCTCAGATTGTAAAGCTAAACAGCTCAAAATCTACATCAGTTTGGTGGATTTTAATCCTGTAAAGATTGTGTGCGATTTTTTCAACTTTATGGCATGTGCTCATGTTTTGCTGCAATAACGACATTACCCATATTTTACAAGTGTTACAACCACTGTATTCTATCTTATTACAGCCGTCTGTAGCAGTCCCTTGACGTGAAATTAAGATATTACAATAACCAAGACCATTATTGCAGTAATACAATCCATTGTTAACCGGCAATGGACCAGTAATAGGAAAAATGGACATTTAAAAGATTGTTGGCAAATATGAAATAAGGCCCAAGGGACGAATAATTGAGTACGTCTGGAGAATACTGACTTAACCATCTCACATAAAAGTGGTTCGCTAACCTTTATTTTATAACTACGCATTGCACACCTGTGGAAACAGAGTACACTCACATCATGGTCTGCTCTATGTGCTTATAGAATGATAAACATCTGAGATGATACAGTTATTCCCTGGAAATAAATTCCTATGTTCATGGTGTCATTATTTCAGCTAATCAAGAGTCATTAGTTGTTTCGTAATGAATATAAATCAGGTAAATAGTTAAAACAAATATCAATTGGTTATTGGTAGTATATATTTGTTTGTTTGATTGTGGTTTTTATTTGTTTTTGTTTTTGTCGGGCGGTTTTCGGAGGGCATATTTTGGTCAGGGTACATATTAAACTAGCACTAAATAATACAGGCACAGACATTTTAAGAATGTCTACTAAGGTGTTAGTCCAATAATGTTTTTCATTACACCGCGTAACAATCCCTCAGACAATATGTTCTCCCTTGAAGTTTCGGTACACGTGACTTCATTCATGAACATCGCCATATTATTTACCCAATTGATAAACGGCCAACAAACCAGGGTTAGTTTTAACCCTTCGCTTGCTATTCGCGTCAATATACCTACATGTAAATAGTGAAGACCCAGATGAGACAGCTCCTGCAGGAGCTGCCTCATCAGGGTCTGCACTATTTACAAGTTGATTGTGCAACCAGGGCACTCCACAGCAGTGATTGCACAGCGAAATACTTGTACACAGTTAAGATAATTATATGTAATTATACAACAGGGCATGGGTAAAGAAGAGAAATGTATTTTAAAATTCAGCAAGAGAATGGTTAAGGGTGTATGTTAATAATATGAACGAAAGTTTCGAGGACTTTACTTCGCTTTAACACGGTTTCAGTCAAATGTCATATCGCGTTGCCCAGCTAATTACTACGTGGAGGAAACCAAGACGCTCTCCAGTGCATGAAACAAATTACATTGTATCGTGCACAGAAGAACACACAGGCAGAACCACAACATACCGTTAGTGGAAAGTTGTTGAGAATCTCCTCTAAAATATGTTCCAGCCTCTATCTGAGTCTGCGAATATACCTGATATGTACTACAATAAAACCTCTCTATAACGGCCACTGAATTGTTTTAATTATTTGGTATACCTCGAACAATTTGACCTGGACCCTAACCTACTCAATGTGCATAAATCAAACTTCGTAATTTTTCTATTTTATCATCGGTATTGCACGGGTTTATCCTCGACACGTGTCCTCGTAAGCAACTATGTCTGGACACACTCGTGATTGTATGGTTTACATGTGCACTATAAGATGTATTCACTTAGACAATGAAAGTCAGGAGATTACACTTAAAAATTACATAGTCATCAATTAGGTGCTAATGAATGATTTGTGAGCAGAATAATGCCTGTGAAGAATAGTGAGTTCAACAAAGGTATATCTGAGTCTACGAGTGATATGTCATATATTCATAACATATCCCTGTTCAAGTGTGGATGCAATGCCAGGTTATGGATGTAAATCATGACGTTATATAATATTTCTCTATAAGGTCACTAGTGATTTCTCTCAAAATATTTATGTTTTGTTATTTAACTAATTGCTTCTCCTTTGTACTAACTGGATACATGATTATAAAGCTTTTTAGTTGAGTCTGAGTTTGTTCTCAAGCTTTTGATTGGTCAGATTATTTGAGCCAAAGGCTCAAATCTGGCCAATCAAAAACTTGAGAACGAACTCAGACTCAACTAAAATGTTTTGTAAGCATGGATACTGGTGTTTGTTTTAAACCAAAACTATCAATTTCAGTACTAAACTTTCAGGCAGATGACTGCTAAAGGCAGGGTGAAAGTCATACAGAAGGCTTACAGGGGAGATTTCTGCATGACTTTCATCCTGCATTAAGATGCCACCTGCCTCCAAGACCGATATTTATACTAAATTGAACGTCCAGTTTAGAGGGGTTAACTGTACTATAAGTTATTCAACTATTTCCATGTTCAGAAAGAGTCTTATGCAAAAAGTTGTGAACTGCAACATATCCAAATGTCATTTTTCTTTTGTTTTTCAAATATGTAAGCAGGGTGTCAAACTGTTCGAAATCTGCTGATATGCTGCTAATCTCCGAAAAGAAGTAATATTGTAATACAAACTACAAAGAAGATAGGAACTAGCTTAGAAATAATGGATTTCTACAGTTCTGGTTTCTATCAAAGTGAATGGACTATGATATGTCATTTGTCTTAAATAGTAATGGCTTTTGTATGTATAGCTTTCTTATAAACCGACAGACATTTTTCGATAATTTAAGAATGCAAAACAACCACAGTGGCCCCTCGTTAAAAGTACATGTTAAGAGTCATGAAGGAAACATCGCATACAAAACACACACCCGCCCATAAATCAACATCTTGGTTAAAACTCATAACTGCTCAATGACAGAATATGCAATCAAAGTACAATATGGTATAATTTTATATGTATTATTGACAGACACATAACTCTCGATGATCTGATTCAGTTGATCTGATTCAGTTGTTTTATATCTAAAGCTTTTTACATTGTTTCAAAGTTGCTTATGTAATAATGAATTAATTACAATCATATCCCATGTATCAGATCTAAAGCAAGCATTGGTGTGCGGAGAAATCAACATAAGACCTTACGCTAAGAGATCTAGTTACTGTAATTTCCATCCACAAGGAACTATGTTCTAAATATATTAATGTCTTGTTAGAATTTATCATTTCGATATTAAAATTTCTGTCATAGGATACCTATAGCCTGCAAGATATGGATATTTCAAGCAAAGGCATTGGTTTTGCTTAGTTCATGAGAGAACCGAGTAGGCACAATGTTGGCTTATAGAAAGTGAACACAGTAGACAAAGACAAAGATATTTCATTGAATTATTCGTCATAATAAATGAGATCTGCTCTTCGAACGTTGCTATCAGTGCATAATGTAATTACACGCTGCGCAAATGTTCTGTATATGTTCGTATTGTGTTAATATACCACCTGGCTTTAACCATTTACACAATACATACGCCTTTACTCTATGTCTTTGCAAACAGAATAGACCCAGATCAGACAGCTCCTATAGGACCCATCTGATCAGAATCTGCTTTATTTGCTTATGATATAATATAGACATGGTACTACAGTTTTTGGCATGGCCAAAAATTTCACGTGTCCATGCGCTATCATAACAGTTAATCTAATTAATATTCAAGATGTCATTAATTCTTACAATAATATTCAGTGGGTAACGTGTTTAGATCCAGACTTATATCTCTTTAGGAGCTTTTAGGGGATTTACTCTTCTCTGTACAAATAAACATGGTCATGGTTTCAAGAATGACATCCTCTGTGAGATCTAATGGAGCAAGTAGAATTTCAACAGTAACCTTCAGCTAATTGTATGAAGAACAGGGAAAATGAGAATTATAACTCAAGATAAATGTGTGAATTATCACAATGATAATATCCCAGGGAGTAGATACTCAAAAGAAACTGATACTGCATTGGTTCTGGGAATAATTATCTACGAAGGCTTCAATTGGAATATTAGTCTGCTGTATGTAAGCAGGTGTTTGTTTCGGGGCTTGGAGAAAATTATGCCCCATTACTCTGGTGATATTTTATTTCTGAATCCGGCTGTGTTATATCAGGGTCTACTTCTCGCCTTATTTTACTTCGCTCCGATGCATTAGGTGCCATTGGGTAAATCAACATAGCCGGCTGTCGCTTCTTTAATAGGTAATTATGGGGTTAGGGTAACGTAAGTAGAATGAGATTGCAAAATATGGCTCCGATGTGATACAAAATTTGAAACTCCGCCCAACCGATATCTACTTTTCATTTTCTGTATTGCGTAATGTGACGAAATGTCCTTTCATACTATTGCATATGTTGTGGCGTCTTTGTTTTCTATGAGTTTGGTTGTGGTTTGGTTTTACAGTACTGCTAATATGAAGTCGATGTGGAACAAGCATGTAACAGAAGATCGTGTGTGCACGAGTATGTGAGCACGCATTTCATGTGTGCTTCTGGAGTTGGTGTGCTTTTTCGTGTGTTATTTCAATATTTCCTGCCTGAGTCCATGCTTATAAAACTTTTAGTTGAGTCTGATTTCGTTCTCAAGTTTCTGATTTGGCTCAAATCTGACCAATCAAAAGCTTGAGAACTCAAATCTGACTAATCAAAGGTTTGAGAACGAATTCAGACTCAACTAAAAAGCTTTATAAGCATGGACCCTAACTTCTATTCTAAGTTTATACAAACTTCTGCGTTTGGGTCTGAATTTATTCTAAACCCATTCCCGCATGTGGACGCCTTTGTGACGCCTCTGTAAAAGTCACCTTGTGAGACAATTGTGTACAATAGAGCATTTGCTCCATAGGAGCAATTGTTCTTTCTATCACAATGGTTTCAAAACTACACAATTCTAAAAGTTTCCTTTTCTCTAGTTAAAGCTCCTTTTCGGTAGATATATTCAAAGAGGTTGGGTTGAAAAATAGCCTGTGAGGTAAGGGGTTAAGTAAATGGTTATTCTATGATTTTACTCATAATTTGGCCAATCAGGTGCTGGAGAAGAAACCCAGATTCAAGCATAACATTTTATAACATTTTTTCGGTGCTTTGTTACGTAAGTGAATACAACTTCCAACAGATAGTCTGACACATTATCCCAATGACACTAACCTGACTCCTAATTGCGAAAAGGTTGGATCCAGATCCGACGCTGAGAAAGCTGACGTCTTGAATGGATTCACACTGTTTGACACTAGATCAAACGTTTCTCAAAAGTACGATCGAATTGAAAGAAGTCAAACTTGCACTAGATCCACAGTTGAACAGACCTTATTTGTACAGGTGAGTAAGGAATACGATATTCTTGAATCAAATTTATGTTACCCTAGTGTACATTTAATCAAAATGGCCTGTTGGTCTTTTCTAGTAATCATGGTACTTTAGATTTATATTTTCTGGAGTGATTTCTTCGAAATAAAACATGACGTATTTCCTGTTCTTGTCATTTCACGAGATTTAATTTGCAAAACAAATATTTGCAGTTTTCTGGAATATCTTTCCAATAATGTCTTCCAAACTTAACATCGTAAGAGAAAACGTGGCGCCACTTTAATCAAATTTAATTTACCTTAAACAAATCAGATCGTAAATTGTTATTGTCTTTAAACAGTGTCTCATGTACATTTAACAACACTCTATTCTTGTTATCTGATTGGCTTTTCAAACTTGTTTATTACAGTAGAACCTGTCTTAACCCTTCTCTTGCTGAATTTTAAAATACATTTCTCCTTCTTTACCCATGCCCTGTTGTATAATTACATATATCTTCACTGTTTACAAGTATTTCGCTGTGCAATCACTGCTGTGGAGTGTATTGGTTGCACAATCACATTGTAAATAGTGCAGACCCTGATGAGACAGCTCCTGCAGGAGCTGTCTCATCTGGGTCTTCACTGTTTACAGGTAGGTATATTGACATGAAGAGCAAGCGAAGGGTTAAGCGGCCATAAAAAAGAGGTATAATTATTGATCTGTAAAGCAGTCTATGGGTCTATGTAGGAGCTTTCGGTGTTATTTTTGTCCTGCATTAAGCAACCACTTGCTTTTTAAGAAGTTCAATAAATGAATGACTGCTTAAAACAGGTTTGACTGTATTCAAATATTTGTGGTAATAATTTCATTTTCTTTAAAAAGCTGTTAAAATGATGGTGAATGATAATAATTTTCTGAAAAAAAATATGTTTTTTGAAAAGTAATGTGAATGACTGAAGATAAATATTTATTGACTAATGTTTTTATCGGTATTTGGTTTGGTACGTTTAATGGTGTTTAACTCATTACCTAATGAATATTCATCATGAATATTATAAGCTGACTTTTTTATAACAGTACATGGCAGATTGATATAATACTATAATCAGATTCCGATTAGATGGCTCCTACAGAAGCCGTCTGGACTAGGTATACTTTTGGAAATGCATAAACATTTTTATCAGGTAGAGGTTAAACAAACTAAATTGTTCTAATTAGACATTGACAAGAGAAAGAAATCAGCAATGAGTAGTTCCGAAATGTCGGCTGAAGTGAAAAGGTGAATCAAGGTACGGATGACACCTCATGACAGATATTGATAATTTAAGCATTTGCAATCAGAGTAGACCCAGATCAGGCAGCCCCGCGCGTTATGGAGTAATATAGGAGTTATTCTATGATTTTACAATAGCTAAGTACCTTGTTCATATCAAAGATCCATATAAGATGCGTAAATTTAAACAAATCGTATTTGTGTCATCTTTTAACTTTTTTGATCCCAACTAATGTTTGCTTTACATTTCAAAGTGTACTTTCTTTCAAAAGTTTCTCAAACTATAATTGGAATGTCAAACAGTTTGGACCCTGATGTAACGCTAAACTACATGGCAACCCATCTGAATCGAAACTGTTTGCAAAATTCGTTCAATGTAGCACGTCCAATGAATAGTTTTCCAGCAGCAAAGTTATCCCGTGAACATGAGCCTGTGACTACAGTTAGGCATGCATGTCATAGCAGTTTACACGCCCCTATTATCGTCCAATCTTCTGAATGACGGCAGGGTGGCACGACGGTGTCATTTGACATGTCCTCTAATTCAGATTTATAGTAGAAAGAGATCGGTTGAAACGCTAAATAACAGTGTGTGAAAGTTACATTATCTGTTATAGTTTCTTTCTCTATTGTATGCCCTGATTTACGCACACCATTATGGGTCATCTGGCACTGGGCATGGATATGGCAACTTTGTTGTGGTGAATAAAATACTCTCATAAGATTGATATTCCTTCGCCCTGAAGTTAACCCATTACCTCATTAATATTCATTTAAGAAATAATGTTATTATGAATATTTAATATGGCACATACTGTAGAATCAGATCTATATGAACCCATAAGCGAACCGAGGAGATCCTGATCAGACATCTCCTATATGGACCGTCTGATCTGGCTCTACTCTATTTGCAAACGCGCAAACAGTGTTTATATAAGATGTAATATTAATATGTATTGAATATAAGTTGACATGCTGGCGTTATGTGCTTGTTTGAAAAGGCTTTTGAATCGTTCTTCATTAGGCTCACCAATTGTTACGGAAACTGAAAATATTAATCAAAAACGTAATTTCGGGAGAATAAAATAAAAAAACATGATAATATGCATAAATGATATCGTCAATATCTATATTGTAAAAAGGACTTGATACACAAAATTTAAATATATAATACCTTCTACGAAGTTGGTTTGCAGTTCGCCATTTTGTTCCAGCGTTTCCTTTTATTCAAAAGAACCCCCATATTCTGGTTTCTAAAGGGGACTCGGGGGACAAAGTGCGATACTATAACAAATTGCAATACTATATATTTTGCGAAACTTGAGGTAATATTAGATCTGTTGGTAAATCTAATTCCTTTGTAATCTGTATAATTCGATTTGGGAAATGTATACAATCAGCTTCTTCAACAATACGACATCACATGTATTGGTTCGTTCATAATTACGGTAATATAAAAGCTGGTATTGCTTAGTATATTGGGCCATACAGCCACATGTACCCACTGGATAAAGGATTTGGATAAGTTGGGTCAAGTGTTTCTAATCGAAAGCTATCTAACTTCCTTAATTAGCTTCCGTAGTTGTAGAGTACATTCATCGGACGGCACTAGTGTTTGATAGGTCGCTAATCACGTTTAACAAACCCGTAGTAAAAACATAAAAAAGCCATGACTGAATGTTTTTCTCCTTGACAGATTGTCAAAAACAACTGAAATCGACAACGTCACTATCAATACGCGTATGTAGCAATTTCAAGTGTGTCAAACTTATCACGCTATCAGCAAAGTGACTTGTATTTGCAAATAACTTGCCTCCAAATGAATCGCCGAGTAATTTGCGTCTCATCAGGATCCAAGCTGTTTGACATTTATCTTTCGCAAAGGTTTGAAGTTTGAAGTAGTCAAACATACTTGAACACACATTTTTTCACAGCAGGGTAAGAATTAACCCTTCCCTTCATATTAACACGTTTTCATGCATTTGTAAACAGAGTAGACCAAGATCAGACAGCTGCTATATATAGGAGCCGTCTTATCAGGATCAGCTCTGTTTGCTAATGGAATTTGATGGATATGCTCCTTTATTTTCTAAAGTTGCTGCAATGTTCTGTTCCATCTTCCATATTCATAATAACTTGTTTGTTCATTTGTCAATGGATATGCAGTAGGTATTTAAATTTGGAATAAATATAGAAGAGGGAAAGAATTAAGTGTATTTTGAGTCAATTCATCCGTTTCATCTCAAATAAAAATGAGTGATTTACATCTTAGTGTGAAAATGCATAATAGCCATTTTGGTAGGTTTGAAAATAACAATTTGTCGAATGTGTCGGAGACAGATTGTTTCAAAATATATTACGTTAACCCCTTCAGAGCCAAGAAGACGGGTCTGTAATACAATATGCAAACAGTTTGACTCCAGATAAGACACCGAGTAACTCGGTGTCCTATCGGTGCCCGAGTTATACAATTGTTTGCTTGAGTCTGAGATCATTCTCAAGCGTCTGATTGGTCAGATTATCAGCTTGCTCACAATCTGACCAATCAGATACTTGAGAATGATCTCAAACTCAGAAGTTTTATAACCTTGGACTCAGGACCGAATTGTTTGACACTCTGTTTATTATTTTATAAAAACAAATGATCAAGCACCATCTCATAAACTTAACTCATTCTCTCAGACTATCTTTAGACCCAACCTCTTTGAATTAATCTACCCAAAAGGAGCATTAACTTGAGAAAAGAAAACCATTAGAATTGTGTAGTTTTGAAACCATTGTGAAAAATACTCGTAGAGCATTTGCTCTTATAGGGAGAATGCTCTATTTATCACAATGGTTTCTAAATGTGACTTCCTTCGAGATCATGAATTTCAGTACCTCTTGTTCTGAAAATTGAATACTGTTTAAGCCGGTGCTAGGGGGCGTGAGCAGTGTTGCACTTTTAATTACTGTTCATGAACAAACTCAATAAAACCGAGTCTGCAATTTTCTCTTTTTGTGTTGCAATTTCTGCGCTCGGGGGATCACCTCCTTTTAGATTTTACAGGGGTGCCAAAGTGAGTCCAGCAGACGACAATGCTGGCTGAACGGCTTAAACCCTTAATTACCATGGCCTAAATAAAAGTGAAATATTATTGGTAAACTAACTTGACTAAGAGTAAGGTTTATCAAGGAAGACGTCGCAATATGTTCCCTGTCCATTAACATGTTTAGTAAATATCTGCTGGTATAAATTTCACTTTCATTCACTTTCATTTCTCTATAAATCAGTACAATCAATATCAATATTATTTGGATACATATCTGGTTAATGCTCGATTCACCCATAGCATACGTAATATTTGCCGGAGACCAGAACTTATTTCTAGGCATCAGTCCATTGATACATGTTGATGTAAATTGTAACAAGCCTGCCGTTCTTTTGGTTTTGAATTGAAAAGCTGAAAGGGGTTCTTAAAGACTACGAAGATCAATAATCATGAAGACATTCCTGAATAGTATATGAGTCATGAAAATGACTTTTGCTTTGATACCAGTCGTAAAATATGTACGCCTCATTTTCAAATCGAAGTGAACCTAACCAATTGTGTGCTGTACCCCTGTTCGTTAATTGGATGATTGTGCTATATGGAAAAATGAGGACGCTAGCCATAAATTGGTAAAGACTGCCTAAGAGAAGGCTGGTATTTGTTTTGTTTTTCATTTTGTTCATGACGTTTACGAAACTCCAATAAAATGAATTAGTTTTTCAAGCTAAACGATATACAGAAATATGGCACATGCTAATGACTGTATGAGTGCGCTACCCTCCTGTGTTTCATATTTATAGCTGTTTAACCCATTCCCGTCTACTCAGGCATTTTGACTCCTCTGTTAAAGTCGTTTTTTGAAAACATTGTGAGCATAATTCATCGGAGCAAAATTCTATGCTTTATTTTCTTAGACTAGTTTTAAAACTATGTAACTCTTATATTTTCCCTTTTTCTAGTAAATGTTCATTTTCAGTAGATTTATTTATAGAGGTCGGGTCTAAAAATGAGTTAAGAAATTATGTTATATTCACCAATTACGTAGTTTGAATAGAACCCGTTTCATGAAATCAAAATACAGGTAACAATGCGAAGTGTTAATTCCTCATTGTATGGTTTATGCTAGAATTGGGATATACTATAGAAGCTGAGCTTGCATTGATAACTAAATGCGCGTAGTTCTTCTAGGTTGCTAGATGGATAAAATAGCAACATCAATCAAAAAATCTTATAAATAACTCCATATGTTTGGTTTGGCTAACATAGCAACGTCAATCAACAAATCTTATAAATAACTGCATATGTTTGGTTTGGCTAACATAGCAACACCAATCAACAAATCTTATAAATAAATGCATATGTTTGGTTTGGCTAACATAGCAACATCAATCAATAAATATTATCAATAACTGCACATGTTTGGTAATATAACTAGTTTATTTCTTTATTTTATGAGTATAAAATTTATTTGATTTTACTAATTTAAGCAAATTGAATACAAGTCATCAGAGGATGATAAATATTTTCTGTAAGGAGCAATTTTTGTTGTTGAACATCCTTTCTTTGTAACTGACGGCTAATGGAAGTCCCGAGGGAGGAAGTCTGATAAATGGAGTCCACTGGAGCTTGGTCTAGTTCCACTGTGTTCTCTATCCTTTGCACTGAAAGTATGTAGTATGGACGGGCCAAGGATCCCACTCGCGACCACCAGCTCTGAGAACGTACTCTCAGTTCCTACGAACTACAAGTCCCTTAAATTTATAATACTCACTACATGTATGTTCCCACTATTTCCAAACTTTAATTCCAGATGTTAAGTCAATAAAATACACTATCATATATGACATTCATTATGCCTGTATATGGAATGCACAGATATTCAACGTTGCCTGTAAGCAGTGTAGTAAAACATGCATATTATGTTAGAAACGTGACACTGGGATCGTGTTAACGTACTAGCTGGGTGTATTCATTCAATATTTCAGGAACGGATGGTAAAATGCTCGACAAGCCTCGCGTTTCACCGTTAGTCGCATAGAATCATGCAATGGCTCCGGTTGATTGTTAACACTCGTGTTATGTCTATTTACAGATGCTGGATTCGCAAACACAGCTTCGAGTTTATCAAATTAAGTTTCTCCAGAAACAGTGATAGCACGGCGACTATGAAATATTTGGTACCAATGTGT
Source organism: Azorinus chamasolen (assembly GCA_963576725.1). NCBI lineage: Eukaryota > Metazoa > Mollusca > Bivalvia > Cardiida > Solecurtidae > Azorinus > Azorinus chamasolen. The sequence goes on from OY755244.1 coordinate 85,546,525, forward strand.
TTGGTTTTACTAATATAGTAAAATACCAAGGACGTAGTGGAAAGTCACCATAACTACACTTTCAAACATCATAGGCAATTGCGAAATTACATCCTTTTTTCAATTACAGTAGAACCCCTCTTATGCGACCACTTAATGAATAAACATGGGTGTCTTTATCAGCAGGTGGATGCTTAATGCAGGACAAAAGTAATGCAGGAGCTTTCTGCATTACTTTTGTTCTGCATTATCCTGCCACCAGCTGATAAAGACACCCAGCAGGTGTCGCATTAGAGGGGTTTTACTGTATTCAAGAAACATTCCATATATGTCGGTTCACCAACAGTGACAGTGTGACAGACTGACTCCTGATCAGACTCCTAGTTACAATGAGTTTCATCTAGATTCAAACTGTCTCAGAAAGTCGTCACGAACACAGTAAAACCCTTCTGAACCGGACAAACACATTAGTATCAATACTGGGTCCATGCTTATAAAGCTTTTAGTTGAGTCTGATATCGTTCTCAAGCTTTTGATTGGTCAGATCTGAGCCTTTGGCTCAAATCTGACCAATCAAAAGCTTGAGAACCCAAATCTGACCAATCAAAAGCCTGAGAACGAAACTCAGACTCAACTAAAAGCTTTATAAGCATGGACCCTGGTCTTAAAGACAGGTGGCGGTATATTTCAGGATGGAAGTCATACACAAATCTCCATGTATTCATGTTTAAACTGGAGAGGTACAGTAGAACTAACAACCATCTTTAGCGACTGGACACAGTGATTGGACACAGTCATTGGATACAGTCATTGGACACAGTCATCTTAAAAAGCAGGTGATGGCTTAATGCAGGGCAAAATTAATTCAGAATTCTGCTACAGGAGCTTTATGCATTACATTTGTCCTGAATTAAGCAACCACCTCCCTTACAGCCCCTTAATTACACCCATTTTAATGGTCGTTTAAGACTAGTTCTATTGTATGCCTTTAAGTGTCTTTCTTGATATACATCAAGAAGCAAATAATGGCTTTTCTCTAAACTGTGTGATGTGTCCGTGTCAACAGAAGTGTAAAATGTTAACTCTCAGGAAAACGTACAATCTAAAGGCCATAATATAATACCTCAATTCTGCCAAATCTAACAGCAACTGAAACTTTAACATGTACGCATGGATTAAAACATGTCTTAAACATGACGTTTGGCTTAATCGACAATTTTCCATATCAATAAGAAAGATTTAACTTGCATGGCAAATTTTTGTCTTTATTTAGAATCCTTCTTACACATTTTCCAGACGTTTTGTAAAACTATTACAGACAACATGGTGCCTTTGATATTAATCCATTGTGAATTGTCTCTCTAGATGCACTAAATGTTGTACTAAAGAAATTGAGGTTGACGCTTGTGCTCGTTCTTACAACCCGTAGATGCTAAATTTCCCAGATTTTCAGAAAGGATCCCACTCTTTCCTAGACATGTAACTAGACAATAAATCAAATTAAATTCTATTTTTCAACAACTCTACAAATGACAGAACAGCACCATTAACAAAGTATCAATTAAACACAAATGTAACTTTCACAAAAGAGTGCAATACGTGACTGTCACTCTCCATAACGGTTCCTAATTTCGTGATACAGGCATACCTTTTAATGTATTGATCAATGGCATGTGGATATGTGTTAACTAGCTTCTGCAACATAAACTGTTTTCTCTACAGCACCATCAGAGCCAATATTGTTTGTACTCATAAGAATCGGACCGGAGGGGACATTCTAATGAGAACTATTGGAAATAATGATATCATGAATATTAAAACAATTATACTATCTCTTACAGACTCTTAAATGACAGAAATGACAACACACATTTTAACGTCGTAATAATTCCAGCACACGTCTTAAAGAAAGATAATTACTAAACTGAACGAACATTTGTAATACAATAAACAATTAAATTAAGACATGAGATTCCACGCAATACCGCACAGCCATCCCAGAAGCACCGTGTCACAACAAATGAAGTACTCGCACGCGCACACTCACGCGCGTATGCGCACACATACACAAGTTGACGTACACGAATGTACGAATACACACACGCACGCATACACACACGTACGCATACACACACCGCACACGTGGTACGGTACAAACATAATAATATGGTGGTGATAGGAGTGCCGGATTGGAACTTTCAGTGGCTAAACCACCACAAGAGGCTTCAACCATGGTCAGGGGACGCATCCAACCTCACACTTATCCCATCATCATCATAATCCAATCAGACGAACAGCTCGACTGCTCCACAACATACGGCAAACACAACAGTGTATATGCATGTAAATCAAGAAACTTATCGAAATATGGTTCATTAAAAATACGAATTGCGACTGTGCTAAATAATCCCAGCATGCACGCAATTGTGTAACTCTGAAGCCGGTTAAACTTTTCTGAAGTGAGAGCAACCAACTATACAGAAGCTTTTTAGGGGTAAGGCAGCTATATTACACCATAGGCAAACATAACAGACCCCGATTAGACGGCTCCTATAAGAGCCCTCTGATCTGGGTCTACTCTGTTTGCAGATGTGTCAAAATGCGCTTACATAAGGGAAAGGGTTAAAATACTTGCCGATTTATTCTATTTCAGATGCGCTTTGTGTGTTGTGAAATATGCAGCTTCAACTAACCCTAACCCTTTTTCATGTTTAAAATTAATGACATCATGAATATTAATAAGATTAAACTTTATATTGGCAGATGAACGAAACAATAGTGTAGCCATGATAGAAAGAGTAGAAGTAGTTCTATAGTATGTCATAAGCAAACAGAGCAGACCCTGGTCAGACAGCTCCTACAAGAGTCATCCAATCTGTATGCAAAGGCATGTTGGAAAGGGTTAAACCGCTTTCTGCGACCTAACTCGCATTTGCAAACAGCTCGGATCAAGATGAGACGCTGAGTCACCCGACCTCTCATCAACATCCAAACCGTTTGGCACTAGGTCAAACGTTTCTCAAAAGCTGGTTCGAATTTGAAGTAGTAAACATTACACCATATTTAAATTTGAGCTGACATTATTTTTCACAGTCGGCATAACATTGCCTAAAACTAGTAGTCACACATTCAAACTACAAATGACATATTCCAGAACTGGCAACTTTATATATTTATATTGCTTTCATTAACGTCTGAAAAAAGATCCCGTGGCTTTGTAATAGATTACTATTTTTATGAAACGCGTTTGTTTGAGCTAGCTAACTACAGTATATGTACACACAAAAGAACTATTCTCTGCGAACGGGTTAACTTCTGTAGTTTTATAAAGTTTTATGTATAGTTACTTTTTATACATATTTATCATTTGTATCATCATAAACGTTTCTAGTTCGACAGTGCGCTCTTTTTGCTTTTCAAGTTAATGTGCAAGAAAAGTGCGAACGAAAAGCAAAAGTGCATAGTCTTCTTTTTACAAATGCAGTTTAACACGCAGCTTTATAGAAACGAATGTTAACGCATTTGTAGACACAGACCAGACGGCTCCTGTAAGAGCCGACCAGACGGCTCCTGTAAGAGCCGTCTGATAAAGGTCTGCTCCATTTTGCAAACCATTATGAAATATTATATACTATTATGAAAATGAATTTATATTCAAGATGTCAAGATAAAGAGATACGAACACGTGTCTTAAGTTTTGGTTGGAAATCCGTATTCATCTAACGAATCAAGGCAACAGATAAAGGTGCGTACTCAAATAATAAAATGGTATTTTCTCCACCGAACCCTATGCTGTGACCAATCTTTAGAATCGTCTCAAAGAGACGATTCTAAAGAGTGGTCCCAACAAAGGGTTTTGTGTAGAAATAAATACGTTATTCTTGAAAATGCTTTAATTTACGCTTGTTCAGCAGAACCTCTCTTAAGCGTATGTATGAAAACGTATCGCTATATACCTGTACCAGTGGCAACATAAACAACGCAACGTTTATTATTTTCCTTTTTGTTGGTTTTGCTTTTTGAAACGATAGATAAATATTTCATATCAATGAGAAGTTTTTTCTTGGCAGTCGCAATCGCACAAGGTCGTTAGGTCTGTGGAAATATCCAGCTGTTTCCCGTAAACAAACGAGGAAGATAATAATAAGTATAAGATAGATAACCCTTTCACTGTAAGATTTATTACACCCAGCAGAATTAAAAAAAACTGTCATTTTCTAACATTCGATGCTGTTTTTATTTAATATTATCTTACTACGATGGGAATTCTCACTTTGGTCAAATGAATATGAATTTGTTCTGCTTCACGTACTCATTGTGCATTTTTAAAATCATGCAAACAGATTTCCGTGACGGCGTTTCAAAATGCCAAACATGTATCCAAAAAGCACGCTGAAGAAACAGGCCTGGGCCCCTGTCCATGTTTTCGGAGTTCCCTGGCAGGCAAGGGTTATACATCAGGTCCGCTAAAAGTAGACACCATGTGCCGTGTGTTTCTTTAACCTTTGTCTTAGAGTCAACCTATATATTTTGAATGTCATACCCCCACTGCAAAAACAAATGTCTGCTCGTTGTCGGATCTGTAGCAAATTTGACTACACTAATTTCTATTCGATGAAATCTTTGAAAAACAAGTGACCAAGTGTCAAGATACAAGTTTTGAAAAACTATTTACTAAGAGTCAAACAGTTTGGATCCTAATGGAACACTCAAATGAATGTGACAAATTCGTGGTTAACGGGATACGGTTTAATTGAACAGTGTGTCCCTGTTATAATTATTTTGCTAATGTGAACTTTGAAAAACAACATCTGAAGCAAATACTACATAAATTGATCAGAGACAGCCTTCTGATTTTGGTTTACATAATTACTTTAGTATGTGTCAAACGAAACTGACGTTTCAAATTATCATTCATGATCCGGTTGAAGAGAATGATAAATATACAAATAACAAAAGATAGTCTTAAATACCAGCTACTACAAACATGATTTTACATGATTTTCAAACAGAAACACAGCAGCTGCAGTTGGCAACTAAAGTGGTAAATAATGCTGATTAGAAATATATATCATTATATGCAGCCAACAGATGATCATCCTCAACTCTGACAATATACATTATCCAGTCATTAATGTTTTGACATCTGTTTTGGAGTCAGTGATATTATATTCTCCAACCGATAGTGAGCAGATACTGGTTTATCTCTGATGTAGTTAGGACCATTGATGTATGGTAGTAAACCTAGCTCACGATTATGGTCAAATTATACACCGCCTGTTTCACCACTCAAATTATCTTAGGTTACGGTTCTTTCAAACATATTTTTATGTTGTTTTATCTGTTTGTTTTTTTGTTCGTTTGTTTTATTATTTATCATTGTTAGTGTTTTTGTGAGGATATGGGGTTGTTAAATGAACAAGAAAATTGTTAAAAGAGCAATCACAAATACCAAAGGTTAGCATATGATACAGGAGAGGGAGTTACAGCAGATGGGATTCATTAAGGAAATATGTATTCAGAAACAGTAAACATGTGAAAGCCTCCCTAATATCCCTTTATGCAGACATTCATGATACAATTCGTTCGATAATCTGTACATTTTGTCTTGCCTTTGACCAAGTCTGCATGCGCTAACAGCTTTTATGATTATCAGACAGTGAGTAACTCATATTATAATCAAAGCTTGTGCTGTTAACTACTCTGTAAAGCATTTCTGTTAGGCATTAACGAATCTGAAGTTAACCTCATACAGCAGATCAGAGGTTAGCAAACATCATGTTTTAAGTAGGATGGGAGTTATTAAGTCGCGTTTACGATTTGCAAAAAAGATTATGTCAAGTTAAAATTCAACATACTGCCTATACTTCCTAGTGAATTCAGGGGATATTTCAAAAATTCTAAAAGATAGTAAGTTATGCCAAAACAGTTAAAACTTGATTAATCCGGTAACCTATAAAGCAGGACATGATAGTAAAACATATATGCCACCACCATGGCAGCCAGTTTATTATTTCAACGTTTGGCCTTGGCTTACGACCTTGTCCTAATCGATATTTGGACGATATTTTCACTGTGTGAAAATATACATTAAATATAATCCTATAATACTACAACATACTGCATGTCTAGTTGTCAACCCTTTTTATAGTTGTTAATCACTCTGTCCTCTTTTCTTGTACGCCGACAGGAAAACCTTAGTACTCTATGAAGACGCACGCTTAACTCTTTCGGCGCCAATGTCGCCTGTTGGCACCATTGAAAACAGTGCAGTCCCAGGTCAGATGCCGCCTTTTCAGGGCGGCTTCTGACGTAGGACTTCACTGTTTTCTGTATTATTTTAGCCCAAGCATACATGTTTTTAAAAACAAATGTTTTATTAATATACTTTTATTTAGTTTAGAATTATACTTAATATGAAGTTATTATTGCAGACGTCTCTTTTAAATTTGGCCCAAAAAAAGTTAAATACGGAAACGGAAGGAGAACTTCGGATATTTTTACTCGTTTTTGTCGTACCCTTTATTACTTCTCTACATTCAACAGTTCCACCTTCCCCCTAATATATTTTGCTATGTCTTTGCGCGTCACCCTTTGTCTTTTGATATACATATACATTTGCTGTTCTTTTTGTCATGGTGCTGTTCGAGCGACTGTTTGTTTTGCACGTGTTGTTTCCTGCATGACTTCAAACGGATCATCTATTTCACATAGTCAACATCGTTACCAAAAGTGACGACTCTGTAAATAGGTTGACGAGTCGGAAACCATTTGGTCTACCGACTGACCGACGTACGAGGGACCGAATTACCGATCAATAATTGCAAATCAATTCCCCCTCCATTTTAAAAAAGGGGATTAATCGATTTTCTTAACAAAATGATATTGCATGAACAAATCATCGATTAAATATGCATTGATAATGAACCAGATTCCAGCTGGTTTGAAATCAGATTGATTCCCAGAACATAACTTTATGACATATACTTTTGAAAGTTGATGCAGTACACCATGTAAAAATAAATCCGTTAAAATTATTCTTTGAAGTCCAATCAGATCAATTTTGACATGCACGAAACTAACAAGGTGTTCTAAATTACCAACACTAACATTCATTTTAATCAAACTATTTCCAGATCCATCAATTTAATACGTAAGATATCGCAAATATATTATAAAATACCGTCCATGAATTATCGCTAATCGCACGTAAGTGTTTTTGCATCATTACTTAATTACCTAATTACTAATTCCAGATCAGATTTTGGTCAATCCAGGTCAGATAAAGCTTGACAATTTAAACAATATCAAACGCTTTTTACCGCATTCACTAATGTATTTCATTCAAACTACGCCGTTAATCTAAATGTTTTGGTGAACTCGAAACGCGTTTCATGCGTAATACACACACACAAGAAGATAGATGATATGTAAAACAGGCACAAATTTAATTCAAATGTTGTCTGCTCTCGAATTTCCAAGCGTCCGTAAACTCAATTTTATATGGCGATGCATATTTAACCCGTTATCTGATATGAATTCAGTTTCAAACCTTTGCAGAGTATCTCCATATCAGACGCCTCCAGTAGCAGCTGTCTGATCAGGGCCTGCTGTCTTTGCTCGAGGGACACTACAGGTGTCATTCTACAGTTTTTGCTGCTATGTCTGAAAACTCCCGTTTTTATATGCCATTATAGACATCCAGCTAATAGATATGCATGATGTCATTGTCTCTAACATAAATATTTATTAGGTAAAGGCTTGCATATCGGTAAGAGTTCTGTGATTAGCGACGTTAAATGTGGGACAGGAAAGGATAAATGTAACGGTTTGCAGACATTGAGTTTGAAAAAGCCATGCTTTGATATCACAGAAAGTAGACGACCGGGATCATTCGGTGCACAGACGGATAAACATGTCTTGAGGAATAGGTTGACCTACTGTAACAAAAATATGACACCCTGTTATTACGTCACTAAACAAGATGGTGACAGGATAAATACTTGATACGTGCGTCGAAATTTCAATTTTCAAATTGCAGTAGAATGGCACGTTCCTCCAATCTCGATTAGGTATAAAATAAATGGAACATCGTTGTCCCGCTGGAATTTCTCAATTTGTTGCTCTGTATAGAGCGACGCTGTTGACAGAAACTTCAAACTAAAACACGAACAACTGTCAGAGAATATTCATGAGTAATTCTGATTCCAAATACTGATAAATGCAGACCCACGCTTGTCTCGTTATGAAAGTGATTTTCGTGATACTTCAGAAAAAACTCATACCAAGATGTTCATGGCTTTTGAAATGTATCTTCGGAACTATGTTTGAAAACCAACCCCATTCACAATTTAGTGGATCTATCTGATCCAGAACTCCATTGTTTGACACTTACGTTTTATATTTCGTACAAATAAGTTGTTTTTAATTTTAATCCTTTCCACGCTGAGATTTCAAAGTGTAATGGTCCAGTTTTGTTAAAAATGATACAATCCATTCAGTAATAAATACTTTGCGAGAGGAGATTGAATGACAAACAGTGCAGACCCTGATCAGAGGGTTCCTCTAGGAACCCTCTGATCTGGGTCTACACTGTTTGCAAATGACAGTGCACAAATGTCCCATATTCAAAGTGTTGACTACAAGTAGATGTGTTTATCCAATATCTCCAATATATGAACGTCTATCGTCTACCGAACAGAAACTCATAAACTCCCGAATTCCAATAAAATGCCTTAGATAGGCAGTGCAAGTGGTTCATTAAATCGCATGGCCCAAGGGTCAAATCCCGCTCCAGTCAATTAGGGGCGGTTCACAAGTTATTAGACAAGGGGTTAGGGGTCACATAGCAATGTTGGACATTTACATTCAAATTGGTATGTTATAAAACTCAACCAGGCTTTTTGCCTTCGCGCAAGAAAATATTTTGATTAATCTCAAACTTGAATCGATCGTAAACTATCTGCCTCGATACTGAATATGGGAGAATTAGGTTGTCGAGACGCCATACCAACGCTTATGATGCGATATGACAGCGATAAATCTCTAGATAAAACTCGGAACGTTGTAGTTGTTTTACTAATGACTAAAGTCGATAAGTAGTACATGAATTTGAACAATGTATCAGGATCTACACCGTTTGTTTCACCAAATGTTTCTCTAAATGTCACACCAGTAAAATATATTTTTTCAAGACACCCTTCAAAATGAAATTAGATTCGTTCATATATATTTGGACGACTTCACTCAGACATAAAGACTTACATGGATTACATAAGACGTATAATTAAAATACGTCATCAATAAACCAGTAACAATAGTCTCGATTTATTGCGCCCATGAGATGATTGCGCAAGAAGCAGCCCATGCTTGTCATTTCAGCCAAATACTATTACTAAAATCGGTTGCATGACTAAAACTCTTTCGCTGAATAGCTTGTTTTAACCCTTTCCCTCATATAAACGTGTTTTCACGCATTTGCAAACAGAGTAGACCCAGATAAGACGGCTCCTAGAGGAGCCGTCTTATCAGGGTCTACTCTGTTTGCTACTGGAATTTTATAGGTACAGTAAAACCCCGCTAATGCGACCACTTAATAAACAGCCACTTGTGTCGTTTAAAGCAGGTGGTTGCTTAATGCAGGACGAAAGTTATGCAGAAAGCTCCTATTGGAGCTTTCTGCATAACTTTCGTCCTGCATTAAGCTACCACCTGCCTCTGCCACCCAGAAGTATGCCATTTTTTGGTGGTCGCATTAGCGGAGTTTTACTGTATGTTACTTTACTTTCTAAAATGTCTACAATGTTCCACCTTCCATATTTCTTTATAACTATATGTTAATGAATATTCAGTAGGTATTGAAATTTGGCCCTAATACAGAACAGGGAAAGGGTTAATGGAAACTAAACGCTCCTATGGGAACTTTCTGTATTACTGTTAACCTGTGGTATGCAATCAACTACTGTTACAGACGTCTAACTTAATAAACTGATCGCATTAGCGAGGAGTTACTGTATAACAGCAGCTGCTTCAAATGGTATAAGGAATACCCAATTTCGAAATCGTTTGCTAGGCTACCTCTTAAATAGCCAAGAAAGTGTCACCGAGGCTAAAACGCAATCCACTTTTCAAGATGCACACGTTGTTTGCACTCTTTGCATATGAAAATATGTAACCGACTTGAAATGAAACATATCCAGAACAATTAATTTCGATGAAACAACCAATGGTCAATCGCAACTAGATGCACGCATTATTTTGATGTTCTATACATTGTACATGAATAACCTATCCATAATAACCTATGCAAAGATATACCGTAATGAATGTGTCATTTGTCAGTCAAGGGCTCGAGGCCGATGGGACTTGTGTTAAAACAAACAAAAAACAAATGAAGACACAAGAAACTCACTTACGGAGAGGATGGATGGACGAATTTGGCTTTATGGAGTTACGACACTGAACAGGTTATATAACGCCGATGAATGATTCGCTTACATACAAAACAGTGTTTAGATGTGACATTTCTTCAGTTAATGGTAAACTTGATGGTAAATGGTAAATTGACGCTTATGGTCAATATTTAAGTTGTGAAAATACGAGCAATCGTCAGCTGAAGGATATGGGTCATATAAAAGAGTATTATTGTTTATTATTTATTATAAGAAGAGGCCAGATTTTCTGTATGTACTCCAATACTGTGTACACTGGCGTTATTAGTGGACATATCCTTCAGTGACATTTTATACATGCACTCCAACATGTCAGCAAGTTTTAGCTAATGACCTTCAACAGAAAGAACGGTACATTTTCTACACTGTTTTCAGAAAAAACATTGCCGACTCCTTTCCCGCAATGAAAGGGTCACTATCAGCAACCGCTAGATAATAGACCAGACAACTACATTATTAAATTCGTGAAATTGCAAAAGAGTTTCACAAAGTTTGCCAAGATTTCTGATTATTTGAATGTGATTTATGCGTCTGAGATGGAAACGGTCGACTGAACCAAACCAACTGAAATTGAACTGGAGAAACACTTCAGTCTACCTAAAATGTGTCTAAAAGAGGTTTAAATGATAGAAATGTCAACTGACTCTTTTAAATTTAGATTATTCCAAGCAACAAATTCAAAACTTATTGTATAAATCAACCATCAAATTTCGTCTCTTGCTATACCACAATCGATAGTCTAGATTCCTTAAATATAACAGCCATCAGGCAGGAGAGACCACACTTACCAAAGTGAAAAGCCCGCACGTGCGCACACACGAACGCGCGCACATGCGCGCACTCGCCCACACGCACACACACGCACGCGCACACACAAACACACAACCTTGAGGGAACTGCTCCTTGCCTTCTCAACACCAACAGCATATAATTATGCGCTCTATGACCAATATGACGTAACGCCGTAAACTCTTACGCTGTCAAATATTGTCGTCTGCAACATTTTGTCATCTGCTGCACATCTCAACGAACTAGTTGCTACGCTGGCGATTTGGTTATTTGCTTATCTGGTCCGTCCCTGTGTCCGCTTTCATAGTTTTATGTTGTGTTAATACGTTCATAATAATGTTGAATATATATCAATCATGAGCAGACAGCGTGGTTCGTTGTTGAATAACCATTACCCTAGTTTCACCGCTTTTCGAAATTATCTCCCCAAATATAGATCAAATAAGTAATTCAGAAAGTTATATACATGTCATTTATTCACGATATACATTATTTTCATAACAAAGGTGTTCGACAAATTATTATATGTTAATAAAAAAAATTAAAATGATAGCCCTGATAAATTTACACGTGACCATATTGGGTAAAGGGAGACAAGTGCGAAAAGCAAAATAAACTACTAAAAGCCTACTAATGATTAATATACATAAATGTTCCTAATAGCACTGCATAACGTCCATACACAATAAAGTTATGAACCAAACTAATTCGAATGGAAGGTTGGATGCACCAAACTAACTGTCATTTATGTGGAGCGGACTATAAACTGCCTTGAGAATAATACAGTAAAACCCCGCTAATGCGACCACCTAAAAGAGGTACAATTCTGGGTGCTAGATGCAGGTGGTAGCTTAATGCAGGACAAAAGTAATGCAGAAAGCTCCTAGAGGAGCTTTCTGCATTTCTTTTGTCCTGCATTAAGCAGCCACCTTCACATAAAGGCAGCTATGCTTATTCTTTAAATGGTCGCATTAGTGTCTACTGTACGTCACTCTCATCCTGCTAAACTGTGATTCGAAGCAACTTGTAGTTACGTTAAGACGGACAGAGTGCCAAACAGATGGGATCCAGACGAGACATTGACTAACAATTGACGATTAAATCGCGATCGTTAGGATATGGTTCCAAGGTACTTCCATCTCCCCCTATTATTTGTTTGTAATGTGTGTCTCTTTTAATATGAATGTACATTTACTGGGTTTTTTAAACTTTTATAAACTTGGTAAGGAACTCTTAATGATGACTATGTGAAATGTTTGAATTATTTCACGAATCGTTGATTATTTCTCGGTTCGTTGGCCAGAAATAAACAATCTACATGTATACTAAAACATGTCATTATTATTATTTTCATATAGGCGTTTGTGGCATGTAACATTGCTTTAAATTAGTTTCCAGACGTTTTGGCATTGACCTTTGTTTGGTCCTGGTATCTCAAGCATGTGTCTATCGGACATGAAAGTAGAGTGCTGTTCTGTACTATTATATTCAAGTGAGATGTGAATCAGGAAGGTAGGTACTTGTTTATCCACTTAACAACGACAACTTAATATAAAATCCTCTCACATATTGGCATGAAAACAATCTTTTCGCGCAATAATCTAGTAATCACTATAAGCCTGACAATTGTGTCAAGTATTTTAGACTCAACATTTCTATTATAAAGGAAAGTTCAAGCCACATGTTTGCTAACTCGTGGAATAATGTATCACTATACGTACTGCATATTATATTGTCATCGGTGCAATAAAGAGAGGAACCCATAAACATGTTACATCCTGGATCAACAGTCTACATCAAATATAAATTAATAATATACAAATATCGATGACCACAAACAAGCTTGAGATCGGCATTCTACGTATAATTGATACATGCAATAGTACAGGAGTCAACTGTTAGCGCAGGGTCACTATTATTATGTACACCATTATCACTGTAGTATATGGGGTATGTCCTGAAAGTAGAGGAAGATAATAGAATAATGGGGATAAGTATGGTTCTTGCAATATTATACTATCATTTGCCATATTCTGTTTCAATGACAACCATTAAATCAGATATGAAGATATGCTCTTGACAAAATATAGAATACACGTATTCATAACTACACTAGTTTCATCGACTTCGTTTTTTCTTAGTTTAGGCGATATCCTCCGAACATACTCTTGTCTACTCTTGGCAAGACTCTGAATAGGAAATAAAATCAACAACAAAACGTATCGAATAATATCACCATTGATGGTCCATAAGCATGGGTACTTTAAACATAGTTTTAGAAGTATTGTTGACAAATCAGAAAAACGTTCAAAAAGTCAAATAATACGTGACAGGCTGAAATAAAACTTACAGGCGCGCACGTTCTAATTGTATTTTTTTTTTAAAAAAAAACAAAAAAAGCAAAAAAAAACATTTTATTCGCACATATCTTTAGAAGAGATAGTCCATGCAAAATGTGTTTACAGACGGACATACTAATTTCACATCGATGTTGGCATACTTGATAATTAGGGGAGGGGTATTTCCATGAGTGTTTATTTTCTTAATGAAAAGTTGTAATGGCGAGTTTCATAAAGTTATTTATATACGAGTTTGTATATTGTAATGTTTCTATTGACCTATGGAGAATTAGGGACTATATTCTGCATCTGGACGTCTTTGGGGTTGCTTGGTTCCTTAGGATCAAATTTTAGCTTCTGCGTCTTTGAGAAACCTGTAGTTGTTATATCGGTGTGTAGTCACATAGTATTATTAGTTATATAATCAATTGGCGGTAAACATGACGTCACACACTGATTTTCAGATAATGATGACGTCATGTTATCATCTTCAATGACAGCGGTCTCTTTAAATATATTTCGTCAAAAATAAAAGGTAGTCGGTAGAACAAAAATGTTACACGGTGCTTGGATTACCTAATAATTATGGAACTATATGTATTAATATGACAAACACACCCTACAGCTATTACGTCAAGTTTGGGCTCTACGCTGGCAGGGAAAGTAACATAGTTACTGACGTGTATTGAATTTCTACTGGCTGTGTATTGATTTTCTAGTGACTGTGTATAAGTTTTATTCGTCGACCACATGACAGAATGCAACCGATCATAAACACGGATTTCACCAAATAATTATCGGAGGTTGGGTATGCAGTGATGTATGACTCTTTAAGAGGTGATTGGGGTACGGGTATGAATATACGTCTGTGTACAGAGTGGTGCAGGACTAGTAAAGACGTGAACAAAGTAAACAAAGTACAAGTCAGTGCACAGTATGAGAGCACCTCGTTAACAAAATCAATCGAAATACATATATATGTACATACGGATATAAACAGTGTAGACGTACATACAGCTTTGATGAGAGGAAATACCTCTTGATCTCTATAAATATTTTTGTAACACGGGGGGATTAATGTGTTGGCCTACGTAGAAGTAGTATTCTCTAACATGTTAAGCTTACATAACCAATGTAGGTCCTATAGCATCATAAAGAACACAGACTGGAGACCCCTTCTTCATTTCTAAGAATTATGTAATGTTCATTTTCTAAGTGAATATTTGACTCCATATTTTTCTTGATTCTTAGTAAACACGATCTAAAATAACAACAAATATGTAACACTGTTTGTTGTGCTATCTGACAATAACATTTCTTAAAATAATGTAATGTTCATTTTCTCAGTGAAGATTTGACTCCATATTTTTATTGATTCTTAGTAAACACGAACTAAATATGTTACACTGATTGTTGTGCTATCTGACAATAACATTACCATGGTGGTCTGCATTTGGTCAACAAAATATGTGAACAATGGTAATGTATTGAGGCAACGTGTTTTGTTTAGTTAATCATGTGCTCGCAACAGGATGACATTATGTAACTAGTTCTAAAATGTCTTCCATTGTTTTAGATATAGTTGATAAACATTTACCTGACAATTTACACGCTAAACACAGACACACAGTTATGTCTTTAGAAAAGACAATAGTAACACATATAGATGTATATAAAAATAAATAAAAATGGTTTGAATGTCGTTATTTCGACTGATTATTTATATACATGACACAGTAGACCCTGATTTAAGTGACCATTCATTTATTAAAGATTGGAGTCTTGAAACGCAGGTGTTTGCTCAATGCAGGGGAAAAAATAATGCATAAAGCACCTATAGGAGGTTTCTGCGTTACTTTTGAAAAATTAGCATACCGGCTTGGAAATAACCGCCCATTATCAACATTGTTATTAGCAATAGCCATTAAAATTGCTGGAAAACGTTACAAATGCACATAAACCCTGGAAGGAGATAAACTCCTAATCAATTTTAGATAAGTTTGACACTGAAATAGATACCCCCTGACAGTCTGCCTGTACCAGTTGAAAACATAAATATATACGGTTGTCTGTATCAAACACAAAGAACTAATTTAAAAACAAAGCCAGTCTTTAGACAGGTGCAAATATACTGCTATGAATATGAAAGCAATATGCTTACAAAAGATGATTTGTAATTAGCCAAATATTGTTTATATGTGGGTCTAGCACCACATGACCACCATTCTCGAAAGTTATAGATAAAGTCGCAATACTCTCAGTGGCTCGTAGTTCTCATGAATCGCACGAGAACGTAAATAGGAAACTATACTTGACTCATGAACAGACTCAATAAAGCCGAGTCTGCAATTTTATCTTTTTGCATTTCTACTTTTGCTTTTGAAGGATCACCCATTTTCAGAATATTTGAAATAGTTCCAGTAATGTTCGTACTGATCAACCAGTGTTTAATAGGTAAAACAACTCAGTTATAACATGTTATAAAAGTGGTCCCGAGAAGATGCCAGAGAAACGTTTAAATAATGTTATTTATTACACAAAGGGGTAAGCATAGGTGACACAATGCCATAACATAGATAATACTCTTCAGATGCCTTCATCATTCCATATAACCAAATTCATTCAATATCAAAACACAAATATTTCGAATATGGTTTCATATTGCTAAAGTGCAGTCTGCTTTAGTTTTGTGGAACCAGAGTTCTATATAATCGGAATGATTGGAATGTAATCTGCTTTCATGAGTTTCTATACAAATATATATCTCTTTATATTCCGTGAACATCCGTGTATGAGAGCATGATTGAGAGATATATAGTTGAGATGCACGAAACAGCATTTGCGCATGCTTTGTAGATCTACGGACTTTCTCTCTATCTTCTTCCTATTTGCGTCAGTGCGCTCCAGACCGTCTTGATGGCAACATCATGATATATACAGTTATTTTATAATTCTGGTTTACTTTGTTGTCTCATGACAACCATTTTAATATTAAGTTCAACTTACCCCAAGTGTCTGGTAAGTACTTAGCGAAGTCTGTTTTTGAATTGTATTAGCTTAATAGTGAATTTATTCTGTTTCGGTATTTAGCGGCTATGTATTGTTTGAAGTCTGAATTTGTCATAGTCACCAATAGTTAAAATTTAGTATTAAGTATCTTATTTACTTTACATGCTTTTTATTACCGCTTTCAATAAAATCCATCGAACTTGCTCAGTCGTTTCTGCTTCCTAACCCCCGTGTACATAGACATATATTAAAGTCATTATTTCAACAACACTTAAACTTTCTATGGTGATGTGATCTACACATTTCGTAAAATTATTGGACACACCCATTATCTTACTTTGTTCGTCAAATATGTCAAAGCATCATTTAAAAGGGATATGATCCTATATTACTACAATATACTACATCCCTTTTACAGTTTGCAAGCACGCTGTCTTGTTTTCATGTAGGCCGACAGGAAAGTCTTAGTATTCTATGAAGACGCCATCTGAAATCCGCAAACGGACATTTTATTGATTTTCTCTCAGTTACCACAAATGCAACTGAAATGCATTCAAAGTAATAAGAGTAGGACCGGGTTTCTCTGTATCCTCTCCCCTCTTTCTCTTATTATACGAAGCACGACAGACAGGTAATGTTCAGAACGCCGTTTACTCAAAGATTAACAATTCGTGATATGCTATCTTAAAGTCCTGTTATCAGTACTTGTTTTACGATTTTACGCAAGGCCAAGTTACACTAGTCTTGATAAGATAAAAAACGAAACACCAGGTACAAGTCAACCTGTGCCAGTAATGCCTAATTAGCCATTGCGGAAACGTTTCTTGGAATTGAAAAATGATAACATCGTTCAAATGAAAAGGAATTACCCCGTCTTACCACTTGGGCAACTAATCAATAATTGGTTGTATATTGATCGATACGAATTGTTCAAATATAACAAACAGCGACTCTTTAATTGCAAATGCTATGGACATATATGTTCCGTTAAGTAAGGCTTCCGTTAAGTAAGGCAAAATTACTTTAGAAAATATTTCATGGTCTACAGCTTCAAGGTACAATAGAAAAAATGGGAGCCGATAAATCAGCAAAATGGCAAGGTTGTTTCTCCCTAAGGAGATGTCTATATGAGCGGGAATGATGTTGCAACCTCAGAACGGGTTATCACACAAAAACTTTTATTAGAAAATTTATGATACGAAAGCAATGTACTATGTGTGGTAACCAGGTGCTGGCGTCTTTATTTACAACAAATTAGCCCCAATTTATCTGATAATATTTTCTCTTACCTACCTATCTATAATTATTTCTGACATATGCTGCTCCCCCCTCACATTACCTTCTGCTTTAGAGTCAGTGACATCATAACCTCGGGTTGTTTTAGGGCAGATGACGTCTTATCTCTGCGGATAATTCATCTGATAAATGGCAGATTAACACAGCAAATCCACGATATACTGATCACATAATTATGCGGATTGCTTCATCTCAAAACGGCATTTAGTACTGCTACTTCATTCGATGCAAAATATTGTCATCTGCAAATATTGTTGTCTGCAAAACGTGTCGTCTGCTACAAATTTCGTAGTTTTCATTTTCTCCCCTTTTCTTTCAAAACACAAAACCACAGTTACAAAAAGTTTGGACCCGAGATGAGATGCCAAGTTACACCGACGGTGTCTC
The DNA here is from genome assembly GCA_963576725.1 of Azorinus chamasolen. Classification (NCBI taxonomy): domain Eukaryota; kingdom Metazoa; phylum Mollusca; class Bivalvia; order Cardiida; family Solecurtidae; genus Azorinus; species Azorinus chamasolen. Next base: position 85,564,775 of record OY755244.1, read on the forward strand.
ATCTGGAGCCAAACATTTTGCATAGGTAATCACAGGTGCGACATTGGCAGACCCCTTTCCCTTAACTTAACACCTTTTCACACTCTTGCAAACAGAGTAGACCCAGATCAGACCGTTCCTATAGCAGTCGTCTGATCAGGGTCTGCTCTGTTTGGTTGTGACATGATATATACCTCTGAGGCTATAGCTTTTGTCGAAGCAAAACTATCCTGTGTACAGTTTACATTATAAAACTGCTGCTTATGAATATTCATGGTTTCATTATTTCGTACATGAACAATGAACAGGAAATATTTCATTTCAAGCCACATAGTTTGTCCTGGCGAAACGCGCGGTTACTCTGAGTCTAGCTGGAACCTTAACCCTTATGTATACACGACCTGATTTACATTCACAAACAGCTTAGATCCACATAAGATACCGAGTAACTCATCAAGGTCCAATACCTTTGACATGCTGTCAACAGTTTCTCCAGATCCTGATCAAAGCAGAAGCAGCCAAACTTGCACCAGATCCAAATTTGAGCAAACAGCGAGGTAAGTGTTAAAGGCAGTTGGATATCAAACACATGAACGCACATGTTGTTTTCAAGTTGTTCTCCAAAACTGAAATCAACTGGTACATGCACAAATATGAACGACATTTGAACAGGCATCTCTGCAGACAAGTGGGGTATAAGCGATAAGGTGTATTCTGAACATTGTCATATAAAATATACATAACAACACAGTACTTTTAATTAAGTAACACATTATTCAATAATATGTATATGACGATGCTTTGTACAAGGAAATGCTCATTAAACAACCGTCACATCACGTTCTGTACATATTTAAAATTCAATCACATATTTTAACCAGATTAGTTAATACTAAGGTAAATATTTACGACCGAAGTTATCTGCAATTCTGAAACTTGTCAGTCCAGGAATTACTGGCGTTTGTTGAATACATGTATTATCTTCTGTGGGAACTTTTAGCATTACTTTTGACTTGCTACTCATGAACAGACTCAATAAAACCGAGTCTGCAATTTTCTCTTTTGGCATTTCTACTTTTGCTTTCGAAGGATCACCCATTTTAAGAATATATGTACTTCACAACAGCAGGTGTTAAGTGCTTGTGTGGCGGCCGTAAAAAGTCGCCCCGTACTTCATTCTCAGTGTTGTTATATTTTCTGGTCCTTCGGGATCATTAGTTTTAATGTTATTAGTTTTGAAAATTGAATACTGCTTAAGCCGGTGTTAGGGGGCGTGAGTAGTGTTGCACTTTAAATTACTACTCATGAACAGACTCAATAAAACCGAGTCTACAATTTTCTCTTTTGGCATTTCTACTTTTGCTTTCGAAGGATCACCCATTTTCAGAATATTTGCATTAAGCTTTCACCTGCCTTGTAGACAAATAGTTAGACATGTTTAATGGCCGATTAAGATATGTTTTAATGTACATTACGTTATGGCTGGACAGATCCGAATTAAAAGTTGTTTCGAAACAGGTGTCATAATTTTATAAACTTTAACATCAACGATTGATGACACTATGCATTGAGGCGCAGTTCATATGTGAATTAAGTTTCATTTTCTAAAGTGTACATAAAGCGTGTATCGAATTTCAACGATTCAATTCAATACACATGACACGTTCCTCCTTCGAGGATTAAATTAAAACTAAATGGAATATACTTGTCACAGAGGGATGCTTTCCATTAATGTGTCCTGTACTGCGATACGCTATTGACGGAAACTTCAAACTCAAACATGAAACGTGTCAATGATAATTCATATGCATTCTGGTTACTATTGATGATTATTGCTAACCTTGGCTTGTTTCGTTGTGAATTTGATTTTTCAATTACTTCGTAATGTAGCACGTTAAAGTGAAATTGAGATTAAAACAATATCCTTTCAGGATGGATATTTATAAGAACAAACATGTATTAGATTTGAGTTTCAATCCATACAGCTTGCTGTCTGTTACTTAACCCATTACCTGATAGAGACACATTTTTGACGGGGTTTTTTTTTTCAAACATAGAAGACCAAGCTCAGACGGCTTCTATACAAACTGTCTGATCAGGTCTAATATGTAAACTGTCTGATCAGGTCTAATATGTAAACTGTCTGATCAGGTCTAATATGTAAACTGTCTGATCAGGTCTAATATGTAAACTGTCTGATCAGGTCTAATATGTAAACTGTCTGATCAGGTCTAATATGTAAACTGTCTGATCAGGTCTAATATGTAAACTGTCTGATCAGGTCTAATATGTAAACTGTCTGATCAGGTCTAATATGTAAACTGTCTGATCAGGTCTAATATGTAAACTGTCTGATCAGGTCTAATATGTAAACTGTCTGATCAGGTCTAATATGTAAACTGTCTGATCAGGTCTAATATGTAAACTGTCTGATTAGGTCTAATATGTAAACTGTCTGATCAGGTCTAATATGTAAACTGTCTGATCAGGTCTAATATGTAAACTGTCTGATCAGGTCTAATATGTAAACTGTCTGATCAGGTCTAATATGTAAACTGTCTGATTAGGTCTAATATGTAAACTGTCTGATCAGGTCTAATATGTTTTATTATAGAATTATAGAGAAATACCTCTGTTCATACACCATTATAAAAATTCAGCTAATACATACTTAAAATGTCGATTGCATGAATGCTCACGAGATTAAGGGTTAAAAGCTAATTGGCTTAATTTGCTTATTTACCTAATTCATAAAGTATCTCTTATCCATGATACTTCCTAAAATGATTGTAGTGTTCTACACATTGCCAGTGGTTTCCTCATTCATTGCCACAAGGCCAAAGTCTCTCCATATCAGTCAAATTCTCCCATTCGGTCCAGTCCTCAACTAGTCTAATAAGCATGACTTATCTACTTTATTAGTACTTTATAGACGTGTGTGGTCTTTACAGTCATATTGTTTCTTTACAATTAACCTTTTCAAACCGGAACACGCATGGGCTTTCATTTTCAAACAGCGTAGACCCAGATCAGAGTGTTCCAAGAGAGCCCTCCAATCAGTGCCTGCAGTGTTTGTCATTCAAACTCCTCTAGCACGTTTAAGCCTTTCATACTGAGTGGTCTCTGTGGTTAAACACTACTGGGTTATTCGATTAAGACAATTCAGGGTTGAAGGGGTTAAAACAATAATCAAGACACAATCGTCGTTGATAGAATACAATCTACATGTACCAACCATAATTAACTCTTGTACGACACTGCGGCGATGTGTTTGTACGAGGAAGCGTGCCTTGCACGACACTGTGGCATTGTGTTTGTACGAGGAAATGTGCCTTGTACGACACTGTGACGTTATGTTTGATAAAAAATTAAAATAACAATAAAAGTTGAAATAACAAATATAAGTGATTTGTTCGCCTTGTAATGATGAATGAGTTTAACTTTATGACTCTGCAACACTAACTTAGATCATATGACGCCTATGAATAATGAGATGGTGATCATTGTTAACCCTTTACTCCATTAATACGCTTTTCTACGCCTTTCTAAACAGAATAGATCCAGCAGGAACCGTTTGATCAGGGTCTGCTCCGTTTGCTAAAGAAATAATGTACATCTAACTCTACAGTTCTGTCTTGGCCAAACAAGTCCTGATTGAATATGCCATTAAAAACATTAAACTAGTTAATATTGATGATGTCATTATTTCTGTCATACATATTAATGGAGTAAAGCGTTAATGATAATTAAGGGAGGGGGATTGTGACTAATTAATAATTAATCCTGAACGACTCTTTGAATCCTTTTTCATGTAGATACAATTCTCAGCTAATTAACATATTTTGTGAGCATATTGACTCCTTTTGACGCCTCTGGAAATATCACTTTTTGAACCCATAGAAGCAAATGGTTTTCTAAACAAAATCCTTTTTGCTAGTAAATGCGCATTTTCACTAGATTTATTCAAAGAGTTTAGGTCTAAAAATAGCCTATGGGGTAAGGGGACCAAAAAAGTCTATGAGGTAATTTCTCCAAATTGTTCATGTTAACCCATATGCCGTTTCCCGCCACCCGACTCGCAATTGCAAAATATTGGATCCAGATGAGATACGTCGAGTAACTCGGCTTCTGATTAACACATTATCCCCTAGTGACGCATTTGTACGCATCTATAAAAGTCACTTTATGAAACCATTGTGATAAATAGAGCATTTGCTCCTATAGGAGCAAATGCTCTATTTATCACATTGGTTTCAAACTACAAAATTCTAATTTTTTCCTTTCCTCGAGTTAATGCTCCTTTCTGGTAGATACATTCAAAGAGGTTGTGTCTAAAAATAGCCTATGAGAGAATGAGTTAAGATCCAAGTTGTTTGACACTTGGTCAACTTAGAAGTAGTCAAATTGCGCAGGATCATACTTTGAGCAAACGTTACGGCGGATTGGGGGTTAAATGGGGGGAGTGTAACAAAGTCATTTTATCCTTTGAACGATAACTGTAAATAAACATTCAGTAAGCAAGCCGAGAGATGTAATTCAGTTTCCTGATTACTGGGGAAAGCTTCATCAACACTTTCTCTGGATATTTACAAAGTTTGTAAAGTTGTTCTAGACATTTAGGTGTCTTCGGATGTACAATTTGCCATGTTAAGTGTGCGCAAATAATTTAAAGACAGATTTTTTTGTATTTATTCACCGTCAGTAGTAAACAACGATGCGAAAAACAAATGGTTATTCTATTAAAGGAGAAGTCCTTACATTCGACACGTTTCAAAATGCCTAAAATATACAAAGGGCATTTGTTTATATGCTGAAAAGAAGTATATCGCAATAAAAACCAATTGAATACACACCGAAGAAGACACAACTTCCATACCTTCCATATCGATTGAAATGGTTAAATTTGTATCAAAGGGGCATTTTTTTTTATATAAGTTCAATCATAATAATGATGGAATATAACAAATACTAAGTTTTATGATATTATTGAAAATATGCGTTCATTGTGGGGACTTCCTCTTTAATTGTTTAATTGTATATCATTCTTAAATAATTAGAATCACGCCGAAATAAGGGCACAGTCACATAATATTTATATCAGTGATCACGAAACATGCCTTTCCTACATCAGCATTGTGTCGATAATATGGAACAGTGGTGTATTTGAAATTACGCTTTAAAGAATTAATTCTAAAATGTTTGTCTTAATATATGGTAATTTTGCAGCTTGTAAAACCTTTCAAACAACTATCAAAACATACATTAGTACTCGTTGGCCCACTAACTAATGCTTCGAATTTGCCTTAAATAAATTTGAAAAAAAATGGCATTGAAAAGTTGTAGATTCCACACTGTTATGTTTAGTGCAGTTCAAACAACTATAGGTGACAAAGCCAATGATACTGTATATGGTGGTTGGTTTATATATTAATACATCTATATTTGAACAGTATAACTGGTTCCCTGCCTCACACATGTCTAGACTCCTACAGCCACTTCTCAGTTGCCCGATGTTGAATGTTAGAGCTTTATACGAATTGATGAAATGATTATTAATTCCAGAGAATATCCCTGACAACAGAATTCCGTTTCACTGGACTTAGACCAAATAGTTTCCCCAGACATTCGTTTGATCTTGCCATTTGAGGATGAGTTCGTCTGTCGACGCAAAAGAGCTTTTAGTGGCAATTGGTGGATACTGTTAAACCTAAATACATTTGCTTTTCTGCAGTAGTGTCAGCACATATCAAATATTTATGATTAGTATAACATACTGTCTGGACTGTAAATCTGTTATAAGAAATGGATACATTAATCTAATCCTCATACAGGAACTAAATTCCCAAGCTTTGTTTCTGAAACTCTTAGAATACCATTGTAAGTCAATATGAAATTTAATTACAGTTCAACCCCTCTACGTTGAACGTTAACATTAGTATAACTGCCGGTCTGCCTAAAAGGATTTAACTTGTTTTTTATTACAATTCCGGTTTAGAAGGGATTTACTCTATATGAAATTTGCACAGTAATCATCTTACCACAACCCACGTCTACGATAAGTTGAATCCTCAATGTCAACTACGAGAGGAAGGTACCTTGTTTTATTTTCTTATTCGGCAGGCACTTTGTTATATTTTGTTATTCTAACTCGCACCACTGTCGTCTTAAGTATTCTGTTCTGTGCAGTCGTAAATAAGATCATTAACCTCTTTATAGCGTAGTGTTCTCTTATTATATTATATTGTATATAGTCAGCTTGTAGAATATAACTTATATGCATAATTTACATTGATCACATAATCCGCGAAGTGGGAGTTCCGAAAAAGAGTGTCGAAACCGCAGAAATGCACTGGTACAGTTTTATTCAAATTAGCAGTTTGACTCCGGCCGATAACGAATCTTAAAGAGGATACGGGGAACCAATGCATGACGTCGTTTAATCGTTTCATAAAAAACGATTTGTAATGAACACTCATGTAAGATCCCCCGTATATAAAGTTTCTTCATTTGTGTTTTAGTAATAGGCATACTAATATTTCTTACATGGGTGTATTCTCAAAGTTAATCATTTACTAACAAATGTATGGTGGTGTGTCTATGAGCGGGTCGATATATGACTTTGTTTTGACATCTGTGCTCTGGGCTTGCTTTTGGATTTCCGTGTGGCATCTCATGCCTGACTTCCATTCTAGTTTAAATCAATGCGACATCAAAGTTATTTTAGTATCAAAAATCTGAATTGTACAACATTAAATACATATATTACTCATTCACAAGTGTAGTATAGAGGTTGCGCACTATTTAAAACTATACAAATTAGAAACCTGATTATATAAAGTATTATTCTATATTTGTATATCACTTGTATATCAAAAACTGAAATAATAATACTGGCAAACTAAATTTACAGTAAAACTCCTCTAAAAACAGTTATTCTAATTTCAAACAATTTAGGTATTTTAAGTAGGTGGCTGCTTAATGCAGGGTGAAAGTCATGCAGAAAGCTCAGTTGGGAGCTTTATGCGTGACTTTCAACATTCATTAGGCTGCCAAAAGACCTGCACTGATACAAAGTACGTGTTTGAGTCCTGCAAGAAACATCACATACAAAACACAGCCGCCCGAATAGCACCACGACAAACACAGCAAATGTACACCCATATCAAAATACACAAAACAGACGCACAAAGACATAACAAACAAACAAGAGGGGAAAGTGGGAAGTACCGCCTTGGAACATCAGTGACAATTGTCACTGGGTATTTAAACGGTTATGGGGCACCATACTTCACACTTATTCCACCCACCCTAAAAGACAAACAGTATAAATATACGTGTCCCCTCTCCGACTAATCTACAACAACCGCTTTGGCAAATACCGTGGTAAATTGCATATAAAACGAAAACATATTTAAGTGAAACAAACGCGACAATCAATACAGGTCTAATTATTGGTCTTTAAGGCATGTGGTTGCTTAATACAGGTCAAAAGTGATGCAAAATGCTCCTATGTGAGCTTTCTTCATTATGTTTGTCCTGCATTAAGCAACCATCTGTTTTTTAAGATTGCTATGTTAAGTAAATGAATGTCGGCTTAGGACATGTTCTATTGTGTCCTAGTCAAGAGAAGCGTCATTATCGCCACTCCGAGTGTGTGCCATTTGTAAAGTTTTACTTATTGACACATTATGCCAAACTATCATACGTGCAGTTTTAAATGGAATCAGACTTTAACCATTTTACCGTTGACGTAGCCGTAAAGTTGCCCAAATGCGTTATGCACTGGGGAAATACACTTTGATTAACTTTGCATACAGTTGGATCCAGATGAGACGCCAAGTAACAGTTTGACACAGAACTGACATTGTACAGAAGAACTTGGAGGATCTTAAAGCAGACACAATGGTTTGCAGACGAAATTATTCGGTGCCAAAAGGATTACAGCATTGTTTGCGACAAGGAGAGCAGACATACAACTCTTTCCACCGTCAGCCACATGCTGCAGCTCTAGAATTGGCCTCTACAGCTATTCTACATGGTGTTAGACAGGCTATAGTGCATATCCATAGTCTTTTCGATTGATGCCAAACCTTTATATTGTTTAATTTGAAATGGTTTTGTTGAAAACAAAGCATTGTGACACACAACCACATATAAATGCACAATGCGGTACAACGCACCAAATCGATTCAAATATGCAGCGGCTTCTTGAATAGCACAGTTAGTTAAGATTCCACTGCACATTAACTCTTAATCTGCTAAATAATTAAAATTGGCTCCCCCTTTCTGAATATAAATTAAAGATAAATGTGTTTCAAACTTTATCACTGACGAAAGTGATTATTATGATAAACAGTGCAGACCCTGATCAAGGGATCCCTAAGGAACTTTTTGATCTGGGTCTACATTGTTGGCAAAGGTCTTATATAATCGGTTCCCGCACATTTAGGTTTATGTTGCATTTTACACGTCGCCTCTTACCCACAGGTGTCATTATTTGCAAACGGAGGTAATATTGACCATACAACAATTATATCCCCGATTTTAATTCAACCCACAACGCGAAAAGTCAAAAGGGGGCTGGGAGTGGAGAAATGATGGCATGGGTGCAAAAAGACTGTGATCGTTAAATCCTTTGAAAATATGCATGTTAAAATGTTTCGTATGTTTCCTACATTCCAACGTTATGCGACCATAAAAATCACGTTTAATTTTAGACCATGTGGGTATCGGCGGATAGATCATACACAAACAGGATAGATCATACACGCGCAGCATAGATCATAGATCAAACACGCACATGATAGATCATACACGCACAGCAAAATAAAAGATTTATACAAGTCTCCTAAGATATTCTTATCGACTGGATAACACGTGTGTTGGCTTCTTCTCCGAAATTAAATCAGGCATGACCATTAAACTGATAAATATATCACACAGGATCGCATAAAAAATTAAAGAGAAATTATAGCTCAATTACAGGTTGATGGCCTTATCACTGAAATGCACAATTATCTTTCTCACTTAGCTGAGAAAGTCGCGGCCTTCAAATTCCTATTTTCTATTGCTAAGTGCAATTCATCTATTCTCTATTCTATCAATAAGTTTGCTATTTCTAACCCCTTTCTCTCATGAAAAGTTATGTAAGAATAAACGAACTTTTGGCCATGATGGATACTGTGGAATCAGATCTGCCATATTATTTTATAAGTAGACTCATTGGCCTGCTCTGTCTGTATTAACCCTTTCCCTGTTCTATGTTTATTTCAAATTTCAATACCTAATGAATATTCATTAACAAAAGAGTAATAAAGAAATATGCAAGGTGGAACATTGTAGACATTTTAGAAAGCAAAGAAACAGATCTATCAAATTCTATTAGCAAACAGAGTAGACCCTGATCAGACGGCTCCTCTAGGAGCCGTCTGATCTGGGTCTACTCTGTTTGCAAATGCGTGAAAACACGTTTATATGAGGGAAAGGGTTAAAAGGCATTAAAATGCGTTTCGTTTCATGCGATATGGGATACAATAAACATGCTTGAACTAAATGTATTAGTTACTGACGATACTATTTTATACGTATATGTCTTTGCTTTGTAAATATTTCTTGGAATGTATCATTATTTATGATAAGAAAGCGGTGAAATACTGGCAGATGTTCAGGTTATTTGATCATCACACAAAGTACAAACATTGCGAGAGTACGTTCATGTTTCGAAGGAAATATTTGCTATGATCCGTTAACCATAAAATTAGAATCAAGGATTTCTCACCCTTGCGTAATAGATAAGAAAACTCTGTTGCACGTGTTTACATTTGAACGATATCCAAAACAACGCAAATCTTTATTGAAGTGAAAAAATAAGTAACCAAATACAAAGTAAAAGGTAAGATACCATCTTCCAAATGTTGCCAAAATAGCCTGAAAACATACATAACGACTTTCACAAGAACGAACAGCATCAATAATTATTGAAGAAACGATATACATGCTGCTTTCTCCTACTTTCAGAATTCTTGTTAACACTTCCCCCACTGCCGTAATGCGACTGACGGGATTTGCTGCAACGACCGAATGTAATTACTATTACAAACAGTATGAATACAGATGAGACGCAAAGTAACTCGGCAGCTCCCAAGAATCTAAACAATTTAACAGGCCACTTATGGTTAAAGGGGGACATTGAAGGAAAATCCACTTTGAAACTTATAACTGACGACATTGGTTGCGGGCCGGACCGGTAGAAAACTATTTGGCACTAAAAGACTTAATATTACCATTTAAATACATTGATGAATTGTTTAACCCTTTACTCCTTAAACACGCCTTTCTACGCCTTTGCAAACAGAGTAGACCCATATCAGACAGATCCTTTAGGAGCCGTTTGATCAGGGTCTGCTCTGTTTGCTTATGAAATAATGTAGATATGATTCTACAATTTCTGCCACGGCCAATCTAATTAATTGTCGTGATGTCATTATTACTCATGAACAGACTCCGCAAAACTGAGTCTGCAATTTAATTTTATCTTTTCGCACTGCTGCTTTTGTTTTTGAAGGATACCCTTCTTTCAAAATTATACCTTCCACTTAAAAGATAATTTTAACAATAACAAATATGCACATTAACGGCCTCAGTGCAGGAATTGTTTTCGTGGTAGATGGTTATGGCTAAACGTTTATCTCTTACATTGTATATATACCTTTTAACTACCCATATCAGACGGCTCCTGTAGGAGACGTCTGATCAGGATATGCTAATCTTTGATAAAGGCCCATAGTTGTCGAAATATTAGATAAGAGCTATTGAAGTACAGTAAAATATCTCTATAACGGCCACTAATTTGTGTTAATTGGTTGATATTTAGGGCAGTTTGCTGCTTAAAGCAAGGTGAAAGTAAAACAAAACGCTCCTATAGGAACGTTCTGTTTTACTTTCACCTTGCTTTAAGCAGCCACCTGCCTTTAACACAAATATTTGATGTAATTTAATGACCGTTATAGAGAGGTTTTAGTGCATTTCTGTAATATAGAAGCGATTCTATAGTTTCTACCATCTAACAATTCATTGGTCCATGTGCAACTTTAGATATTCAATATTCCTGGCGTCATTATAATGCATATTAATGGAGTAAACGTGTAATCGTATGTTATGCATATAAAAATAAGATATGTTTTGTGCAATCAAGAGATCGTATGACACAAAGACTTATTTTGGCAGGAACTCGAGTAATATGAGGCCTAATTCTGCCATCTGGATCGGAATTTATGTATAATCCTTATTTGATTACAGGATACTTCCACATGTTCTTGGACAGGGGGTTCTCCTCAGTGCATTAATATTGCCATGATAACGTAACGAACCATGCATCTTCGCCAAAGAGGTATTTGTAATGTAAAGATATAAAGGATGTAACATTCCTATCTGGGTCTTCTTTGTTTGCAAAGTGGTTAAAAGGCGTATCTATGTGACAAAGGATACATAAAAAACAGTCCTTGGTTTTAATGTATAACTCGGTACTCTCCTTATCGAACAAATCAATATGCCGCGAATAAAGACCATTGTTTAGTAAAGAACATGATAGCGTACTAGTGTAATTTGTTACACAATATATTAACCCTTCGCTTGCTATTCACGTCAATATACATAGATGTAAATAGTGAAGACCCAGGAGCTGTCTCATCAGGGTCTGCACTATTTACAAGTTGATTGGGCAACCAGTGCACTCCACAGCAGTGATTGCACAGCGAAACACTTGTACACAGTGAAGATATATGTAATTATACAACAGGGCATGGGTAAAGAAGGAGAAATGTATTTTAAAATTCAGCAAGCGAAGGGTTAACCCTTCCTATGCTGAAAACATAATATCTGTTCAATCTCCGATCTGCTTAACTTTCTACTGACTTTCCTATAGGATCCGTCTGATCAGGGTCTTCTCTGTTTGCCAATGGAATTTGATTAATATGTATCTCTACTTTCTTCACAGCTACACTGTTCCACCTTCCAGATCTCATTACACCTGTTTTGTACATGAATATTCAGTAGGTATTGAAATTTGAAAACAAAACCACAGAACAGTGAATGGGTTAAATACTCTTATAATTGTAATGGGGTATGGTATATGTCAGGCAAACAAACAACTGGTTTTAAAAGCATCAGATAACTCATTATCACTTTTCACAGTATGCTAGGTGAATGTGTGAATACTCTGAGTGTAATAAATGTCGAATATATTCCAGACTGAGATACATGTCTCGTTCACAAAGTGACACCTAAATGAATGCAGGAACCTAACACAACAATATATAAAACGAAGAGATACTCATGCCAATGCAGATAGTTCATTGGATTATTATATATTATAGTTCCGCAAATGCAATGACACGCTACTCGTCTGTCCTCTAATTGAAAGGTGATATATTATTACAATCATTTATCAGAACAAAAAAGTTTTCATTTACAGTTAAAACGCATGGGTTGAATTTCAAAACTAAACCTAGCAATACTGACACTCAGTAAAGCTCGTACACTTTAGATTACAATCAGTATAAATGGATAATGCTTGTCTGGTGTAAAGTGATACGCTAATAATAGCAATATCAAACCAAAACACACACACACACACACGTAACTGTCATTGAATGTCCACATGTACTTATGCTTACAATAAAAAAATTATTACAGAAACGAAAATATAAGAAAAATGTCTGTCTCGTTGGGAATTTATGTAATATGCAAGCATGTCCTAATCTAGAGTGTTGTGAAAAGATATCATCCAGATTAGACGAATTAACCTTCGGGCGAATGAGTGATGTCATATGCAAACAGTTTGGATCCAGATGAGACGCCGAGTTACTCGGCGTCTCATCGGGATCCAAACTGTTTGAGACCCTGACTGCATTTTGGTAGACAAATTGATCATAGCTTGAATTTTGAAAAAGTTATATGTGACAAATTCCGCAAAAATAATTTTCTCAGCAGGCTAAAGGTTAATTGGCGTTTATCAGGATCCAGGTTGTTTGTCACTGTGTCAATACTTTTTCAAAATACTGCACTGATTATAAGTGACCCACTTCACATCAGTGGACTTCTGTCTGATTTCTGTTCTAATTTGAGCTGATATTATACAAATATCACCTCCTATGGAGGGCGACAGCACGTATTGTCAACCCGAGGTTGGTAATGTCCACCGAGGCGTTATCCGAGGTGGACATTACCATATCGAGGGTTGACAATACGTGTTGTCGCCCTCCATGGGTTGTGATATTTATTTTATCCCAAATTATTAAACAAAAACCGTCAAAATGATGTTTGTTGATCAAACTTCAAGCCTCGGATGACGCGGATGACGTCATGCACACAATTTAAGCGCTCACTGATTTAGACGTAATGTTGTCCGCTCGAGAAAATGTTGCATGGATTAGTACAAATTGTTTCATTGTAGGTATATGGAAAATTTGTATTAGAATGCTACGTGAGGTATAATAATATTGTTTATTGCCTGGTAACGGTCAACCCATTCACCACCAAGTAAATTTTCATCAGTTATGATCATTGACCGTGTCAAGTGTCACAGTAGAGTTTTCTTCAATTTCTTTACCAGATATAGTCAATGTGTCAGACAGTTTGAATCCCGATGAGACACCGAGTTGCACGACGTCTCATCTGGATCCAAATTGTTTGCACTGGTTATCAATGATTCGCCTATGGCGGCGAAAGGGTTAAGTACTTCAACTGTATTTCGATATACCACCTTCTCAATACAATATTAAAGGACAGTGTTGGCCAGCTAGTTATGGCAGTCAAACAAGTATGTTGGTTAATCAATGCGTCATTTGCTAAAACCAAGGCAAGTGATAGAGAGAGCCTTCCAATTTTCTTGGATAACAAGCTGACATTTGCGGACTAAATATTGCTAAGATCTGATACGTCTCCGGTCAAGAAATTAAACAGTCATGGTTGATGTATATGGCAGAAGTTGATGTATGTGGCAGAATGAATGTTATGTGGGAAATATTGGGTAGCCTTCAGAGCATAACTATTACTTCAAGCTGATGACACCAGTAGTGTGTGTTTGGTTCCGTGCCTTTTCGTGTCTGACTGTTTTTTCCACTTTCACCCATATGTCTCCATCAACCTAAACTTAACCCTTCGCTTGCTATTCGCGTCAATATACCTACCTGTAAATAGTGAAGACCCACATCAGACAGCTCCTGCAGGAGCTGTCTCATCAGGGTCTGCACTATTTACAAGTTGATTGTGCAATCAGTGCACTCCACAGCAGTGATTGCACAGCGAAATACTTGTACATAGTGAAGATATAAGTAATTATACAACAGGGCATGGGTAACGAAGAATAAATGCATTTTAAAATTCAGCAAGCGAAGGGTTAAATTGTAATTAGCATTGAAAGGTGTGAACAAAGGTCCTATTTTCTAATTGCATGTACTTGTTGCTCACCATCTCGATACGCTAACTTAAATAATTATAAGTTAAGAAATGAAACAACATTCGAATGTTAATGATATTCTCAACAAATATTTCTTATTTGTTGTATGGCACCGCGATCGATGACTACTGAAACGTGATATACAATAGATGCGTTTCAAAATAAAACCAGTATATAAGGTTTTATTCAACAGCTATATTGTTTTCGGAATGGATGTTTCCAGTTGGTATGTAATGTTTGCAATTTTTCATCCAGAGCAAATGCCTGGTCTAGACAAACACCACTTTTGCACCTTATATATTCGTACCATTTACTAGTTTTGGCAATTAAACAGTAAATCAATCAAAATACTTTAATACACTTATACACGAAAACGCGGACGTGAACAATTTTTACCAATTTAAACTTTATTGCACGTGTGGTTCCATACAAATACATATATTAAGTAGGGGACCTATTGGATAACGTAACGATTACTTCCTCCTGAAAGAGAAAGAAAGAGAGACACAGAGAGAGAGAGAGAGAGAGATTGAATAAGACAAAACATTTAATACTCTTTCAACCTTGCTTTTTCAGAGTGGAATATCCTATCTGTATTTAACTATAGAGTGCGCTCAGGATGAAAGACTTAAACTTACTAGATTCTGAATGATGAATGACAAGTAGTGCACACCCTGATCAGAGGGCTGCTCTATGTGGCCTCTGGTCTGGGTCTGCACTGTTTGCAGATAACAGCGAATGCATGGCTGGGGTTGAGAAGGGTTACTACGTGCCTATGAGTATTGTATTGGATTATTGTTGTGAAACATCCTTGACACAGTGTCTATTTATCCTTAGTCTGTTCATTTCTATTCAAACTCTGCTTTTCTAAGTTTTACTTACTATAGATTTGTTACAATTTTGTAGAAACTATTGACCGAGTGTCAAGCGGCTCGCATCCAAATGAGTAGCACATAGCAGACCCGGGGTTTATGCATATTCTGGACTAAACTTCAGTAAACCTCTCTATAACGGCCACTTAATTATGTTAATTAGTTTGTATTTAGGAAAGGTGGCTGCTTAAAGCAATGTGAAAGTAAACCAGAACGTTCACCTAACTTTAAGCAGCAACCTGCCTTTTACACAAACCATTTGATGTAATTTAGAGGCCGTTATAGAGAGGTTTTACTGTAATTACTGAACTGATTTTGTTTTACAAATTGATTACTTTTATCATTAAAACCTTGTAAGCCTGTAACTATGAATCAGTTGCTATTATAAAAAAGCAACCACAACATCATTAGCTATCTTAGTTAGATGTCTCATTTCGACTTTCCGATTTCTCATTCTGTGCGAAATGTATTTGTTGTTTCAATCACAGATGACTGATAAGCAGCAAACGCTTCAGAGCAACAAGACAACAAATTGGTTTTTGTGTTAGTTTTAACGCACCGAATCTTTTTGTCATTTATGTATGACAAGTTAAATGATAGGAGCAGCGTTCCCATCGTCCTGGGCAAATATAGACGATATAAAACAAGAGTCTCATTTGCAGAGTAAACATTGATATAATCTGATAAGTTTGTCCGCAAAAGATTGATCAAAAAAATGTATGATGATTTATTCAGCAAATTTCCATTTCCCAAAGTCGATCTAGATTGATACAGCCTTGGCGGTTTATGGATGTCCTTCAATGGTAACAATGAGTTGTAGCCAGCATAAGTCTTAATATTTTACTTTATAATTATCATCCATGTAACAAGTAACCACGTTATGTTAACCCTTTCGCTGCCAAACTCTGTCGTCTGCTAACTTTGTCGTCTGCTACAAATTTTCATTCTTTTGATTTTCTTCATTTTTGTTTCAAAAATATAGTCACAGTAACAAACAGTTTGGATCCTGATGAGACGCCGAGTTACTCGGCGTCTCATCTGGATCCAAACTGTTTGCATAGGTAATCACAGATCCGACATTGGCAGCGAAAGGGTTAATATTAGTCCCTGAATGCCATGAGATTGAAATAAAATGGCACAAAAACATTAGATAGTCAAACAAAATTTACAAGTACATGATATGATTATTCTTTAAATCAGTTGTATCAAAGCATATTCAAATGACTTACAGTTTAAGCTAAGCAACATATATCAATATTTTCATCATGAATGATAATTATATCTTGTTAAAGAAGTTCAAACTATATATACACATATACAGGGGAACTTCAATACCTTGAACTCAGATAACTCGAACTTCGGGAGAACTCGACGTAAAAGTTAGGTCCTTCCAAAAATGTTCTAATATGCATCGCTGCGTATGTCTAGAAATTCATGTAACAGCTTAACCCTTTCCCTGATATAAACGTATTTTGACGCCTTTGCAAACAGAGTAGACCCAGATCAGACGGCTCCTAAATACAGAACAGGGAAATTTGGCCTAAAAACATCACAGGGAAATTTGGCCTAAATACAGAACAGGGAAATTTGGCCTAAATACAGAACAGGGAAATTTGGCCTAAATACATCAAAGGGAAAGGGTTAAAGTGATAATCTCAACCTGCAACGTGTTTTAAGAATGCCTTACAATTACATAAATGTTTTGTTTCTATCCTGAAAAGAAGTATATCGCAAGAAAACCAATCGAATAAACACTGAAGAAGACAAAAATATGTTTGATATGTTATTCGGCAATGTATTCGTATCTATTCGACTCGCATTTTAATTTCCTTGACTGCTCGATAAAAGCCTATTTGTTGTAGAACAAAAATAAATCTTCGATAAAAACGGTTGATTTTGTATCGCAGGAACATTTTTCCGTAAAAGTTCAAATTGACAATCTTCATAATAATGATTGAACATAACAAATAAAACGTTTTGTTGTATTAATGAAGATATGCGTTAATTCCAGGGACTTCCTCTTTAATGCATGTCGAACGTAATGCTGAAAGCTCATACAGGAGCGTTCAGTATTACTATAGACTTGTATTAAACTGTGAACTTGAGAAAGTTTCCAGATTAGAAACTGGGGAACTCGAACACTTGTTTTGTCGAAGTAATGTGTATGATGCCTTGAAGTTCGAGTTATTAAAGTTCAGTTTTAGTTAATTTTACTTACTAGCGATTATCCGCTTCATCATAATGTGACCTTTGACCTGATATTAATGACGTCATGGAGACTGTTTCCAATCAGGATGGAATCCATGGATGGGTTTCGACATGAAACTGTCACTAGTACAGTAAGTGGAACTATTTACATTTGTATGCGGATATGTAGTAGGAACGATGTCAGTTAAGCAATAAATAAACCAAGGGTGCGCCATGGTCGAACATTTGATCTCCGCTATGCAAACTTTCCCTTAGACTTTGCAAACAGTGTGCAATGTTGTAAATCTATATAAACAATGTTGGCTTCTCGTTTGAGTTTTATCTGTTGCTGGTGTACGTGACAAACAGTGATCAGTAAAACGTGATTAGCTGTTGTGTTTTAAACCCGGCAGCTGATCTAGTCTTATGCTGAGTATAAAACGCAAATATGGGACTTCGTATAGCGAGGCTCATTTACAGATTGAGATATTGAACACATTACTATAAACAATTGACTTGCTTTCCCAAACTGCAAAACCTAAACACAGTTTCTGACTGCATTTCAGAAAAAACGAGTTAAAGCTTGTTTAAATATTTTCCTACGCGACACAATATAATTAGTTTTATACACGATCTTGTAATCTCCTCCTACATTGGCAGATGATGTATCATTGCGATCATGCTTTGATAGAAAAGATGCCATTGAGTCTCTAAAAGTAATTTCGTAATTGCGTTGTGCATGAAAAGAAAACTAAGATATGCGTTTCTGAATAAAATATTGTCACTGCTTTCCTGTATTATTAGAATACTCGTCATGGTTCTTCCTGTATTAATGGAATCTAACACAGACATTTCTGTATTGACAACAGTCACTTCTCCTATTATGTCTTTCCGTTGAAAAGTGTTATTTCCCTCAGCATTACATGGATGTCAGTCACAACAACAAATTAGACGATAGACTCATACCAAATGAAATCATTTTCCACTAGACATACTTATTTAAAAGGAATTCGTAATAATGGTGTGGAAAAGATAACTGAATTTGTAACAAAGTAAATAACCTTATTTTAAATTATCTAACAACAAATTTTCCGTCTATTAGTTTCATATATGTTTCCCAGTTTATACTGTGAGAAGCAGAGCTTACAATGTGGCCATTGTGAAGGTTGTCGACTCAAATTATCATTCATCTATGTATAAGAACGTAAAACTGGTTAGTCTTTCACATTATGCTGCGTCAAAACCAAACCCGGTGATTACGAAAACGTCAGTCCTTAAGGTTCTTGGCAACAACCTGTCTCCTATGAATATAATGCTATTCAAATATATTCTCACTCATAAGATAGATTCTACCTTAGCCTCCTTCACAAACTAATGTCTACGTCAATTCAGATCTGCTACAAATTTTACGATTCGTTAGTTGTTTTAACTTGTTACACCCTAAATACGCATTCCCACGCCTCCGCAAACTGAGTAGACCCAGATCAGACCTCTCCTGTAGGAGCCGTCTGATCAGGTCTGCTGAGTTTGATTATGAAATTATATAGATCTGATAATAAAGCTTCTGCCAAGGTCAAAAATTCTAGTGTGCATGTGCTATTATAAAACATAACCTGATTAATATTCATGATGCCATTATTTCTGACATTCATGGAGTAAATTAATAAAAACCTAGTTACCGAGTGCCGAGTTACTCGGTGGCTCATGCTGTTTGCAGGCGAAGTGTTAACAGGATGCAAATTTGGTCATTTTAAAAACGGGTTGCAAGAACATCGGCTTATTCAGAATATTCATAAACAATGTTAACTGTTTATAGGCGTTCTCTTATGACATTTTCTAACGCAATCTGTCAATTTCCTGAAATCTGATTGGCTCATGTGACCAAATTTGCGGCATATAAAAAGTGTTTTATATGTCGCAAATTCAACCAATCGAAAACGGCCGAATAACACCATGTGCATGTAAATATATCAATGCGCGTTGTTTATAAGCAATGATAAATCCGTATGCATACTTTGACATATAAATCTAGATCTATTCCAGTTTGGCCCGTTATTTCAAGTTATTTTCCATTGTTTACTTTGTCACGACTTGAACGGTCTCTTATATGCACATGTGTCATGTGGAGAATTATTGAGATACTCTAAGCGTTGGGATCCAGATTAGCCCTTATTTATTATATCGTTCAAACATAACGTTATAACGTGACGTCATTGTTACAGACGACGTTTTCCCGTATGGCGCCAAAGACTAAGATGACGTTACTTTACCAAAATGTGTATTGAATGTATGTATTGAGCATGTTGAATAGCTATCGCACAATTATTCATGACTAATGAAATGTATATATACAAACCAGGGTGAAAACACAGTTACTTTAAGAAATCTGAGAGAAACTGTTGTACTATTTCTTGCCTCATCACTCATTTAATCGTCCGAGCGCAAAGGATATTACTTGAGTTAAAATCGGCTTAACAATTTGTCGTTTTTCATGTTAAGATTGCGTTAGAATAGGGTTAATCCTACTGTAATTTGAAATTTGCGACGGTATATGAGGTTTTTAACGGTCTTAAATTATTTTAATGACTCCGCCTTCGGCGTCGCCATTAAAATAATTTGCGACCTTTAAAAACCTCATATACCGTCGCAAATTTCAAATTACAGTAGGGTTAACCCTATAATTTAACCCTCTGAATAAGTCAAACGATTTTACTACGTCATTTGCAAACAGTATAGACCCAGATATATTGTCATCTTATCAATAACCGCGCTTTTTGCCGTTTTAGATCTTGTAGCGAAGTAAATTTAAGAACTGGTGGGCTCTTCCACTTTCAGACTTAAAATGTTGATATGATTCACGATAGAATGCACACGTGACTAACACCGTTGATCAATTTCTGTATAGCAGTAGAAAAAAATAGTGCTTTAAAGAAAAGGTCTGCTACAATTCTGATGTGGTAGGTTTACTTACGTTTAATTTTACCGTTTACTCCATGAATATTCATATAAGAAATAATGACATCATGAATATTAATTATTTTATTTTTATATTGGCACATGAACACAGGCAGTGTTGCCCATGATAGAAAGTGTAGAATCATATCTACATTATTTCATAAGCAAACAGAGTAGACCCTGATCAGACGGCTCCGATTGGAGCCGTCTGATCTGGGCCTTCTCTATTTGCAAAGGTATAGAAAGGCGTTTTTATTGAGTAAAGGGTTAAGCCTTTGGTAAACTACTGATTGAATGTCAAACATGTTGGATCCTGATGAGAAAGTGAGTCACTCGGCTTTTGATCTGGATCCAAGCTGTTTGCAAATCCCCATCAGGTCGTAGTGTAATGTTATTATATACTGGTGCATACTTTATACGTATCGTATTTATTGTTATCGTTTTTTGTTGTGTTTTACAAACTGGAATATACCTCCTAACGTGTTAGTGCTTCAAACTGTGCATGAGAACTTTAGCAGAGAAGCAAGAAGTGTTGCCTGACACATATCCAGATGAGATGGGCCAATCAAAACATTTTCAAGAATAACTTTTTTTATTTTCTCCACCAAAGTCTGTGTCGTGGACACTCTTTAGAATCGTCTCTAAGAAAATGGTCACAACATAGAGTTTGGTGGAGAAATAACGATTTTAGTATATGAGTACACACGTTTAACAGGAGTGGTCACAACATGGGGTTTGGTGGAGAAATGACGATTTTAACACTTGAGCACCCACATTTATCTACTGAAACTACTTTTTCCCGATTTACAACATAATATATATCATTACAATGTTTATATCATTGCAGACAAATCGATAACATAACGAATTTTAATATTCGAAATTTATTTGTCTGTATTCAAATATTTTAAGCAAAATACAGCAATTCAATAAGAGGACAATCAAATGAATGTTCATACGAAAACGCCGACCCGTTGTTCAAATGGAGGCTAATCTAATTGGTGTTTTCTTATGTCAGTGATGTAATTTCGGGTCGCCTAACCTTTTCGCCGATTAAACCCATTCCAAATGCAAATACATTGATTTACGCTATTATCTGGGAATACTCTGAGGAATATGAATAATCTTCCCAATCACTGAAGCCGATAATTGTGGATAGTTTTGTACGAAATGAATTCGTTACAACTAACAACAAAATTGAAAAAGGCTTTGTTGGGGAAAATGAGAACCATGAACCGAAAACTCATTAATACATTTATTGACAAGCGAGATTTATACATTAACCAAGTTGATATGAATGTCTTTTGGTTTGACAAGCAGCTGAGTATGATAGCAATAGCTGTGGTGTTGCATGCTCTCTTAATCTATAAATTCTTTACCATAAATAAAAAACCAAACAGTGTCTTACTAGGTACGATGTAATGTGTAACGTTTAAACAGCTCTGAGTCAGAGGTTATAGCACTTCTGAGTCTGAGTTTATTCTCAAGTATATGATTCGTCAGATTTTGAGCAATCTCAAAGTGTCTGACCTGTAAGATGCTTAAGAATGATCTCAGACTCAGGCAAACGTTTATAATATCGGTGTTATACAGAAATGAGACGTCTCACCAGGGTCCGAGGTTATAAAACTTCTGAGTCTGAGATCATTATCAAGTATCTGATTGGTCAGATGCTTGAGAATGATCTCAGGCAAAATGTTTTTATAACCTATGAGGCGGTACGTAACTTCTTAAGCCTATTAGAGTTTTAACTTTTGATATTTACTACATTGTATTTTGTCCATCTAAATAAGGGTATACACGTGAATAGTTTCAACTCCTACACTCCTATGATCTATATCTGTTCGTGCAAGAAAGTAATCAGCATAAGTTAGAAAATTGTCTTTAAGACGTCAGACACTGCGGTTCAAAGTAAACAGCAAAATGAATGGCTGCAATGTATGGGGTCAAACGTCAAACAGTCTCATTACTTTGATCTATGTCAGTGTCAGTCTCGGTAAGAAGTTGTATTTGTCACAATTCCTAACCAATTTTAACCTCTATCTCTCTGTAAACCCTTAAAGCATATATTTTGACTGAATCTGGTGTTTATTTCGCAGTGTTTTTCTGCAAGAAATTGTTAATGTGTACAATTTGGGAATTATGTAACTGTACGTAAAGTATACGTATAAAGTGAATCTTCATTATTGTGACACTTCTTTTACTTTTTCAGAAATAAACACGTAGACAAATAGGCACTTATATGTCCAATTAATTTACCGAAGTTGGCTACATGATTTTAAAGTAACAAATATATTTGTAAATGAACTCGATATGCATTGACTGCTTTTGCTGACAAATAATTTACGTCGGTTCGGAATAAATATATTACCAGCCTACGTATAATGAACCTATTTCATTTCAAAGTCATAAAATCACAAACATTTTTTTTTCAGATGAAGTGTCTGAATGTTCACCATTAACTCTTTGCAAATATATATCTGCAACAAAGTCAACAAATCAAAACACGACTGACATATTTTATATTAATCTTATCAGTATTCAGACATTTAATATCACTGGGGAAACGTGTCTTGGCACTTTCTCCAGGTCTTAATCTGACAGAGCCGTTTAATGTTCTGCAAAATTCTTAATATCTCACAGACATTTCCAGGGAAAATAATTTCGCAGAAAAAATCAAGATAACCGAAAATGTATATATTCCTGTAACGGTATGTGTAAAGCAATAATCGCCTTAAAATATGAGTTTGGGTGCAACACAGAATGCTTTCGTCACGTTTCGGTTGGATATTTTATCAATGCCGTTCATTCTTGTAACGGTTGGTATCAAAGGTTAACATAACAGTAATACTGTTCTAGATTTGGACCATTTAAAAGCATTTTATTTCGATCAGGGTTATCGTGGCATATCATTCACGGAACCCGCTTATCCCCAAAAGGAGTAAATGCAGCATAACCCCTCTATAACGGCCACTAAATTGTGTTAATTAGTTGGTATTTAGGGCAGGTGGCTGCTTAAAGCAAGGTGAAAGTAAAACAGAACGCTCCTGCAGGAGCGTTCTGTCTCACTTTAACCTTCCTTTAAGCAGTCACTTGCATTTAATAAAAAATACTTAATGTAATTTAGTGGCCGTTATAGAGAGGTTTTACTGTAATTAGATAAGAATATTGGAACTAATTTAGAATCTAAGAGTCTAATGTTCGGAATAGGTCGATGCTGCCATCTACTGTTGTCATCATATTTGTCTATGCCTTAATGTCTTTGAGATCAAACGTCAAGTCGAAAGTGCATTGGTGATGACTTCTGTCTGCTGATAATGCCTCTAACCTCCTGACAAATAATTATATAATTTTGTCTATTATGCCTGTAAGATACTTCTTGTTAACCCATTACACCATAGGAGGCTATTTAAGAGGCACTTTGAATAAATCTACAGAAAAGGAGCATTAAATAGAGAAAAGGA
The DNA here is from genome assembly GCA_963576725.1 of Azorinus chamasolen. Taxonomy (NCBI): domain Eukaryota; kingdom Metazoa; phylum Mollusca; class Bivalvia; order Cardiida; family Solecurtidae; genus Azorinus; species Azorinus chamasolen. The sequence goes on from OY755244.1 coordinate 85,588,690, forward strand.
TTTTTTATAAGTTTGTAGTTTGAAACCATTGTGATAAATAGAGCATTTGCTCCTATAAGAGCAGATGCTCTATTTATCACAATGGTTTCACAAAGTGACTTTTACAGTCGTCAAAAGTTGTCAATATGGGGGAATGGGGTAACCTTTTGCATCGTAGAAACGCTACTCAAACTTTGGTCTGGTGCAAAGCTTATCATTTCCGATTCGATCAATATACTTTTAAAACAATATTGTCATTACACAAGCTTTTGAGAAATGTTTGACCAATGTCACGCAGTTTTGATCCTTATGAGACGCCGGGTAACTCAGTGTACCATCTGCATGCAAACTATGTGACACATCACTTACAATGTAGAGAAGAAATTAAAGGGAAAATCCCATCTGACACATAACACATACGACATAAATGTGTTTAGCGCTAAAACAGTCAATCACTACAATAAGTTAACATCTTACACTGCACTCATTGAACTCTGAATAAAATCTAAAAACAAAGCTCTCTCCAGATAAGATACGTAAACTAAATATAAATACTAAACCAAACCTTATATTGTGACGATTCCAAAGAGTGGTAACAACATACGGTTTGGTCGAGAATTAATTTAAGACGAATTCGGACAAAAGCGACCGCTGGATGTACGGTATCTATGCACTGGCATGCGGTTTGAACTCGTGCGTTCCTTCTCCTGGGTGTGCGTCCAATGATACTTGATTTGTCCAGTTCATATCCGTTGATATCCGGTGGACCTGATTCGCGACCGGAATACTGCCTGGCATGCAACGGGTCAAAGGTGTTCCGGACAACGTCATTCGAAGAACGCCTTGTCACAGAAAGGTTGTTCACACTTAAAACAATGGGTTTACATACATGCGGACGAACTGACGTGCTGATGCACAAGTTCAATACAACAAACACACACAAATGGCTACCCCCCCCCCCCCCCCTCCTCGCGCATACCTAACCGCCTCTCCCAACACAAACAACTCACACATACACACAGACATACACTGTGCGACATAAAATACATATGATATGTTTGGTTATCAAGTAATTATTTTTTGCTGCCTGTTTTAATTTAAAATCACTTGGAATTTTATTATCAATACGATGAAGAGTGCTACTAAAGATAACATTTCTACGAGTTTATGATTTGAGTTTAAACTGCTAATTGTCTGTCTATGTTTCTAATTTTATGTTTTAGTTTGCACTAAAGGCGAATCTGATAAAATATACTGCTATCTGATATTACAGACCGATATCACAATGAATTAAAATCCATAACACTTACAGGATACTGCAGATATTGCAGTAGGTTTTGGGCTTTAGTTTTAATCATGTAGATATTAGATACACCTGTACAGTTGTACTTTGTGTTTCTTACATAACACTGGGATACGTAGGCAGTCCTGTCAAGGTAAAGCTTAAATTGTACAAAGTTTGTCCAGCAACAATTTGGTTATGATTAAATCGCATATTATCGGGGGTACTTTTTCCAAAATATGAATTCTGGATATGAATAACGACCGAATGCAGTATAGCATTATGTTGCCAATTCAGCCCCTTCTGAAATACTTATTCCAGTTGGATATGGAAATAATTAAAATGATACGTTACGGACACCTTTGCAAGCAGAAAGGTTTAATGAGTAATTTGTATTTCGTATTGAGATTTTTATCCCTATGTATGAAAAATATAGTACAGTAAAATCTCTATAACGGTCACTAAATTGTGTTAATTAATAGGTATTTAGGGCAGGTGGCTGCTTAAAGCAAGGTGAAAGTAAAACAGAACGCTCCTATAGGCGCGTTCCGTTTTACTTTCACCTTGCTTTAAGTAACCACCTGTCTTTAACACACACCCATTGATGTAATTTAGTGGCCGTTGTAGAGAGGTTTTACTGTATCTGCACACATCTGTATCTGGTGCAATTTGGAATACTTTCGATTCAATCAAGTTTTTGAGAAACCAGTGACCGAATGTCAAACAGCCTGAATCATGGCGAGGTACTAGATGTCTCACCTGGATCAAAACTGTTTGCAGATCAACAGATAAATGTGTGTACTCAAATACTAAAATCGTTATTTCTCCACCAAACCCTATGGTGTGGCCACTCTTTACAATCGTCGAGTAGTCACACCATAGGGTTTGGTAGAGAGATAAAGGAGTTATGTTTTGAAAATGTTTTAACCCTTTCACCTCCGAAGTCGCATAAATGCACCACGACAAATAGTGCAGTCCCAGATCAGACGCCGCCTTTTCAAGGCGGCGTCTGATCAGGGACTTCACTTTTTGTCTCATTCTCTATTTCTATATATGTGCTTTATTCTTTTGAAATTTGCATTTATTTATCTCATTTTCTTATTGTACCGAATGAATTAACATATTTTGGATTGCAGACGACAATTAGAAATTTGGCGCCAAAAGGGTTAATTTACGCATCTCATCTGGACCTCTGTGTTTGCAGATGTATGTCAGGTCAAGACTAGTAGGATAAGGATTTAATGAAATGATAACAAATACCGGGTGACACAGTGAATTCATTACAGAATGTGACGTAGAAAAGTGTCACACGTCAAATCAAACACCAACACCAATGGGTCTAATTAGAGAAACACATTAACACATTATTCGATAATATTCATCTCCCATCCCATTCTACGATTTAAGTTTTCATTTACATATTAGCACCAATTTATTGAAAATGTCTTTTTTCAAATTGTATTTGTCAGATGTCCCAAAGTTAAATATGACATAACATTCGTCACTAATATTGGTGAGGTCAACCTGATTTTTTTTGTAAAACTGTGACGATGAAACATATTTCATTTCCGTCCTACAAACGTAGAAGGGTGTGCGTGGAATTTTAAATTCCAAAACTCATACAAATGGCACACTCCTCCACTCTCGATTAAATTCCTTATAAATGGAAAATACTTGTCCTGGCAGGATTTCTTGCTTTATACACTGAACAGCTATTGACAGGAACTTTATACTAGAACACGACACCTGTCAAGACTTATTTGTGGAATTTTCTGATTTTCTGATTTCAGTTGGTGGTATAAAAATTATGTAAATGTAAAACCCACGTTTATTTCGTCATGACAGTAATATTTTCACCACCACTAGCAACACACTCCAAATATTAAAACCATATTCTCACAAATTACAATATGAAATCAGATTACAACGCTTTATCACATTATTTATCCCATTCCCTCATATACTATTTTAGACCCAGCCTCTTTGAATACATCTACTGAAAAGGATCATTTAATGGAGAAAATGAATATTTTAGAAGAAAGTAGTTTTGAAACCATTGTACTAAATTGAGCAATTGCTCCTATTTATCACAATGGTTTCAAAATGTGACGTTTACAGAGGCGACAAAAGGCGTCAATATGAGGGAATGGGTTAATGCGTCAATATGAGGGAATCTGTTTTCTGATAACCAATGGGTACCATTAGAGGTTTAGCCTTTCATCGCTTAATTTTCAAATGGGCTAGTCCAACATTCAAACAGGTTAAGCTTCATAATTATGATATTCAGTGATTTTGTAAAGAAATAATATGGAAAAATAACAGACCCTGATGAGAGGGCTCCTCTATGTATATATTGTTGAGAGGGCTCTTCCGTGTCTATATTGTTGAGAGGGAGCTCCTCTGTGTCTATATTGTTTAGCACTCCTCTGTGTCTATATTGTTTAGCACTCCTCTGTGTCTATACTGTTTAGAGGGTTCCTCTGTGTCTATATTGTTGAGAGGCTCCTCTATGTCTTTATTGTTGAGGGGCTCCTCTATGTCTTTATTAGTGAGAGGGCTCCTCTATGTCTATATTTTTTAGAAGACTCCTCTATGTCTATATTGTTGAGAAGGCTCCTCTATATCTATATTGTTGAGAGGGCTCCTCTGTGTCTATATTGTTAACACGGCTCCTCTATGTCTATATTTTTGAGAAGGCTTCTCTGTGTCTATATTGTATAGAAGGATCCTCTATGTCTATATTGTTGAGAGGGCTCCTCTGTGTCTATATTGTTAACACGGATCCTCTATGTCTATATTGTTGAGAAGGCTCCTCTGTGTATATATTGTTGAGAGGGCTCCTCTGTCTCAGAGGGCGCCCCTGTGTATATATTGTTGGGAGGGCTCCTCTAATGTCTGAGAAGGCTCCTCTATGTCTATATTGTTGAGAGAGCTCCTCTATGTCTGAGAGGGCTCCTCTATGTCTATATTGTTGAGAGGGCTCATCTATGTCTGAGAGGGCTCCTCTATGTCTATATTGTTAAGAGGGCTCCTCTATGTCTGAGAGGGCTCCTCTTTGTCTATATTGTTGAGAGGGTTTCTCTATGTCTGAGAGGGCTCCTCTATGTCTTTATTGTTGAGAGGGCTCCTCTATGTCTGAGAGGGCGCTCCTGTGTCTATATTGTTGAGAGGGCTCCTCTATGTCTGAGAGGGTTCCTCTATGTCTTTATTGTTTAGAGGGCTCCTCTATGTCTGAGAGGGCTCCTCTATGTCTATATTGTTGAGAGGGTTCCTCTATGTCTATATTGTTGAGAGAGCTCCTCTATGTCTGAGAGGGCTCCTCTATGTCTATATTGTTGAGATGGTTCCTCTATGTCTATATTGTTGAGAGGGCATCTCTTTGTTTATATTGATGAGAAGTCTCCTCTATGTCTATATTGTTTGCAAAGGACATTGGTGACTCATTTTCCGCACTGAATGTCTTACAAAACTGAGAACTAAAAAGCAGGCACTTTGGATTTCCCTTTTATTGGGTTTTACCTCGCAATCGTAACTTGCAGCGGGTTTACTGCAAAACACGGATACGGTATAAGGCAGATAATTCTTAGTGGTAAAGGCGAAAAAGGGACAATACTTTTACCGCGAACTGATTAAAACCAACAACCAAATTAAGTGAGGAGAATAATTGAGTGGAAGTGTTTCTTATTACGAATTCCCTGTTGATTTTTGTCGTTGTTTTTCAGCATCCGGAAACGTAATCACGGTAATGTTACCTCTTGTCTTCCATATGTTATAGTCCTACACATCCACCAACTATAAACAATATTCCCATCACCGAAAGGAATTCCATAAACTGCTAAAAGTTGTATTTAAGCGAAATTAAGCCTATACATCATACACATTTAGTAAAACATATTGACGTCATGGATATTAATTAGGCTTCTTTGTATTAAGGCATTACGAGCATGGAAATATTTTACTATGGCTGACAATGTAGACTGATTTCTGCATTATTTTATACGCAAACAGAACAGACTCTGATCAGTCGCTTGATCTTGGTCTACTCTGTTTGCAAAGGCGTTAAAAGGTGTTTATATAAAGAAAAAAGTGAATGTAATACCTAGCCTACAAGTACATTGTATCAGTATGGGAATATTCCTTTTTTCAAAACCATTTTGAAATGATTCCAGCTTTATAAATAAGAATAAGCTGACAATATTGGTTGTAGTGTGTCCTCATTAACGTGAGTAAGGAAGCACATTCTTTATGTGTACATCAGACCAGTGTTTCAAGCATAGACCTAAGACATAACTGTTGGACGTGTATGGATCGGGAAGACAAAATGGTGTCGATAGATAAAGGTATAACATCCAGTTACACCAGGAGTCGCTACTTAGGTAACAATGGATCATCCTCTTTGGTACACCATGCAGACCCTGAGCATGTGATATATTTCCAATAGCTCTGCTGGGTTACATCACAGACCCTGTCTCGCTTCTCATACACAATTAGATAATACACTATGGCCGTTATAATATTCCCTAACTAAATTCATAATTATACATTTGTATTTATGGTATTAAGCAACACAAACTGGTCATTAGTATCCTAACCCGTTACTCAACGAAACCGCCTTTCTACGCCTTTGCAAACAGAGAAGACCCAGACCACGGCTCCTATAGGAGCCGTCTGGTAAGGGTATGCTATGTTTGCTTATGGCATGATATAGATGGGATATTTCAATTTCTGCTTTGGTAAGCATTCCTTGTGTTAATATACCATTTTAAGACAAATAATATAATTAATATTTATGATGTCATCATTTCTTACATGAATATTCACGGAGTAAAGGGTTAATCATATTCTCGTTTCCAGATAATATACCAGCGTGGAATGATAAATTAATTATGTTGGTACTGTAATTGTCTAAAGAATTCTACAAGGTTGTGCTTGTTATGTAACTATCATTTTACCATTGATGCTTTCAAAAATAATGAAACTTTTAACCAAGATGACAAATGACTAATTCCCATGCATATGATACTATTGTAAAAAAAATCGTGCCGGAGTTTTATTTTAACACTTTCCTTTATAAAAACGTTTTTTTCGCCCAGGAGCCGTCTGAGCAGGGTCTGTTCTGTTTGCTTGTGAAGTTATAATAGATTTGACACTCTACAGTTTCTACCAATCAAAATTTCGTGTAGACTTATGCCATTGTGAACATTCAGCTGATAGATATTCATGATGTCATTATTTCTTGCATGAATATTCAATATGAAAAGGGTTATCGTCTACTGAAGAATGCTAAGATATGTCAATATGCATAATCTACCGCACAATCTGTCATTAAATCCTGGTTATGAGCACACTTGTTATTGCATATGACAACAGTTTGGAACCAGATTATACGTGGAGTAATACCGGAATTTCATCAAAATCAAACTATTTGTGTCCGTTCAATGGAATGGAAGAAAGTTGAAATCTTACGAATGATACATTTTGTATTAACGATACTTTACCCAACATGATAAAGATTAGCCCTATTCATGTAAGAAATAATAACATGGTGACTATTAATTAGATTATTTTTATAATGACACACAGCTACAGGAATACTTGGTCATAGCAGAAACTGTGGAATCATATCTACATGTATATTATTGCATAAGCAAACAGGACAGACCCTACATGAGCCGTCTGATCTGGGTATACCCTGTTTGCAAAGACGTAGAAGGGCGTGTTTATCAAGTAAAACAAGGATATATCTTAACATTCATCCGGACTCGCATGTGAAAATAAACTGGACCCATAATGCAATATGTTTTACACTTGGTCAATGGTTTCTCCAACTCTTGATAGAATATCTAACATTGAACGAGCTTCTTTTTTAGAAGACATTATATTTCATAGCGGGGTAAGGGTTTATTGCTTTTGTCTCTTCATCTGTAAGTAATACATAACAAATCATAGATAACTGATAAAGGTCGAACACTTCATACCTATGACAGCGCAGAAAAAGTCATTTGCATCAGACTTTACACTGCAGATCTTTTAATCATCTATACATGACAAGGCAAATGATGGGAATGGTGGTCCAATCTTCCTGGACAAATATAGACCGTAGATAACATGGTTCTCATTTACAAAGTAAACATGAATGTAATCTGAGAAATGTTGTTTCTTTGAATAATGCTACATTAATACGACAAGCAGTCTATCTTCAGCGTCCATTCGACTAAATGTAAAACTGTATTGAGAATTGTGAGGGTTGAAAGATTTCACCAGCTATGATATTCTTGATAATCAAAACTGTAATGATATTGATTTATAATGATCTTTATTAATGAAGGTCCATACCCTTTACTCCATAGGCTATTTTTAGACCCAACCTCTTTGAATGAATCTACCCAAAAGGAGCATTAACTAGAGAAAAGGAAAATGTTAGAAATGTGTAGTATTGAAACCATTGTGATAAATAGAGCAGTTACTCCTATGGAGCAAATGCTCTATTTATCGCAATGGTTTCAAGAAGTGACCACTACAGGTGCGTAGAAAGGCGTATTTGTGGAGGAAAGGATTAACCCTTTACTCCATAATTACGCCATTCTACGCTTTTACAATCAGATTAGGCCCTGATCAGACAATACGAGCCGTTTGATCAAGGACTGTTTTTTTTGCTTATTATATAATATAGCTATGATTCTAAAGTTTCTGTCAGGATCATCATTTTCTGTGTCCATATGCTATTATAACAATTAATCTAATTTATATTCACGATGTCATTATTTCTTACGTGAATATTCATAGAGTAAAGGGTTAATAAAACATTACTTAGTCAATATGCATTAGCGTTTTTTATATATTTACATTGTAGTGAAAACATATCGGCCCATCTAGAGCATTTATCTTATGCAGAGGCTATCAATCATAGTTAGACAGAGAACTGTCAAGGGCATATTGAAAATTCTATCCACGGCCATGAGATATAACACTGGACTATTTGATACACATACACTTTTGTGTGTTCCATCTCATAGTGTAGGTAGTTATATTGTGATGGATTGGGTCATGATAGTTTCCTAATGTATCTGTGAGTAAGGATAAACTGTTTCACTTTAGCCAGAGATAGCCCAGTGGCTCATTCCATGAGTGAAGGAATATTGCTCTATAAGATGTGGCTTATGTACCTCACATAAAATAAAATTCATGTTGAATCTGTTTGGTAAAACTTTATTTTACTTACAAATGACATGAAATTAATTTTATCATGGCTTACACCAGGCCGTTTGCTACTGACTATGATTTTCTAACATATTTTTTTCCTTTACATTGCTTCCTTCCATATGTATCGACATACTGTAGTTCTTGTACATTGACGCTCTCTCTCTCTCTCTCTCTCTCTCTCTCTCTCTCCTCTCTCTCTCTCTCTCTCTCTCTCTCTCTCTCCTCTCTCTCTCTCTCTCTCTCTCTCTCTCTCTCTCTCTCTCTCTCTCTCTCTCTCTCCCTCTCTCTCTCTCTCTTTCTCTCTCCCCCCCCCCCTCTCTCTCTCTCTCTCTCTCTCTCTCTCTCTCTCTCTCTCTCTCTCTCTCTCTCTCTCTATCTCAACTCAGAACCCGACGACCCGGACTTCTGTAAAAAGTAAAGGAATGGTTATGGGGGTTCAGAATCCGACGACCTTATGTCGGACTTCTGTCGCAAAACGGCACCAGTTTGAACAAACTTAAGGCGTCTGATTTGACAGTATGTCATTTGAGATCTCACATACCACAGGTACTTTATATGCGAAAATAATTTTATTTTCGTCAGCAAAAGGTGTGAAAACTGCAGGTCTGAAAAGTTGAAATTTGAAGTAATAAACACAAAAAAGGAACTTTTCATGGTTTGAATATTCATTTAAAATCACAAGTCTTTTGAGACATGTAATTCGTTCTGTATCGAACTGTCTAAACTTTTGGATCTAGATGAGATACAGAGAAACCCATTACCTCATAGGCTATTTTAGATCCATCCACTTTGAATAAATCTACCGAAAAGGAGCATTAACTATCTAGAGAAAAGGAAACATTTAGAATTTTGTAGTTTGAAACCATTGTGATAAATAGAGCATTTGCTCCTATAGGAGCAAATGCTCTATTGATCACAGTGGTTTCAACAGGTGATCTTTTCAGAGGCGTAGAAAGGCGTAGGGTTAAACATTGCTTACAACATTTAACGTCTAATCAAATTTATCCATGAATGACATACCCTGGTTAGTACATTGAGCACTTTTCAATTCAATAAACAGTGTTCAAGAAAGAACTGACACCAACACTTCGTCGCAGTATTTTCCATCACTGCCCGCTTACGCTTCTGGGAATGATAGCCATATCAACAAAATGGATACCACTTCTAGTTCGTTTTTGAGCATTTCATTAATCTTAAAACTTGGTTTGGCAGAAAATGACTTTTCCCATACCAGATTTGGTTGGTGGTTTGATTGACAGATTGGTAATGTAATGGTGAGGAGATATGCTACAAAGCCAGCGGTTATTACATGGTAACCTCGTTCTGAAAAAACTCGTTAGCCCTTTTCTTCATCTACATGTGTTTTACGCATTTGCAAACAGAGCAGATCCAGATCAGACGGTCCCTATAGGAGCTGTCTGATTACGGTTTCTCTGTTTGCTAGTGGATGTTTGAAAGATATGTTTCTTTGCTTTCTAAAACAGCTTTAATGTTCCAACTTCCATATTTCATCATAACTATTTTGTCGATGAATTTCCAGTAGGTATTGCAATTTGGAATATATACATAATTTTTAAAAGTTGAATAAGTGATTAACATGGTCATATTGTAAAATTGCAAAATACGATAAAGTATGGTTTAATTGTCCTCAAATGAAATGTGTTCAACTGTTTAAGGATTACTAGAAACCTGCTTATAGACATTGAGCTTTACCTCCTCTTCTTCTTGTTCTTGTTCTTGTTCATGTTCTTGTTCTTGTTCATGTTCTTCTTCTTCTTCTTCTTCTTCTTCTTCTTCTTCTTCTTCTTATTATTATTATTATTATTATTATTATCATTATTATTATTATTCTACTACTACTACTTCTTCTTCTTCTTCTACTTTTGCTTCTGCTTCTGCTTCTTCTTTTATACCCAGAAAAAGGGCTTCAATAGGAATCCTCAGATTAGTGTTTGTACTGTTTGCTTCACAAATTATTTTCCAATATCATATCTGCAAAATAATTCTGGGAGAAACATCAATTCAAATGAAAAATAGATTATCCATAATGAATACATTGTATTAAGACCAGTTTACAGTTAACCTAAAATGGATCAAACAGACCAGGTATATTTTGTTGTTGAAGTTGTTTTATTTGCAACACTACATTTTAAAGGCGACAGTGTCTGTTAATTACATTGCTAAATATCGAATGGTTCTAATCATACTGAGCCTATATTTCTCACAGAAATGCAACTGCGATTCAGACATTATCAGTCTAACAAGTATCAACATATCCGCCCGCCCCGTGCTTGGAATCGTGATGAATAAAATATCGTTCTGAACGGATCGCGATTAAAACTTAACTAGTGCCAAAAGCTTAGGGAGGGGTGTACATTACTTGCACGAAAACTAGTCTTACATTCTTTACACATTAATATCTTAATTTACTAATCAATTAATTATTTATTTGCGTTCAACAATTGTTTCACTTTATAAAGCTAAACTGTTCAACTTTTCATTTATAAAAGTTAAGTATTTCAATACAGAATTAGCTCATGAAATCGATCGACATTACTAAGGTTTTCTTTCATGGCTTCTCGCCGAAGTCCTTTCTTGTATTTAAAGTACGGACTGATTAGACCATCATGAGTATTCATGTGAGGTTGGGATATCAATCACCAGGAGACGGCAAGCTGTCAAGACGGTATAGAAAATTCTTTCCATGACCATGAGATATTACAATCGAGCATTCAGTGAGCATGTGATGAATTATTTGCACTCTATCTCACTTTGTTTACCATTAAATAAAGAATATGTGATTTATTCTTGGGCACGGCCTTTTCTAATTTGCTGCAAATTGACAATCGTAACTACCAGGAATCTATGAACACGAATAAATAGGCCGCACAGTTTAACGGGAACCTATTTTGGAGGTGTCATTTAATTGTATGTAATTCGACACAGCAAAGAAATAGATTAGATTGCGTTTGGACAACTCAATATGTGTATGTTCCTTACTTAACCCTTACTCCATAAACACGCCTTTCTACGCCTTGCAAACAGAGTAGACCAATATCAGACAACTCCTGTAGGATCTGTATGATCAGGATCTGCTCTGTTTGCTTATGATGTATTATAGATATAATTCTACAGTTTCTGACATGGTCAAAACGTATTGTGTTCTTGTGCTACTTACTATAACAACTATTCTAATTAATATTCATGATGTCATTATTTTTTACATGAATATTAATGGGGTAAATGGTTAAACACATTTGTTTTTAAGTGACCTTTAACCCTTACACCGCTGTGGAAAAAAATAATGTCTTCTATAATTTGGATCGCGTGCAATTTTTAACTCTTCTGATTGGATCAAACTGATGAGAAACTATAGTCAGAGTGTCAAACAGCTTGGATCCTGATGAGACGCCGAGTAACTCGGCGTCTCATCTGGGTCCAAGCTGTTTGCAAATGTGAGACAGGTCAGCGAGCTAAGGGTTAAATAAAATATATTGGAAATGTTACATTTTTGAAACACAGATATAATTGCATATATTGTAGGCCCTTTCTATGATACACTACATACTTATAATTGATTACAAACTACAGACTTCTGACTTTAGTAATTTGCTTAGTTTCAGACGTTTTTGTTTATTTTATTAATTCTGATTCATTTTAGTTTTTGAAAGAAGTCTATGTCTTTAACTCTTTCGGTGCCAATGTGGCCTGTTGGCACCATTGAAAACAGTGCAGTCCTTGCAAGGCGACATCTGACCTGGGACTTCACTGTTTTCTGTATTTTTTTAGCCGAAGCATACAGGTTTTTATATACAAATGTTTTACTAATATACCTTTATTATTTAGTTTAGAATTATATTCAATATGAAATTATTATTGCAGAGGACACTTTTAAATTTGGCGCCAGAACAAGATGGTAGCTTAACACAAGAAGGATATTATTCAAGAAACTCTTGTGTGGTATTTCTGCATTATTATCGTTCTGTTTCACAGTTTGATTAGATGTACACTTATCATATCGTTTATAGTATGTAATCATATTCAATATTATTCTGTATGCAAGGGATGTTGCATGCTAACAGAGGCTGATACTTTCTAAAGGAATAAAGTAGAATCTGTCCTAAGTGGCCATTCATTTGTTGAATATAGGAGTCTTAAATAACAGGTGGTTTCTTAATGCAGGGTAAAAGTAATGCAGAAAGCTCCTATAGGAGCTTCCTGTATTACTTTTGACCTGCATTAAGCTACCACCTGCCATACAGATCCATAATTAGATCTCATTTTGAAGACATGTTTTACTGTACACCATATATATTTTTTATCATCCCTGAAAGACCATTTTGCCAACTAGTTGAGTGTATTAATCTTCTTTTTGAATAAAACGTGCCTTTTTTCTGAACGTAGGTCAAATTTCTCATCTTTCAAACTAAACTAATCTATTTTCAATTGGGCAATAAAGAACGAAACTTCGAACGAGAAAATCCACAATTATCGGCGTTATTGATAGGGAAGCTGATTCACATTACGAGATACATTCCCCTATGACAGCCTATTCAATGCATTTGCATTTGCATCTAGCGTTTGATTAATTTGATAACAGCTCAAGCCGTAAATGATGTAAGGAAACACAAGGTGGTTCAGTTTTCATTTTGGCAAACCCCTCAGATATTGACACAGACATGGTTTGCTTGATATTTGATCAAATTGGAGATTTAAATGGACACATGATCATAGCTTCATAAAATTGTAAATTTTATTTGCTAAATGTCGTATTTGATTTAATATCTCTACTATATGGATTATGCATTTAGGGTTTTATTGACATTTATATGAAGATGCCTGATTGTATGTTCCGTGTAGTTACTTATTATTCTTTGATAGTTAAAACCTCTCTATAACGGCCACTAAATTGTGTTAATTGGTTGTTAGTAAGGGTAGGTGGCTGCTTGAAGCAAGGTGAAAGTAAAACAGAACGCTCCTATAGGAGCGTTCTGTTTTACTTTCAACTTGCTTTAAGCAGCCAACTGCCTTTAACACAAATACTTGATGTAGTTTAGTGTAAGAACTAAGAAATTATGCCATTATCAATATTAACTACATGTAGATGAAGTTTGTAAATATCATATGAACACATAAATGTCTGCCCTGACAGAAACTGTAGAATCAGATACATACCATTCGATAAGCAAACAGAGCAGACCCTGATCGGACGCCTCCTACAGGAGCAAAGACGTCAAAAGTCGTCACTGTCAGGTAAACAGCTACGTACCATTTACATGCGATTTGAATCCTGATAAGTCGACTCGAACAACTCCTCGGCGTCATATCAGCCTTCAAACAGAGCAGACCCTGGTCGAATGGTTCTACATTAGCCACGACACCAAACACGACATCTCCGTCACGTAAATGGCTAAAGAACAAACAACATGAATCCAGCGAGACGACTCGAATAACTCGATGCCATATCAGGCTTCAAATTGTTTGGTATTCGGATTGCGGTTAACCCATTCCCGCATATTGACGCCTTTTGACACCTCTGCAAAAGTCACCTGTTGAAACCATTGTGATAAATAGAGCATTTGATCCTATAGGAGCAAATGCTCTATTTATCACAATGGTTTCAAACTACAAAATTCTAAAAGTTTACTTTTCTCCAGTAAATGCTCCTTTTCGGTAGATTTATTCAAAGAGGTTTGGTCTAAAAATAGCATATGAGGTAATGGGTTAACTGATAGAAACCTCATTTTAACGTCTTTGCAAAAAGAGTAGAGTCAGATCATACTGTACTTGTAAGAACCGTCTGATTAGGGCTTGCTCTGTTTCCTTATGAATTATATAGGCCTGAGTCTACCCTTTATAGCATGGTCAAAACATTCCGTATTCATACAGTATTATAAGAATCAGCTATCATAAATATTCATAAAGGACTAGGTTAAGAAATGAAATGGACTATATACTTCTTCAGCTTTCACAGACAAATGCAATACAACCCTCTGCCATTTTGTTTTATTATAACACTCATGACGCCGATATGTTATGCTTTTGGATTTTATATTTGTAGATAGATCGGCAAATTATTAACTAGTTAAGTATTATTAATTAGAACGTTGATAGATGATTACCATCTGTATTCAAGCTACAACTATCTGTCATGAGTGGTATTTATTTTTGTGATTGGCATTACGGTTCTACGATATCTAGGAGTTATACCGATATGAGGAAATAATTTCAGAGAATCGTGTAAACGCAAAAATATATAGGCAATGGTGGCTTTTCTGTTTATGTTATATGTAAAATACAAGTTTATATAACAATATTTTTGCGATGGCTTAATTTAAGAATTTCTGGGCAATTCTGAATTTTCTGTTAAAATGCATCGTTTGCATATACAATGTATGCGCACTGATCGATTGTCTTCTTTGAATGCATATCAGACAGATACGAGCGAGTTGAAACACACAAACTTCCTGGTTCATATCGTGTATACACAGTTTGGTTGGTTTGTTTACTTTTACGTAGTTGTGTTGTTGTTTTGTTTCATTTGTTTCTGTTAGTGCTTTTTAGTGTTTGATGTTTTAAATAAGGTATATGTCATAGGGTGAAAACTACAGAGTTATTGAAATAAATAAATTTACTAGCGGTATTGTGTTAATTTTCTTTTGATTACCCATTTCTAGATCCATTTATCCGCATGTTTAATACTGTTGAAGGGACATAACTCAAACTAACATTTTATACTAACCGGACATCACGTGATTGGCAGCGGAACTTTTGAAAAATATAAACAGTCGCCATATTTAGTTTGCTTATTATGATAAACTCTGGATAAATTTAATATTTATACAGGTAACTATATTCTCGATTGATGTATTCTAACATTTTATAGATAATGACACTTTTGAGGTTTCATACTTTCTAGTAAATGTACCTTTTCGTTATTTAAACATATTTTTGTAATTTGTACTAAGTCGAGTGTTTATCGCTATGCGAAACCCGTACTTTAATCATTATTGTACAATGTGTATGTTTATCATTGTATTTATGTATTAATTTGTGTGTATTCTCATTATTGTTATTTGTTATTTCAGATGATCATTATGCTATGATTACCATGATCTGGGATTAAATCAGATATATGACATAGACATTGGTGTAGCTCCTCAATACATCCCGAACCCTACACATATATAGTCAAACCCCGACAATGGCGCCCAACGTTGAAATTGAGGACACACGATTATTATATAATATAAGCATCAAGAGGTGACTTTTGAGTACTGACTGCACAGTACAGGACACTATATTTCTGTGGCGTGTACTATTTACACTGAATGATTTTGATCTTTTGAGATTTGGAGAGGCTTTGAACCCCGATAACCGGTATTGAAGACCTACGTATGGAATCCTGGATGGGCCCCAACGGACATATGGATCCAAACCACTAATTGTGCACAAAATATTTAAAGACATATCGCGATAGGAGAACGTGTTTGTGATTACCACATCGACGGACATAGATATGGATATAACCGGACTGGAGGATTGTTGTGTGTGTACACAATGAATGTGTTTTGTGTTGTGTTTTATATTGTGTTTTAATGGATTATCTTAGTGATCGGTGAAATAGTGTGATATAGTGTTTATAGGATATATATGGATTAATTTAGTACGGTGAGTTTATTTTTGATTACTGTATGTGATATCCTTTTGTATGCAATAAAAAAATTGCTGCATTTCACCATAATATTTCAAATACATGTAATATATGAGAGGTATATACAAGTTCCTTGTGTTTGATTGATTGTTCATAGTCTATTATAGAACTGGTGTGTGAAGTTACAGGCCTGTGTAACATCTTTCTAAAGACAGAGTTATCTGTGTTCAGAAAGTTGTTATTATTGTAGTCTCTATCAGAGTTGTCATTTACACTGTATACTTTGTATGTGTTTCGTTAGACCCGTATTAGTCTGTCCATTGTTATATTGCCATACTTTATTTTTGACATTTTTTTCTTTCTGAGGACTTAGTTTTGTTTGTAATCTTTTTTTGGAATTTTTCAAACAGTACCCCTCCTTTTTATCGAGAGAGCCGAGAATACTATTGTACTGACCGATAATTGTACCCCATTGTACAGGTAAATCTTTATAGCGCAGTGGGTAGCGCGTTGGCTTAGTAAACCAAGGTTCGCTGGTTCGACCCTCGCTGGAAGCTAATAATTTTTTATTTGATTTTTTTTTTTCGACATAGGTTTTTTTCTTCTCGTTACGTCAACATTGATTTGGAACAGATACACAGTTTTCTAAAGTTCATTTTTGTTCTTATTTTGATTATTTTTTTTGACAGGGATTCTTAAATTGTGTTTAGTTTAATCTAGCTTCAAGTCATTACGTATTTTCTATCACGGATGTCCATTTGTATGCATGCTTTAGTTAAACTATGTAACCATTACTAACAAAAGTCCCAGGTAAACAATGTAGACTTCGACGTATAGTCGAGAGTTGTCCATTCAGTTGTGTGATTTATACTTTGTGGAAATAGAATAGATCTGTAACCACACAGTTGTCACGAGTTTTACAAAAGTGTTGTAAAATGGATTTTTTTATGCGTACAGTAATAACTGAGTATATTTATCGATAATTTTGTTTTCAGTTTATTGGAAATTATCGATAAAGCTATACTGCTACATCGCAATAGAATAGTACTGGTGTAAAATGGTATATGCATATACGGCGTGATAGCTCGGTGGGTAGCGTGATAGACTCGCGTACTGAAGGTCTTTGGTTCGATTCTCAGGCTAGCCTCTCGTGATTTTTTTTTCTCGCGCGGTTTATTATTATTTTTTTTATTGTCTACGGAAACTTCTACAGGACAGCAATTACAGCTTATGTGAAAGTAACGGGACTATTTCAGGAATACGGATGGGAAGAAGTGTTTTTATCGTGCAGTGTTATAAATGTGTATATTTTGAAGTGATATAGTGAATGCATACAGATACATATTTCACAGCACATATATGCACAATACAATAACAGAAGATTATTTTCCAAACGAACACTCACGTATATACCGCACTGATACCACACTGATCATACAGATATTTGCAAATCCCTTCATTAGTGGAAATTATTGGTGTAGTGTTACCCCATAGTGCAGTGTTTATCCCAATGGTTCTTGTGTTTATGAGTGTCGCTGTATCTACAGGAAATTAGCCAGTTATTGTGATCACATTAACAGATATGGCTCGTCATATCTCCGAAAGAGATTTAAGGAGACTGGAAAGAGAGAGGAGGATAGAAGAAAGAGTGGCGGAAATGGAAATCGACAGAGATCGAGGAATTGGTGATATGAATATACAAGAAGGTAGAGAGGAGTTAATTAGGTTGAGGAGAGAAATGAAGGAGAGAAAAAGACAAGAGGATTTAGAGAAGCAAATGCATGAGGAATATGCAAAGCGACAGGATGAGGAAAGAATACAGTATGAAGCAGAAAAGAGAACACAAAGAGAAATGCGTCAGTTTGAGTATGTTATGAGGAGAGAGCAGGACTATGATATAGATGACAGGAGGCGATCAGTCAATCGAAGTTATGATGAAAGGAGAAATGAGGGGCATTTACATATAGATTGGAAAGCAGGAGTGGATCAGAGAGATGAACCTGCAAGAACAAATCGTCATGCAAATATTGATGATTGTAGCCCCGATAGGAGATCATATAAAGGACCAGCAAAGAAACCAGACAGATTAACAGAAAGAGAAATCAGTCTGGAGAGGAGTAAGGATAAAGAAACGAGAACAGAGATTGGCACTGTTGACTTTAGAAGGAAGATAGAGGAGGAAAAAGATGATAAAGACAGTATAGAAGATGAAGTATTCAGAAAGCAAATTCGCCATGCTGGAGAAAGCATACAGAAGATATATGAGCATTCGGATGGAGATATGGATACTTTTGAACGGGAATTCAATCCAGATACTGGAATTGCACGTGGAGAGATCGAGAAAAGAAAGAGTAAGAAAGAAAAGGAAATGCAAAGGTCTTTGTCAGATAATAGAACTCATGAAGTTGATTGGAGACCTCATGAAAGTACAAGGGTAACATACCATGACGACGCCAGAGAAGTAGATAGGTTTGATAAATCGTCCATATATGAGTTTAGTCCAACAAATAACTTGAAACCGCCATTCAAAGAGACTGTCATCCCTGAAAGAACTAGTTTACATAATGTCCAGTTTGGGATTGATACATCTTTACATAGAACAATGGATTGGATCGATGATAGATTTGATAGAATGCATAAGGAAGAACAATACAAAGAAAGAGATACTGAGCATAGAGTGAATGCAAAGAGAAGCTATGAAGATTCAGCTCACATAGATATTGATGAGGAGATAGAAAACCGGAAGTATAGGTTAGAACAGTTGAAACTGAGAGAGAAGAAAGTAGAAGTTGTGGATAGTAGTAAGAATGCACAGAGAGAAATAGGATATGAGACCGACGACGAAATAGAGCACACAGCCAACAGAATAGAGAAAATGAAATTGAAACAGAAGGTCTTACAGGAGGAGTTGCATATGAGGAAAAAGAAGCAGGAACAAAGAGAAAGAGAGAAACGGTTGTTTGATGAATATAAGAAACGACAAAAGGAAAAAAAAGACAAACTTTTGCAACTGAAGAAGGAAGAAAATCAGTTAAGAGAAAGACTAAAGTCATGCGAGGAAACACTTGATCAGATGGGTTTCTCAGACACTGATTCTGAACAGGAACAACCAGAATGTTCTCGCAAAAGAACTAAGGAAACCATACATAGATATGACGGCAGATCAAACAGGACAAATAGAAGAGCTGATATAACAGAGGAACGTACACAGATGAAATATCCGAAACTTCCAAAGTTGACAGAGGAGGCATTTGAGCAATGGAAAATTGAAGTAGAGGTAATGCTTGAGTCAGACATATACGCTAAAGAGGCTCTATTACACACAGTGAGGAATTCAATAGTAAATGCAACTGGAAATGTCAGAAGAGTACTACCAACTATTCCTCATAACGCATCAACAAGAGACATCTTAAACAAATTGGAAAATATCTATGGAGATAGAAGATCGGGAGAATCTCACTTATCTGAATTCTACAGAACTAAACAGATGAAAGGTGAAAGTGTTGCAGAATGGGGAGTTCGACTAGAAAATATAGTTCAAAAGGCTGAAAACAAAGGACAGATAGGCAAAGAACAGAAGAATGAGATGTTGAAAAAGAGATTTTGGAAGTACCTTTATGACGAGAAATTGAAATTAAACACCAGAATAATTTTTGAAAGATGTGACACATTTGAAGAACTGTTGAAAGAAATCCGTATAGAAGAAAGAGAATTGAGTTTAGACAGTGATAGTTCTGACAAAAGAAAACAAGGACATGAGGAATCATCAACTTTACATGAATTGGTTGATAGAATGGAGAGAATAGAGAATGAATTGAAGAGAGCAAACAGAGATGATCAAGAAAGAAACAGAAGTAGATATGAGAGACCAAATGAAAGATGGGGAGATAATTATCAAAGAGGAAGACCAAGGAATAGATGGAGAAATGATAGAAGGAGTGAAGAAAACAGAAGATATAGTAGGAGAGAAGACAGTGGTGAAAGACAAGATAGGTTTTGGAATAGGAATGACAGGGGATATAACGATAGAGATTGGAGACATTATAAGAGAGAAGGAAGTGGAAACACAGGTTACAGAGGTGACAGAAGGGATGAATATTATAATGGAAGAGAAAGGTATCAAGGAGAAAGAAATGAAAATTACAAGGAATGGAGAAGAGATAAAGGTCTTTCAAATAGAGATGATAGACAAAATAGATCAGATAAAAGAGAAGACAAACGTGAACCAGAAGGAGATCACAGAAATGAACAAACACAAAATAGGAATGGGAACTGGAATTATAGACAGGATGAAAATAGAGAACGGAAACAACACCAGAACGACTATAATTCTAAGGGATACCAACAAAAGAAATCGTATGACAGGACAACTGAGAAGTCAAACCACTGACTGTCTCTGTTGAAGGGCAAACCAGGGACAGTGAAGTGAATCGCCCAAAGAAAACATACATCCAGAACATAATCGGCAGTAACAATACTGGTGAAATTTTTATTGAAGGAAAAAAAACAAAAGGAGTTATAGACACTGGATCTATGGTTACAACCATTTCAGAATCTTTTTATCAAAGCTTGGACAACAAACCACCATTACACTCATTAGGAGAACTGAATTTAAAATTGATAGCATCGAATGGTCAAACAGTTCCATATAAAGGATACATAGAAGCACAGATAACAGTTCCGTTTTTAAGTAGTAAATCTTTTGACCTTCCAATTTTGGTAATACCAGATTCAAGAAGCAACAAATCTGAGCCAGCTATCATAGGAACAAATTTAATTAGGATGTGCAAATCAGAAATAGCTGAGGATGATAAGCAAGACATACCAGAAGAGTGGAACACAGCATTCAGTTCATTGGTTGATAATGTTGGAATTGTAAAATCCACCCGTAGGATAAAACTTCAGCCTAACGAAGTTAGAACAGTAACTGGTTTTGTTAGAAAACTCAAATCTGTTGATGTCTGTGTAACAGAAACGAGTGAAGAGTGTCATTGCTCTACGAAAGTCAATATCTGCCCAAGAGTGGTTACTTTGAACAAACCAGGAAATACTGCAAGAATTCCAGTCAGGATGTTTAACCTTTCTTCAAAACCTATTTCTATACCTGCAAGAGCTGACTTGTGCGAATTAAAGGAAGTTAAAATTCTCAGAGATGCTTTTGTTGAAGAAGATTCAGATATGTCTGCAGGAATAAAGCACCAAACCGTCGAAACAAAAGAACATAATATTGAAGTTGATCTTGAAGATACCAAATTGTCTGATGAGCAAAAGAAGACAGTTCATTCATTTTTAAACAGGTGGCAGCATATAGTTTCTACAGGACCTACTGATTTGGGAAATACCAACCTAGTGGAACATGAAATACATCTTTCTGATGAGAAACCTTTTAAAGAGTCTCAACGTCATATTCCACCTGGATTATTTGAAGAAGTCAGAGAACATCTAAAAGACATGCTTACATGTGGAGCTATACGAGAGTCAAATAGCCCATATTCATCAAATGTTGTAATTGTAAGGAAGAAGGACGGCACCATCAGATTTTGCATTGACTACAGAAAACTCAACCAAAGAACTATTAGAGACGCTTACAACATTCCAAAAATCGAAAATACACTTCATCTACTGGCAGGATCAAAATACTTCACAAAACTTGACTTACGTTCAGGATATTGGCAGGTTTCTGTTAAAGAAGAGGATAAGGCCAAAACAGCTTTTTCTGTTGGACCATTAGGATTTTACGAAGCCAATCGTATGCCTTTTGGATTAACGAATGCCCCTGCGACTTTTCAGAGGTTGATGGAAAGGTGTATGGGAGAGCTCAACCTTAGAGAATGTCTAATCTACCTAGACGATATCATCATTTTCTCAAAAACCTTTGATGAACACATTGAACGTCTCAATTCTGTCTTTGAACGGCTGGAAAAACATAATCTAAAATTGAAAGCATCAAAATGTGAATTTTTTAAACCGGAAGTCATTTATCTTGGACATGTTGTATCTGAGAACGGAATCGGAACAGACCCTGAAAAGTTGGAAGCCGTTAAACATTGGCCATTACCAAAAACAACCAAAGATGTAAGAAAGTTTTTAGGATTTACAGGATATTACAGAAGATTCATCAAAGGATATGCACAGTTAGTTAGACCACTTAATGATTTGTTAGTCGGCCACTCAACCAAACAAAAGAAAAAGAAATCAAATAAGAAGGAGACACCATTCACTTGGGGACCAAAACAACAAGAAGCCTTTGATAACGTCGTAGAAAAACTTATACACCCTCCTATTCTAGCTTACGCTAACTATCAGTTGCCATTTAAAGTGCATACAGATGCATCAGGAACAGGACTTGGAGCTGTTCTATATCAGCGCCAAGGTGGCAGCGATAGGGTGATTGCGTATGCTAGCAGAAGTTTGAAGCCAGCAGAAAAGAATTATCCGACACACAAACTCGAATTTTTAGCGTTAAAGTGGGCAGTCACCGAGAAATTTAACGACTACCTCTATGGATGTAAGTTCGAAGTTTGGACGGATAACAACCCTCTTACATACGTACAAACAACAGCTAAATTAGACGCAACAGGACATCGCTGGTTAGCAGCCTTAAGCAGCTATGATTATACCATTAAATATAGAAGTGGCGTGAGCAATGCAGATGCTGACGGTCTTTCAAGACGGGAAAATCAAAATTCTTCTGATATCGAACCTGAAAAGGAAAAAGAACAAATACTTACCTGTGAGATACCTAAAATGGAAAATCAAACTTCGAGTGAACCTGAAACAAATACAATACAAGAAACAGTGATTAAAGCCCTTACTTGTGCAGCTTCAGTGGATCATCAACAATCTCCTTTAGTATTCAGTACTACAGATCCACAATACTTACCTGATGCAGAATCAGTCGATGAAATTCCGGATGAAATCATTCAGAAGGAGGCTCTTACTTCAAAAGAGTGGAGAAAAGCTCAAGCCAAAGATGAGGTTATTTCAGAAGTGATTCATCACTTGAAAGCTGGAACTAGACCGACTGCTCAGCGGGTCTCTTCTAAGACTGATATACTGAAATATCTCAGAGCTTGGGAACGCCTCGATTTGAAAGATGGAGTAGTTTATCACCATGGAAAATTGAATGGAGAGAACTACCTACAAATTGTACTTCCATATAATCTCCGGGATGACATTTTCAGATCCTTGCATGATGATCTTGGTCATCAAGGAAGAGATAGGACTACGTCCCTCTTCAAACAACGTTTCTTCTGGCCAGGTATGGATGCATGGATCCAGGAAAAAGTAAGGAACTGCATACGCTGCATACGGCGGAAATCTCTTCCATCAACTGCTTCTTTGTGCAATATTAAATCTTCTGCTCCAATGGAGATACTTTGTTTGGATTTTCTTAGTCTGGAGAGATCGAAAGGTGGCTTTGAGAACATATTGGTTGTAACAGACCACTTTACAAGATACGCTCAAGCCTACCCGACGAAGAACCAGTTGGCAAAGACAACAGCCAAAGTTTTATTTGACAACTTTGTCACTCATTATGGATTTCCTTCCAGAATCCATTCTGATCAGGGACCAAACTTTGAGTCCGATCTAATGAAAGACCTTTGTAGTCTGGCTGGCATTGATAAGACTCATACAACACCATATCATCCTATGGGAAATGGTCAGGTTGAAAGATTCAACTCTACACTTTTAAAAATGCTTGGAACTTTGGAAACATATGAAAAGACAGATTGGAAATCTCACATCTCGCCACTCGTCCATGCATATAACGTTACCATTCATAAGACCACTGGATATTCACCTTACTTTTTGATGTTTGGTCGTCACCCAAAACTTGCTATAGATGCTTTGCTTGGAATTAATTCATCTGACAACAACCGTTCCGAACATGAATACGTCAGGAAATTGAGAGATAGACTTACATCAGCATATCAAAAAGCCAAAGACTCCATAGAAAAGAAAACAGATGAAGATAAAGCCAGATACAATATCAGAGCTAAGGCCAGCAAATTGGAGATCGGTGACCTTGTCCTTGTCAGGAATGTCAGTTTACGAGGGAAGCAGAAACTCGCTGACAAATGGGAGGAAACCCCATACATAGTATTGGCACAACCAAATCCAGAAATCCCTGTATATGAGGTGAAGAAGAGCTGTCCACATGCCAGAAAGACTCGCACACTTCACCGTAATTTGTTGTTGCCATTAGGTCGCAAGAAGGTTGGTCTCACAGACAATTTGTCTGATGAGCCAACTGTGCAGAAATATGTTATTCCTGCACGCAGACGCGAAAATGGCGTTGATCAGCGTAAGCATTCACGTCCCCAGCGCAAAAGGAAACCTCCGGATTTTTATAAATCATAAACAGATTTTGCATGTGAGACTGTAAATAGTGTTTATTGGAGTTTTGTGATATTGACTTTTCATCGGTGTGTCACATACTTACCAATTACAGTCTTGCTACCTCATTATACATACAATGCAATCCCACGTTCATATACATGCAACATATCACGGTACATTGTATATGAATACGTATGGAATATACATTTATCAAACAGATGACAGAGATATGTTTCCATACATTTGTTTTTAACAGTGATTGTTTTAATTCAAGCACTATATGTATTTGTGAGCATTTTGTGTACTTAATACGAAATTGACATTGTCATTTTGTATATTGATTTTCAGTATTTGTAAGATGTTAAATCTTCATATCTGAGGACAATTTTGGTTCCTAGATACGTTCTGAAAGTAGGAGAAATCTTGAAGATTACCATTGCATATCTTAATACTGGACCATGTCATAATAATGTGACATTGACACACTGCTCCGTTATTCATTCTTTCGTTCATATATTAGCTGTCGTAATGAGTGATAGTTACATGACTGCTAATATCGTCCGTGTATTGTCTACGTCAGTGACATGTCTGTCGTTCGTCTTTGTAATGTCCACGTGTTTGTTTGTATGTTTATTTGTTTACTTGATGGGTTTTTCCCTATGTGTCAGTAATAAATTTCTGCCTCAGTCTGTGATAATTTTCTTTTAAATGTCGAGGACGACATTTTCGAAAAGAGGGGTGTATGTCATAGGGTGAAAACTACAGAGTTATTGAAATAAATAAATTTACTAGCGGTATTGTGTTAATTTTCTTTTGATTACCCATTTCTAGATCCATTTATCCGCATGTTTAATACTGTTGAAGGGACATAACTCAAACTAACATTTTATACTAACCGGACATCACGTGATTGGCAGCGGAACTTTTGAAAAATATAAACAGTCGCCATATTTAGTTTGCTTATTATGATAAACTCTGGATAAATTTAATATTTATACAGGTAACTATATTCTCGATTGATGTATTCTAACATTTTATAGATAATGACACTTTTGAGGTTTCATACTTTCTAGTAAATGTACCTTTTCGTTATTTAAACATATTTTTGTAATTTGTACTAAGTCGAGTGTTTATCGCTATGCGAAACCCGTACTTTAATCATTATTGTACAATGTGTATGTTTATCATTGTATTTATGTATTAATTTGTGTGTATTCTCATTATTGTTATTTGTTATTTCAGATGATCATTATGCTATGATTACCATGATCTGGGATTAAATCAGATATATGACATAGACATTGGTGTAGCTCCTCAATACATCCCGAACCCTACACATATATAGTCAAACCCCGACATATAGAGCGGAACTTATCAGTTATGTATGCAGATGTTCGGTGTGAAGATTTATTAATTCCTTAATTAAGGATAACTAGATTAGTCTTAGAAACCCAATTTTGCTTTACCAATTTACGCAATTGCATGGGTTTTATTTATTACAGACGTGCAGCGTGTAATGACTCATCTTTGATTTGATTTCAACAATAGTTCATTCAATAAAGAAAAGGATTGGAAACAAGCAAAACCTGTGTAAACCCTCATCTGTCGTTAAAATATCACTTCTCTATTTTGCTAAACAAGTGAATTAAATTGCAATATTCGTTTTGACTTTTCCATTATACAATCGAAGAGAAGATTGATTTTCGGTAATCGCCAACAAAACCGTTTTCCGTGAAGACATTTCTTGCATATTACTCTTATCATTAGACGCTTATTAAATCTCCAAGGGTGAACGATCTGTTATAATACTGATTGCCTGAAGCATAATCTGAACGAATTCTAAGCATGTGTATGAATAGATTTACTTTATTGCCATTGTTTACAGAACTTAATCCGTATCCACTGATTTGTCTATTGATAGAGATTTGACAAGACTTTGAACCAGAAGTTTGGTCTTCATAAATGTCACCATTAACTGACCATTTCATGTAGTTCAATTTCATTACAGTAACGTCTCGCTAATACGATCGCTCAAAATAAATCGAATTATGTATTTTAACCCATCGCTTGCTGAATTTTAAAATACATTTCTCCTTCTTTACCCATGCCCTATTGTATAATTACATATATCTTCACTGTGTACAAGTATTTCGCTGTGCAATCTCTGCTGTGGAGTGCACTGGTTGCATAATCAATTTGTAAATAGTGCAGACCCTGATGAGACAGCTCCTGCAGGAGCTGTCTCATCTGGGTATTCACTATTTACAGGTACGTATATTGACGTGAATAGCAAGCGAAGGGTTAAAACAGGTTGTAGCTTAATGTAGGACAAACGTTATGCAGAAAGACATTTGCTCTGCATTATGCAATCGAATTATATGTTAATGAATTATGTGTATAGTGTTACATAAGTAAGACTCATTATACACTTCTACTTTCACAATGCATTCAAACAAGGTTTAACTTTATCCCAAGAGCTTTAAATGAACGGTGCTTTGAAATACTCCCAAATGTCAAACACATGTTAAATTCCTGAATGGTTAAACATTTGGTCTATTATTTTCGAGTATAATTATTTAAAACAATTGATTTATGTGTCGTGTAAATTAACCATTATTTATCAGCATTCGTTTGTCCTCAGAAACAACTGATTTTGAATAATATCCACGTTTGTCCTGTAAACAATACTAGTGTGTATATATCGTCTTCATATTTACAATGGAAAATGAGAAAGCTGTTCTTTCTCTTACAGCGTCATAGATAAATGACAGAAATATTCGCGGTCATATAGCTGCTACTATAGCCTATTTGTTGTCGTGTAACCCCGAAGCGTTTCTCGTTTATCAAGGATCTGTGATCGTAGCAGCAAATACAAGTGTTCACAATGAGAAATTGGAAAACCAAATTGAGATATCATATTGAGGGCATGATTTATTGGTGGATAGATCGTGAACACTGATCTATACCTGCATGCTTTAGGTGGTCTTCATAATCAAATTCTGCAAGGAAATCGTTCATTTATCAGATACACAATATGCCCGCATTCAGTTCTGGTCAAGCGATACATAAATTCGGCACATTTATGTTGATTTTATAGCAGGAACTTAATTCATTTTGTAACATAACTCAAATGCTGAGAGTGTTGTATCAGATTGTAGTATTTGCAATTTTATTCTCTAAAAGTAGACCGATTTAACATATCTGCAATGAACAGTTATTATTGTTATTTGAACACAGCTATAATAAAATATCTAAAAGAGCAATAGTATTTAACCCTTTCCTCCATAAATACGCCTTTCTACGCCTCTTTAAAAGTCACCTGTTGAAACCATTGTGATAAATAGAGTATAGGAGTAAGTGCTCTATTTATCGCAATGGTTTCCAACTACAAAATTCTAAAAGTTTACTTTTCTCTAGTAAATGCTCCTTTTGGGTAGATTCATTCAACGAGGTTGGGTCTAAAGATAGCCTATGGAGGAAAGTGTTAAAGGAATAAAATAGTGTTACAATGGCATTTACTTAATTGCAGTTGTGTTCACGATTTACTTTGACTTATTAAATGGTTCAAACACGAAACAAAATCGCAGGCTTGTCGAGCTTTTGAAGGTGTTTAAAAGACCCATATCATAGATCCAAGTAAAGTGTTGCTTACCATGTAAGATGTGTGATTTTATTTGATATTTTATCATATTTAACATATTGTTTCATCCTTACAGAATGATCGGATTTTGTTTCGTCTTTGTCAACATTGGCGATGTTTTATTAAAAAGCATAAAATACAGTGCTCACAGTAAAAATAATTCCTTCAATAGTTTCAGTACTTTTTGTGAACAAGATACCCAATCATCGTCAGAAATTCTCCGTGTAGTTGGCTTAGTCGCCGAATAATCGGGCGTCGCATCCGAATCCAAACTGACGGACATGTTGTTAACCTGTCTTAAGTGGTGATTTATGTATTGAACATATGCGTCTTAAGATGCAGATGATTGCTTAATGCAGGACAAAAGTAATGCCGAAAGCTCCTTTAGGACTTTTCTGCATTACTTGAGACCTGCATTAAGCTGCAACCTGCCTTACAGATCCATTATTATACATCTTTTTGTAGACCGCTTAAGACATGCTGTACCGCAATTTAATCAAAATCATTTAATTATGCAACGAAATTTACTAGTTGTATATAGGGAATATTCTACAGATATATCACTAAAGCACCCTACGTGAAAGTCTACGTTTCTTTAAATAAACGGACTGTCTTACATTCGCAATTGAAGTTTATTTTTAATTCGTGTACTTTAACAAGTTAACTTCAGCTAGTTCACTGGCGTATAACACTGAGTGCAATCTACTATGGCTCCATATATTTATAACCTTCCACAATCGGTCAATTAGTTCTAATTTGGAGCCAGCATATGTTAATATTGAAATAGTTACGGAAAGGAGCAATCTAATCGTTAATTCTTATCCAATTAATAGGTTTTTTGAAAAAGGAAAATGAGGGAAATCTAATTTTGTCTTTACCCGCATGTACTTATTGGAGAACAGCCAATTCATGAATTGGAAAGTACTGACCTACTTTGAAATATACCAATAGGGTTTCGGTGGAAAGTTGTACAATCAGCATTTCATGCCGGTGTAAGCCTCTGTCTGATACAGGAGCTAAATGTTAAGCCTTAAGTTGTCCACATTTAGAGCTTGAGTCAGACGTGATATCTTAAATGCATTTTAGGTGGCGAACGCCACCTTTAGTTACCACACTTCTGGAGCTCTAATGCCGGTTTAACACACCACGGTTTTTTGGTATAATTATTATTCTCTCGCGTTGTAATATAGTTTCCAACTCTCCTGGCAATTACAAATAACCTAGCTTGTGAGTATGTAAATTCTTGACTTTTAGTATAATTTCCCGATATTCTGCATGGCTTGGATACACACTCTTGAAGGATATTGTGTTTGTTGTCAAGATTTTATATATAATTGATAATTGTTATACATACGCAGTCGAATAGAAGTAAAATTTGCATATGACCCTAATACCGTTTGACGCCTCTTCGATTTTTGGTATAATTGTTGTTCGCACGCGTCATTAAATAGTTCCCAAACTATCCTGTGGATTTCTACTTCTACCACATACTTGAATTTCAAGTAGCTAAGCATTAATTGACCAATCTATTGTATCTTTGGCGTAATTTTGCAATATCTTGCGTTCCATTAATATAAATGTAATAATACCTTGCCATTTTGTATTTTTGATTGAGACATTTCCCAATCGTAACTACTCGTCGTATTCCGCCAGGGTTCGGAAGCTCCATGTCATAACAAACAAAATGGCGGATTTCGAAAGTGAGCTTGATTTTTTGTGTGAAACAAATTAATTTACGGGTTGAACGGAAAAGGAATCAAAAGGAAGTTTGAGGCACGTGTACAAATGAAGCCCAAAATCTCTACTGGAATCGGGAAAACGTGATTTTCGAGCTTCTATCATGCCTTTTGCAGAGAAAGTTTTCTTTGAGGTGATGTTATTTTTAATAGACTCTGAATGATGGAGCAGTTCAGAACTTGTGAGAAATAAAACATGGTATGCCAGTCACCTTAGAAGACTTGGAGGCCGGAACTTCCAAACTCTAGCTATTCCCAAGCTGCTGAGTTCAAGACTATATCACGACAGGGCATGTGCCATCGCTGTTGATGTTGTACATTATGATGTCAGAATTGGGTGAGTCTGATGTTGTACTACCATGGCAATTCAGCTTAATGCATTGACATAGAGAAATTAAAAGAAGAGTAACACTTATAAGTTCTTTCTGCATTGTTGTCATTCTGGTAAAAACACAGGGGGCCATTTCGTGGGTCTACATGGTCTAAAAAGTCAAAATAATTGATTGGGTCGATTTAGTATTATGTTATAAATACATGGGGTCTAACTACCCATTCGCAAATTTCACGACCGATTCGAAATAACGCCGGGTTTTGGGCTATCAAAATAAAATACCCACTAATGTTTGGTGTGAACGTGAAGCTGGGACTTTGTACTTTTCAAATAATATAACTTTTGATACATTCCGACTAAGCCGTAGCCAGTGCCGACGTGAAATTCCAACAAAATACGCTGATTTTTCTCACTCGGACAAGAACTCGCAACAGCTTGACCTAGTTTCAAGTTGGCCAGTAACAGGGCACTTGATTGACCTAGGGATGGTGCCCTGCGTTGTAAAAGTGCGTTCTCACTAATGCTTATTGGGTAAGCAAGGTAACAGACACGCAGATGTTGTTATTGTAAAGGAATCGGGTCACGTGACTCGTAGTAGCCTGACAGAGATTTAAGTCTGCTAATTGCACGAAAATTCGCCTGCATTTCGGAACTGCATCAGTGTCTGAAGATAGTTTGAGAGGTAAACGATAGCTTTTTGTCATATATATTGATTGCAAAATCGTTTTGTCCCGAGGCATAGCGATTATGGCTATTTTACGGGGGTCTAGCGGCAAATCGTTGTTGCGCGATCTCGTTCGAGTAAGCTATATCAGCGTATTTTGTAGGAATTTCACGTCGGCACTGGCTACGACTTAGTCGGAATGTATCAAAAGTTATATTATTTGAAAAGTACAAGGTCCCCCAGCTTCACGTTTGTACCAAACATTAGTGGGTCGTTTATCTTGATAGCCCAAAACCGGACGTTATTTCGAATCGGTCGTGAAATCTGCGAATGGGTAGTTAGACCCCTTGTATATAATATAATACTAAAACTACCCAATCAATTTTTTTGAATTTTTAGACCATGTAGACCCACGAAATGGCCCCCTGTGGGTAAAAAGCACTCAATAAGAAATTTCTGAGCAGTCAGGGGCTTTAGTAAGATCTCTTTCTCAGGCGCAAAGTCAAACATTTTATTGTAGAAAAAGGTGCATGGTGAGTACGATTTGAAGTGCAATTTTCAATGAAGCATGTTTCAAAACCATTTATTCCATCAAGAGAGATGTAAATGCATTTGCAAACAAAATAGATTTATTATCAGACAGTGTAAGGGGTATCAGTACTTAAGATTTCTGTACTCAGGAATCCAAGTTAGTCACATTAACGAGCTGTAAGACAGCATGCTAATTGTGTGATGGTTGCCGTCTGCCGGGATATCGTTAAAACCGAAAGTAGCTCGATATCAGTTATCACCATTAAATTGCATTTAGAGTAAACAAATTTATGTGAACTAGAATCAGGGTCAACTCTGCCGGATCTACAAATAGATGTGAAATGAGCGGCATCAATGTTTTTGAAGTATAATTATAGCTGGGTAGAGATTTTGGTGAAATAAGTTGATAGACTTTACTGTGTGGCTTGGTAGCTCAGTCGGTAGAGTGTTGGCATGATAAGCCAGGCCCTGGGTTCAAGTCCCAGTCGAGTTACAACTTTTTCACCATGTAAACAGAGCAAAACCTGATCAGAAGGCTCCTGGTCCAATAGGAGCTGTCTGGTCTGGGTCTACTCTGTTTGCAAATGCGTGAAAACATGTCTAATATGAGAGAAAGTATAATTGAATGTAGAACTGTGAGTCGCTAAAGGTAAGTTGGTTTGATAAAGCTCCATTCGCTGAAAATCTAGGGTCTACAGCACAGGGGTCTGGACCGCTTCATGTGGGTCTATATACATGTACTATATATAGTACATATAGACCTACAGGAAGCAGTTCAATCCCCTGTGGTCTACAGTTGGCAAAGGAGACTCCTTTCACCATCTGTAAATCCCGTGAAAGGAGTTCTTAATAAAATTGAATGAAGATGTGTAGATTACTTCAGGTAAGTTGGTTTGATAAAGCTCCTTGGTCATGGTCTACAGTTGGCGAAAGGAAGGGGGTCTGGACCGCTTCATGTGGGTCTATATACATGTACTATATATAGTACATATAGACCTACAGGAAGCAGTTCAATCCCCTGTGGTCTACAGTTGGCAAAGGAGACTCCTTTCACCATCTGTAAATCCCGTGAAAGGAGTTCTTAATAAAATTGAATGAAGATGTGTAGATTACTTCAGGTAAGTTGGTTTGATAAAGCTCCTTGGTCATGGTCTACAGTTGGCGAAAGGAAGCGATACCTGTCTATAATCTAATTAATTTAAGGGAGCTTTTGTATACACTTGGGTACTTATTAATTAAGGCTTAGTAAACAATATTAAACATATTCATGTCAGGAATAAGTTTAAATGCAATAGATATTTAACCTTTTTCTACCATGAATATTCATGTAAGAAATAATGGTATCATGAATATTAATGCTTGATATTTTTTGTTATAACAGCAATTCAGCAAATGGACACATGAAGTTTTTGGCCTGGCTGAAACTGTAGTATCATATAACTATATTATAAGCAAACAGAGCAGACTCTGATCAGACGGCTCCTATAGGATGTTTTGAAACATTAGGTGATTCAGAAAAATCTCAATATCATTCTCTCCTGCTATCAAATTAGGCAGAGAATGCAGTTTTTCATGAACAGGTATAGCTTAAAATAAATAGCAGTACAATTAAAAAAGATGCACTTGGGATCAGATGTTCAAAAAAACCTCTTTAATTTTTTCAGGTTTTATGCAAAAGCCTGCTTTAACTTTAAGTAGGATACTAGCTAACTCCTGAGCAGCTCTCTTTTATTGACTGGCCTTTATACCCTCTGTTTAACCTTGCAAACATACTAGACCCATATTAGACGACCCCTTTAGAAATCTGTTGTTTATAAATAATTTGAAAGTATACATGTATGAAATACATATAGTTTTACAAATATGCTCAATCTTTCTGAACATTGCAAACATGTTAGACCCCGATTAGACAACCCATGTAGGAGACCACGGTCATAAATTCTGTTGTTCATATATATATTAAACAGTATACATGTATGAAATACATAGTTTTACAAATATGCTCAATCTTTCCAAAAATTTCAAACATACTAGACCCATGGCTTTTCAGCAAAATGAGCTTTATAATAAAACCAACTTACCTGAAGTAACCCATATTTCTTCATTCAGTTATAAAAAATTAGAGCTCCTTTCTGGAGTTTTATTGCTGGCTAAAGGAGCAATTAATCCATTTCCCGTAATTATTTATTAATGATGTGGTAATATATTCAGGGTTATTTCATTATTTTAGTGCCAAATATATATACTCAAAATATGTGTATACATGTATATTGATTAACCCTTTCCCTGTTCTATATTTAGTCCAAATTTCAATAACTACTGAATATTCATGGAAAAGGAGTTATAATGAAATATGGAATGTGGAATATTGTAGCCATTTTAGAAAGCAAAATAACTGATCTATCAAATTCTGTTCCTCTTGGAGCCATCTAATCTGGGTCTACTCTGTTTGCAAATGCGTGAAAACATGTTTACATGAGGTAAAGGGTTAACAATGCTTACCGGTATTAAATATTACATATTATTAATAACCTGAAGTTCTACATTCTACAATCCTTCCACGGGATTCGATGTTGCAAAACCATTATTTAATTACTACATGTATAGGATTTGCACTGATTATTTAATATTTGGAACTAGTGTAACGTTTTAGTGATGGGTGTATTTGTTGCAGGAAGGTTGTTCGGATGAGACAACATGGAGTCATGTGTGGCGTGTGTGGTCTTTGGCGGCATAGGACGTGTGGTACAGGTTAGTATCTATCAGTCTGTCTGTCTTTCTGTCTGTCTGTCTGTCTGTTTGTCTCTGTCTATCCATCCTTCCATCCATCATCCATCCAACCATCACGGCAAGCATATAGTAATCGCATTGGCAGCCCGTCCGTCTGTCCGTCACAAATTTTGTGTCCCTTCTGTAACTTTTTTTATCTGTGAATGGATTTCAAAAATAATCTGGCACAAATGTTCACCACACAAAGACATTGTGTCGCGTTTAACTCCCTGGTCCATGGGTCAAAGGTCAAGGTCATCCTTCAGGGTCAAAGGTCAGGTGCATAAGTGTTTCACAAACACACTCTTTTTATCATGTGAAATGCTTGTACATTTCTGATTATTGCTATTTATTAATGAATGTTTTTTTTATCCTTATATAAATAAAGTGGATGAAACAATATGAAACCTTGTTTTAAAAGGTTTAAATTCTTCACTTCACACTTTCAGATATGATAGCATACTCAATTTGATAAAAAAAAAGTTATTTATCGACCATACCCTCTGTTGTGAACATTCATTAGAATCAGCCTATCGAGAATATTCTAATGAATGGTCACATTGGAGGGTTTAGTTGGATTAAGTTACTGATCATGGTACGCTTCCTTATCTGTTACTCTGAACTTTCCTTATATATTAACTAATATTATATTTGTGTATATAAAATGAAATTATTATATAAAGGGCCAAGTTGGCCCAGCCAACTTGACCCGAGGCCGACTTGACTCTGGGGTCGAATTGTCAGGAGGACGAGTTGACCTGGGACAGTGCTCAGGGTCTGCTCTGTTTGCTTGTGAAATAATAAAGATCTGATTCTACAGTTTTCTATTATGATTAAAATTGAATTGTTCATAGTGCCATTATTATAAACATTCTATTAATATTCAGTATAAATGTCATTATTTCTCACGTGGATATTCATGGCATAAAGGATTAAGAAATATTTAATAAAAAACTTATAAAAAATGATGTTTTAATTTCAGGAGAGAAATTTTGACCAGCTTTCCAGACAATCAGCGACATGACATGCCAGTTTTCTAACAGTGTCCACTTTGCTTTAACTTCCAGAAAAAACAGAATAATATTGTTTTTTAGACAAAGAGCTTCCAATTTCAAAATACATGTACAGTAATTGTCACCGCAAAGCAGGACTGTTGGAACATTTTTCAATATCCACACAAGCCTTCCAAATATTCATCAAAGTATGAAAAGCTTGATCATCTGGTGCAGTCTTTGTGATATATGAATTGTTAAATGATCTCCAGATGTATGTTTCCCGTGACATGTATGAAGAATGTTTGGAAGCATTCGGAATAGGATACATGTATATGTACCAGTATATTACAAAGAAAATGAGTTAAAGACAGTATGATTGTGATTCAAAAGAGGAGAAAAGAATATGTTTGAAATGCTGATAGCTGCTGGTCAGGACTCTGAAGTTTGATGTCTTTCAACAACTAGGAGTTGGACATATCTAGACTCAGAAAGGGCTATCAGAAGCTATGCTTAAAAATGAGCAATAAACAAGTGTTAAAAGAACCTAAAGAACTACTTTATGTACAAGCAGCTGATGTTTGATGGTTCACCCTGTAGATGATGCTCAGTTTGTATGTTAGAAGGAACCTAAAGAACTACTTCAGGTACAAGCAGCTGTTGTTTGGTGGTTCACCCTGTCCATGATGCTCAGTTTGTATGTTAGAAGGAACCTAAAGAACTACTTAAGGCACAAGCAGCTGATGTTTGGTGGTTCACCCTGTAGATGATGCTCATATACTGATGTTTAGTGGTTCACCCTGTAGATGTTGCTCAGTTTGTATGTTATACTGATCTGTGGTGGTTCACCCTGTAGATGATGCTCAGTTTGTATGTTATAGTAATCAAGTTTTTGATATCAGTTAAGCCTTTACTCCATGAATATTCATGCAAGAAATAATTATTATTAACCCATTCCCACTTAGGCTATTTTTAGACCTAACCTCTTTGATTAAATCTACCAAAAAGGAGCATTAACTAGAGAAAAGGAATTTTTCAGAATTGTTAGTGATAAATAGAGCATTTGCTCCTGTGGAGCAAATGCTCTATTTATCACAATTGTTTCATAAAGTGACTTTTACAGAAGCGTCAATATGCGGGAATGGGTTAAGAAAGTTATTGAGTTGAATTCATATAATAGCATTATAAACATAGAGACTTTTAGCCATAGCAGAAACAAGAGTCAGATCTATGTAACATGTATGTAGCAGGTAAACAGAACATTCCCTGATCGGACAGCTCATACAGGAGCCGTCTGATATGGGTTTACTCTGTTTGCTAAGGTGTACAAAGGCATATTCATGGAGTAAAGAGTTAACATCTTATGGGTGGTATTCAAGGAACTGGACTGACTTCAATCAGAATTTGATAAATAAAGGGAAAGTAGCTTTTTAGCTGGTCTGTTTCGAAGAAAAGTCTGGCTATCATGATCACTGGGTCGTAGTCGTCGTCGTTGTCGTCATCGGCGTGCAAAAACTTTAATGTAGCTCATAACTCGAAAAGTATAAGAGGTATCAACATGAACTTCATATGTTAGTAGATTTCTTTGAGGGGAAGGCCCAAAAGAACCATAACTCTTGATTTCAAAATATTGGAGTTATTGCCCTTTGTGGTTTTCAAAAAAAAAAAATTTAGCTGGACAAGTACCAAATCAGACGAGCTTTGGCGCTGCACGCGGCTCTCGTTTAATATTTTCTGATTGTCCCTTTAACATTTTGTTCCATAGATACACCTTTGCAAAAAGAGTATGCTCTTATCAGAAATATGTGAGAGCTGTAATAATATATTATAGATTAAATATAATTCAAGTATTTTCTGCCTTGATCAAATTTCCGTAGTAAGCCATTTTAAAAAAAGCATGATATCATTTCATGGAGCAAAAGTTTAGAAACATAATTTATTTGGTAATTTTCAATATCTTAAAAATATTCTTCTCTGAAACTGTAAGGCATAGACCTTTGGTATTTGGTATGTAGCATCATCTAATGGTCCTCTACAAAGATTGTTCAAATTATGACCCCAGGCCAAAAATTTCCCCGCCCCGGGGCTTATCAGTTTTTAGCTCACCAGAGCATGAAATGCTCAGGGTGAGCTTTTGTGATCACCTGATGTCCGTCGGCGTGCGTCGTCCGTCGTCAGTCGTCAACAATTTGAACCTTTAAAAATCTTCTCCTCTGAATCTACAGGGTTCTCAGCTTTCATCTTTGGCACATAGCATCATCTTTAGGTCCTCTACAAAAGTTATATAAAGTATACCCCTGGGGTCAAAATTGGCCCCGCCCCAGGGGTGTCTTATTTTCAATAGAAACATGTAGTAAAACTTTGAAAATCTTCTTCTCTGAAACTGAAAGGCTCACAACTTTCATATTTGGCACATAGCATCATGTTCAGGTCCTCTACAAAAGTTATATAAATTATGACCCTGGGGTCAAAATTGGCCGCGCCCCAGGGATGGGGAGTTTTCAATAGAAACATATAGTGAACTTTGAAAATCTTCTTCCCTTGAAACTGAAATGCTTCATAGCTTTCATATTTGGCACATAGCATCATATTCAGGTCTTCTACAAAAGTTATATAAATCATGCCACCAGGGTCAAAATTGGCCCCACCCCAGGGGTAGCAAGTTTTTCAAAGCTGACTTACATATAGCTATTTATAAACATTTGCTGGTGTCTATTTTTAGCATACATTTAAAGGGAGATAATCTCCCTTTGCCCCTTTTTTATAACAACTGGATTGTCTCCCTTGTTGGCAGTAACTGCAGAAATATTGCTGAACTACTATAACAATGCAAATTTTTGCCCAGTGAATCAGACAATTAACCCTTTACTCCATAAATATGCCTTTCTACACCTTTGCAAACAGAGTAGACCCAGATCAGATGGCTCATGTAGTAGCCATATGATCAGTCTGCTGTATGCTTATGATATAATATAGTGCAAAGTGCATTACATTATTTTCATTTTGTGTACAATATACTTATAATATATTTGCTAACCCTTTCCCTCATGTTAACATTTTTTTCACACATTTGCAAACAGAACAGACCCAGATCAGACGGCTCCTAAAGCAGCTATCTGACCAGGGTTTGCTCTGTTTGTTACTGGAATTTGAAAGATGTTTCTTTACTTTCTAAAATGGCTACACTGTCCCACTTTCCATATTTCATTATAACTATTTTATCTATGAATATTCAGTAGGTATTGAAATTTTGAATAAACATAGAACAGGGGAAGGGTTGAAAATAAATTAAGATATGAATAATAATAACTCATGAAGGTGTAATGAAAATATCTGAAATTTTGGATATTATTTATAAGTACATGTATAGATTAATTTATTATTTCTAAAATTCAACCAATTTGCCCAGGGAAAGGGTATACATACTTTTGTACATGCCCTTCTTTAGATTTGCATTGTTATATGTTTTCATTTACATTTTCTTAAATTTTCTTCACTTGAGGTCCTCTACAAAAGTTACATAAATTATGCCCCTTGAGTCAAAATTGGCCCTCGCCAGGGCTGGCTAGTTTTCCATAGAAACACATAGTGAAAACTTTGAAAATCTTCTCCTCTGATTGTCTGGTGAGCGATGTCAGGGCCTTTCAGGCCCTCTTGTTCATAGGAAAATCTTAAGTAAAAAATCTTCTTCTCTAAAATTGTAAGGCATAGACCTTGATATTTGGTATGTAGCATTATCTAATACTTTTCTACCAAGATTGTTCAAATTATGACCCCTGGGTTGAAAATGGCCCCATCCCGGGGCATATCAGTTTTTCAAAAGAAAGGTTTTGAAAATCTTCTTCTCTTAAAACTGTAAGGCCTAGACCTATGATATTTGGTATGTAGTATGATCTAATAGTCCACTACAAAGATTGTCCAAGTTATGATACCCGGTCATTTTTGTTTAAGTTATGACCCCTGGACCCAAAATGACCCCGTCCCGGGGCTTATCGGTTTTTCATAGGAAGATCTTTAAAAATCTTCTTCTACGAAACTGTAAGGCCTAGACCTTGATATTTGATCTGTAGCATCCTTTGATGGTTCTCTTCCAAGATTGTTCAAATTATGACACATTGGCAAAAAATGGCCCTGCAACAGGTTACATGATTTCATTGTATACATAAATCTGTTATAACCAGGTGAGCGATAAGGGCCATCATGGCCCTCTTGTTAGTTAGAGTGAATATGTATATGTTTGTAATATACCATGGTAAGGCTAATGATATGTATAACAGGTGCATTTTGTCATCACATAAGGCGTATACCAAGACCAGTCTTTGGCCTGGGTCTACACATTGTGCATATGTCCTAATTAATCTTTTGATATACTGACCATTTTTTAAACCCAATAGTGTTCCTCGGTTAGATCTATTATGTATGCGTTTATAATATACCATAGAACGGCCAAAGATGCACACGATCTGGGCTTACACTTAGTGCACATGTCAAAATCAACTTTTTGGCACGATGCTGGACATTTCATAACACCGATCAAAGTTTGAGTGATTATGTATATGTTTTAAAATACCATTGTAGGACCAGTGATATGCAAAAAAGGTCCATTCATCATCACACAAAGTTCACACAAAGACAAGTTGCTTGTCTGGGTCTGCACTAGGTGCTTATGTCCAAATCGACCTTCTGGCATGCTGGTTATTTGTTAAATCCAACAGTGTTCATCAGGATTTTGATGAGACGCAGAGTAACTCGGCGTCTCATCAGAATTCAAGCTGTTTGGCATTCAGATTACATTTTCACATAGAATTCACAGACAAAAAATAAGCAGATGCAATAGTAGATGCAATAGCAGATGACAAAATCTAATATAGCAGACCAAAATGTTTTGACATGATAAGAGTTGAAATAGATATGCACCAAACCCTTGATACAGAAGGCAAACCTCGGCCAACCCAGTCTTTCATTTGTACTCAGAATTCCATTTTAAATTATATGCACTCGGGGAAGCATTGCCATTAAAATTTGCAACTGTTATATGATCCAATAAATTATCTTATAACCATATCATACTATTTTCATACCTTATCCCATTTACAAACACAGTATATTGATAGTAACTATCGTTGGATGCAGAAAAACACTCCAATGCACTGTGTATATCCCATACATAGGTAAATAGTAAATACCTTGTTCGCCACCTATTAGTACTTTCAGTACTTTGATTCATTTAGTGCCCACTTTTCCACAAATGGGACATGTAGTTTTGCCCCTGTGCGTCCGTCAGTCAGTCAGTCCACACATCCGTTACACATTTTGCATTTGACGCTGGGTGATGTCGTTTTCCAGGAACATTCGCCACAGTAAAACATCTCTATAATGGCCACTAAATTGTGTAAATCAGTTGGTATTTAGGACAGGTGGCTGCTTAAAGCAATATGAAAGTAAACCGAACATGCGCGTTCTGGTTTACTTTCACCTTGCTTTAAGCAGCCACCTGGCTTTAACACAAAATACTTGTAAGTTTATACTTTTCAATTTCTCACACAAATATAAAGCTAACCTTGTGAGCTTTCATCCATGTACTACGGACTCCATCAGCCAACTGATCTTTTCACTGTGACTGGGGATTAGGATTAACACCACTCGAGGGCATGAGTGATATTTGTGTGAGAAATTGAAAAGTATAAACTTACTACGTTTCTTACACTGTTTGTCGTTTAGGGTGGGGATGGAATAAGTGTGGGGTTGGGCGCCCATAAACCGGTTTAACCCCCAGTGACTTTTGTCACTGACCGTTCCAAGGCGGTACTTCCATCTTCCCCCTATTGTATGTTTGTTTTGTCTTTGTGCGTCTCTTGATGTTTTTATAGTTATGTACATTTGCTGTTTCCTTGTGTTGCTGTTCGGGCGACTGTTTGTTCTGTATGTGGTGTTTCCTGCATGACTCATTTGCTACTTACTTGATAAATTAACAAATAGCACAAACTCAAAAACAGTGAGATAAAAAAATGCTCAAGAGTTAAAAAGAAAACAAGAAACGCGGCCATGCCACGAAATCAGGTTTTCAAAGTTTTACCAAAGTATTTTATCAACAGCCTACACATTTTGGAAAAGTGGCACTATGCATTATCTTGCGTATGGCATGAATGCAGTGTACATGGAGCCCTATAAATATGTATGCATACAAAATACCAAGTTTGGTCAATCCAATCTTAAGTAGATCAGCGAAATCTATGTTTTGATTTTTAGTAACAGTGACCCTGACCTTGACTCGAGAATCCCAAAATACAATCCCAAGCTAGGTCTTCATATCAGCTTACAAAGTTCGGTCCAAAAATCGGTCTATCCAAACTTAAGTTATTGACCGTAGTCATATAGGGATTAGGTTTTCACACGTATATCGCGGCTATGTGTTTGATGTTAACTTTTCAAATAGGCGCGGTCAAGCAATTATCGCAAACCGCCAACTCATAATTCAGACCCAGATCAAGATCACGTTATATTTTTTAAAACAATATAAATAAAAATGGTACAGTGTATTTATATAGATATTTCTGCAACGTTATGAGTTTTTTTATCAATATAATATAAGCAATTGGTGGTAACTTATACAATAGGCGCATGCTGACAATTATCGCACCCTGTTGAATTTATAGTTAACACTTCCCCTCATACAAACGTATTTAACGCATCTGCAAACAGAGAAG
Source organism: Azorinus chamasolen (assembly GCA_963576725.1). Lineage (NCBI taxonomy): Eukaryota > Metazoa > Mollusca > Bivalvia > Cardiida > Solecurtidae > Azorinus > Azorinus chamasolen. The sequence continues at coordinate 85,630,521 of OY755244.1, forward strand.
ACTCAGATCAGACAGCTCCTAACAAAGGTGGTCGTATATTGATATGGCCCTGTCCGTCCGTTCGTTCATCCGTTCTACCGTCTGTTCGTCCGTTCGTCCATCAACATTTTGTTTGTCCGCCGTTTTCTCGGAAAACTATTTGATGGATATTAAGGAAACTTCACACAAATCTTTAATGCATCAAGATCTGAAGCTGAGTCGATTCTGAGGTTCATTTGATTTGCCGTTACGGAGTTATAGTCCTTTCACTTAAAAAAGTAATGCAAATATAGGCAAATATCAGGAAGGCCGTAACTCTTTCATTTTAAATGACATTTACTTCAGTTTTTAAATGATAATACCTCAATTTGGATGTTCATATATATTGCAGGGATTTTTATATGTCATTTTATTTTAAGGTTATGGCCCTTGAACTTTGTGTTTGTCTGGTGTTTTCTGGGAAAACCATGAACATGATATTAATTAAACTTTACACACATGTTTTATGCAACAAAATCTGAAGTTGATTTGATTTTGAGGTTCATTCAATTTGTCGTTACAGAGTTATGGCCCTTGCATTTTACGGAAGATGGCCGTAACGTTTTTATTTAATTTGTAAGATATCCAATTTATTTTCTATATATATAATATCACCTTTATATGGAGATCAAGATCTGAAGCACACATTAGAAAATGTCAACACTTATGAGACATATTGAATCAGAGAAGTTTTGCAAGTGGGCGCATCATGTACCGTATGCGGTACTATTGTTTGCTAATGGAAGTCATTATATTTTTCTATACTTTCTAAGATGGATACAGTGTTCCATCTTCCATATTTCATTAAAACTATTTTATCCATGAATATGCAGTAGGTATTGAATTTTGTTATACACATAGAACAGGGAAAGGGGTAAGACCCAGACCAAGATCACGTTATATTTAATAAAATGTGCAATTCGTGAATTTAGATTTATATTCAACATAACGTTATATTAGATAAAAACAAAGTTTGTTATTTAGTTAAATATTTCTTCAGAACTATCAGTGTTTAATCAATATTTTGGTACTACTTGTTGATGCAAGGATCAAAATCTCGTTATGGTTTTTGTCAGGCCGTTTTGACTAAAATGGGACCTGTCTGACCAGCCAAAATATAAGGGGAGTTATTTGACCATATTTGGTGCTGCGCTGATTCTTTTGAGGACGGATTGAACATGGCCCGATTTGACTTAGGCCAAGTTGGGGCCGGTTCGACACGTTTCCATCCGATTGTTATTGTAGTGAAAAATAGCACATTGCTTCCCAGAAATACTTCCGTATGACATTATGACTTATTAGTCTATACAAAGTCCTAAAAGGGCGTTCGTAAAACAAATATACACAGACAAAATTCTTTATTAATCAGCAAAACTTAGCAATCCACGACAGCACCGTATTGGAGAGATTAAAATGGGACAGTTAACTTTGTACTCTGTAAACATATTGACGTGAACACGGAAAGGAGTGTCCTGTAAAATTCGTGTCCGACAAAATCGCGAAATATTGCTAATTATAAGTATTACCATTGCATACATCTTAAATGCATTTATAAATAATATTTAAAATAGAACTGAATTAAATCATGCTAAGTATACACGTTAAGCCCAATGTTAATCACGAATAGTTGAGCATTGATTGAAAGGGTTAAACTATCAAATCCGGGTCCATGAACAGGCGCGGAGCAATAAATGTGTTAGGCAGGTCATTTCAGTATCACTCGTCTCTATTTCAGGCGTTCCTGAAAAGCATTGCATTCGCCAGAAAGTCACGTGTTTGGCCTTTGTGGGAGATACATGTTTACTGCATCAAGAAAAATCTAGAAAGCTTTGGACGGGACCACGGGCGGCCCCAGGATCGTGATTTGAAGTATTTGAGCAGAGGACCAGTAGACAATGCTACGCACAAAATAGCATACCTTTAGTCCTACTTGTTTTGGAGTAACCTTCTTTACACATGTCTATATAGAAATAGGAACCCTTATATTGGAGCCACTATTGACCCCGGGGTCATGGTATGAACAATCATGGTAGACGACCACAAGACACAGCTACAGGTCAAATATATAAGCGCTATACCCTATGGTATGGGAGAAAAAATAAATATTTTAAAAGTATTCCAACACAAAAGATCAGAATATACATCTTCCAAATTTAGCATTTCTAGACGAGATATTTAAGAAATGGACTGGTTTGAGGAAAATAGTTGCTAAAGTTTCAATATCAAGGTCACCGCTACCCACAAAACATCCCAAACCGCATGTTTAAGTGAGCAATCTATATACCAAGTATGGTAAAGATATTAAAACAACTTTAACAAAACGTAATATTGTGAAAGTAATGATATCTTATGAGAGTGTCAGTTTGGTTTAGAGCAAGAGTAAATTTTTTCTATTGATTCACTACACTTTTCTAACCGCCCATTGTGCAGATGTACTTGGATGCAAACAAAATACACTGTGTCTTTGCATAGCTTAATGTAAGCTTGATTATACATATATGGCAATGTACTTTGATTTTGAAAGGATTGAGAAATATTGGCAATATCTAAAACATGTAAACAAAATAAATACGTACATTATGATTACTCAGAGCATGGCGACATAATTCGCCTTTAATGCTATCCATTTGTGTAGAATATCTTCAAATATATTAATACCTTACACTATGAATATTCAGCTAATAAAAGCACGCCTCCGTGAATATTGATTAGATTGATTGTTACAATAGTGCTTTGGCACCGGAAGTTTTGGCCTTGAAAGAAATTATAGAGTCATATCCATCTAATATCATAAGCAATTAGAGCAGATCCTGATCAGACGGCTCCTACAGGAACCGTCTGATCTGGGTCTACTCTTTTTGCAAATGCACAGACAGGCGTATTTATGGAGTAACGGATTACACGGAATATGTTAGTTCTTGCTTGATATTTAACATTAAACCGCAGTTTTTGAAATCTCTGTGGCTTTGGCCAATCAGAGTTGGTTATTCAGTGTTTCTTATTTCGTGAAGACCGGATTATTGCCGCCAAATTCATTTTGGCGGCAATAATCCAGTCTTCTCGAGAAGAAAATTTGATTGGCTGACTATCGTTTCTGACAGCTTAAAGCATTGACTCAGCACGTGGATAGCACTAGCAACCGTGACGTAGTGATGTACACAGTGACGTAAATTTGGAAACAATATCCCTTATTTGGATCTAGTGGGCGGTTCAAATCGACAACAGCATGGTTTATTTTATTATCAACCCTTTACTCCACAAATATGTCGTTTGCAAAAAGTGTATAGGAGCCGCCTAATCAGGGTCTGCTCTGTTTGCTTATTGAGTAATATAACTCTGATTCTACAGTTTCTGCGCTGGTAAACATTCACGTTTTAATATGCCATTTTAAAGATTAAGCTAATAAATATTAATGACGTAATCATTTCTAAGATGAGTATTAATGGAGTAAATGGTTAAGCGAAAACAAAGGAACATTATCCCTTTACCTGGTAATATCGTCATTTTCATTTAGTGCCTACAGGAGTTGTCGCTGTGTTTGTTTATAGAATAATAAAGCTGATTGTATTTAAACCGCATTTTTTTTTAAATTAAAAAATCAATTGTTGATTGATCAATAAGCTGATTGTATCTAAACCGCATTTTTTAGATTAAAAAATCAATAAATCTACTGACATAGTGATGTACACAGTGTACACAGTTTTGTAAACAGTGTCCCTTATTTGGATTTAGTGGATGGTTTAAATCATCCAAACAGAAATTTCCCAAAATTTCACCGTGGTCAGACATTTTGCGCCATATGGCAGAAGTAAAGACAGTGACGTAGATTTGGAAACAATATGCCTTATTTGGATTTAGAGGGCGGTTTAAATCGGTTAGACTGCAAGAGACAAGTCTTCATGAAATAGACGGGCTTCGCTGTCGCTCCGCCCGGTCTATTTCATGAAGACCTGTCTTAATGCAGTCTAACCTATATATAAATTGTATTGTTTTGATTGTGTTCTTTTTGCAGATAATTGTATGCGTAGTTGTTTTAGAAATGGAGGATACCTTTAGCACATTGAAGATCCATGTATAACAATGACGTGTTAGAAGTAATTGATGATTTTAATTACCCGAGTTCAGTTTTAATTACACGGGTCCAATCGTTCGCATTCAGGAAAGCTCATGGGCTTTAAACGTACATTTAATTAAATGTGAAAAGTCAAATTTAAAACAAAATTACAGTGTCAACTTTTCGATGCCTTTGTTGCTTCAGTTTCAATGCCCTTGTTGATTCTATTTTAGGATATGCCTCAGATATATGGGACTCAATCTCGGTATATACCATTAATGTAAATAACAAATCACTTTACATAATACAGTAAAACCTCGAGTTTATACAGGTGGCTGCATTAACCCATTACCTCATGGGCTATTTTTAGATATGACATCTTTGAATGAATCTACCGAAAAGGGGCATTAACTAGAGAAAAGGAAACTTTTAGAATTTTGCAGTTTGAAACCGTTGTGATAAATAGAGCATTTGTTCCTATAGTTTTACAAAGTGGTTTTACAAAGTGACTTTTACAGAGTCGTCAATATGAGTGAATGGGTTAAGCTGCCACCTATCTTAAAGACCAATACTGGTACGTATTTTAGGTTTCGAATAATCGAGACTTTATGTCTATATGTTTGTTCTATTTACTCTTATCCCGATCAGCGCAGTCTGACTCACAGTCTGGATCCAGACAACAGTCACCAGATCAACATTTTCTCAAACACAGCAATTTTGGCGCGGCCTTAGGACAAAGTAAACTCCAGGACAAAACAAAAAAGGTATCTCATTGAGCACTGCAGAGCTGTTAAATAACTTAAAGGTTAGTTCTGACTTATCTAAATTTCTCAGCCAACCCTTTATTGATTGTTTTTTAGAATTGTACCGGTTAGGCGATTCTAATGAGTACAAATAATATAGAGTTTAAAGTAGAACTCTAGACTTCCAGAATCCCTCAGTTATATTCAGCTCTGAGTAACAGGAAGAGACTGTTATAGTTCCCGTAGAACCGTCTTCTATTCCAGTATAAATTAACATTGTGTGTTTACTATCTGCACCATAGACGTATCAGATGTAACAATGTTTATTCTGTAAATGAGATTCTCTTTGGCGACGAAAATGAGAAGACCGACGTCTGTCGCCTGTCCAAACGCTAGCAAATGACAAATTGATTAATGTGCAATATGCGGCTAGATGCAGTTTGATGACATGCAATTTACCTTATAAAATATAAAGTCAGAAGGACCGAGATCATATCACGGAAATATTAAGGCAACCAGAATATGATATAGTCGTTTTGCAACGAGTTCTGCTTGTTTTTGCACTATAAAGATTATGTACTGCTGAATGGTTGTTTTTTAATCGGATTTATTGTTTGACATCGGATTTAGGTGTGACTTTAACCCTTTCGATGCCAGCATTGTCGTCTGCTGGGCATAGTTTCGTTTATTTTTAGTGTAAGTGTGTGATTTTCTTCCATTTTCTTTATAAAACAGTACACAGAATGTCAAACAGTTTGAACTCGGCGTCTCATCTGAATCCAAACTGTTTGCATATGATATCATAAACCCGTCATTGTGGCACGGAAGGGGTTAATGTAAAACATAGTTTTGTTTGATTCACATTCATATCGCTATGTGTTTACACTCCTACACATGTTGTTTGGTTGACTTAGTTGACTTATAATATGCTTCATCCCTGGTAGGATATGGAGCAGCTATCGTGTCTTAAGTTTGGCTTATGGTTAACCCTTTCAACGCCAACTTACAAAGTGGAATGACCCATCAGTGTTTAAGTATAGAGTCCGTTCAGTATGAAATGGCTTAAACTTGCTGGAAGATTTTAAATGATAAACAGTGCGGATACCCTGATGAGAGGATGTTCCTCTATGAGCCCTCTGATATGGGTCTACACTTTTTGCAAAGATAGTAGATGCATTAAATAGGATAATTCACTCAGGGTGAATAACGAATGCAATAATATATTATCGCAGCAGGTATATAAAATAAAAATATTTTTAAAATTGATTCACTGTGATTCTAACCATCATTTATGCAGAAGTATTTGAATGCAAACAAATTCGTGTTTATTATGCTTTTGTTTATCTTAATAAAACGTTTTTAATTGTTTATATTGCAAATGCTTTTGTTTACAGTGTATCGATTTATCGTGTTGACTGGGAAATAATGACAATAATTATAAACATGTCAACAAAACAAACAAATAGAACAGAAATCAGGCAAGAGATGCCTCCCGAAAGTCAAAAGCAACTCCAGTAACAGAAAATGAAGTGTGGCACAGAACAATGCAATGTAATCCGTGTATAGACACAAACTTAGACCTGCTGGGCATCGCTATATGAATGAAAAACTGTTAGAGCGCACATACATACTTCATAAAACTGTTCCTTGTTTGCTAACCAACGAACGTATATTTGCGCTATAAGACCTAAATGTGCCACAGTGCCGTTAACTCATTACATCATATGCTATTTTTAGATACAACCTCTTTGAATAAATCTACCGAAAAGAAGCATTAACAAGAGAAAGGGAAATTTTAGAATGTTGTAGTTTGAGCCATTGTGATAAACAAAGCATTTGCTCCTATAGGAGCAAATGCTCTATTTATCACAATGGTTTCACAAAGCGACTTTTACAGAGTCGTCAATATGAGGGAATGGGTCAAACCAAACTCAATAAAACCATCGAACACAAAAGACAAGCTGTGACGCTATGGGCTGCACAAGAGTACGATAATACATAACGTCACACAAACACCTTACTCAAAAGTATGGTATTGGTTGGGCTTGGTATAAAGCGTAGCGACACTGAATTGGGGGGGAGTTTAGGGAAGTGTGTAACTGACGCGGTCATAGAGCGTAAAATGTATGCACGAGTTCAAGGTCAAATCTTACTACTGTAGGAACCCTCTGATCCGGGTTTACACTGTTTGCAAATGATAGTGCATGCGTGACCCGAATTCAAAAGTCTTTAACGGTATGATACTTGTAAAATCACTGAACACTGTTCCTTCTTTTTCTGTATTTCAATAAGTATCACCGTGTACGACCGTGTACTTTGGTCCAGTGAGGAATATTAACTATTCGCTTACTAAGCACGTCTTGGATGGCATTTGACAAGAGCTTGGGTCCATGTAAGGATCAAGTTGTTTGACACTCAGTCACTAGTGCTCAAAGGATTGAACGAAATGGAAGTAAGTGAACAATTTCAGCAAATCAGAGATTGAGTCGACAATGTCTTTTCGGCATTCGAATGGTTAGACCCCCCCCCCCCCCCATTTCAAATGTGTGTCGATAGAGCGATAAGAACCAATGCCTCACTTTATCCCTTGTCTGTACTGTCTGTAAGGCGTTCTGGGTATCAAGGAGACGAGTATGCGTGATATTCTTCTTTTATTGGATGACACACGATTCTCTGCAAACAGAGAATAAACATAAATATAAAGGTACAAACTCTCATACATACTTAGAAATATAACTGAGTATCTGTTATCAGACAGTTTGGATCCGGATCTGACATACAATTTAGATTTATTCTGATCCGGATACACACCGTTTGAATACTCTTACTATAAAAGGTAATAACAAGTCTTTCAGAACACGGCATTCAATGTATGGTAGAATAATTCTTATATAAGCAGTAATAACACATATTTATGTGTAAAATATTAATTATATAGATTTAACTGATATGTTTTAGAATACAAGCTGAATATATTCATTGAACAGTTAATAAATACAATTTACCAATAGAAACATGCATAATTTGATTATATACATGTTTACTATTAAGTGATTTAAAGTACAAAGTAAGATAATTTATATTATCGACTATAAGTCCTCACATTCATCAGATCCCTTATTTCTTGTTTTGAGACTTCTTTCAAACCGTAGATAAACAAACTAAAAGACGTATACATCCGTGACGTCATTCAGACGGTGTTACTTACATGTAACGTCGCGCCAAAGGCTACGACGTCAAGTAGCGCTACGTACGATGATATGTAGAGGAATGCAAGAGCTGACGACAGCTCTTACACTGTCTGCCAAAATTCTGAACTCTTGCATTTTGCTTACTTCTAATTCGTATATGCGCATGAGAAACCATTGACCGAGTATCAACCAGCTTGGATCCTGATGAGATGCCGAGTTACTCGGCGTCTCATCTGGAACCAAGCTGTTTGCAGATGTGAGTCAGGTCGTGCTTAGCAGGATAAGGGTAAATACTGGATAAATGATTTGCCTGCTTTGTTAACCACGTATATTACTATTGACTTACTCTTTATCATTTAAATTCACAGCAGCTGTGAGTGTGCGTTTAATAGCCGATACTATTTATAAAAGGTAGGTATTAATTGTACATTCCTAATAGTTTTGTGTCACTTAAATTAATACCTAGTTAAATATAAACATATATTAGCGCCAGCTTTATTTAATCGGAGCTTAATTCCCATAATAGTCTGGCAGTATAATAATTGTCAGTAATATTTCGAAATATATTTATTTTGCAAACCAAATAAGAAATCAGACACAATAAATAAGAATAAAAACAAACAACTTAAAGTCATTCAGCAAACAAATAAACAAATAAATTGATAAATAACAAGATAATATTAGAACATTATAATAAGATAACAAGATAAAAATTATAACACTATTAGAATAACCTAACAATATTAGAACAATAAGTAACAATAAATAAACAAATAAATAGAGTTAAAAAAGAGAAGAATAAATATCATAAACTATTAATAAATTGAATTAATCACAAAAATACATGTATAACCATCTATCTATCCCAAAGAAACTTCAAATTTCAAACTTTAAAATGTCAAAATTCAAATTTCAGGTAGAGCTCTTCTAGGGAAATGAAATGAAAGGGGAAAAACAAACAGACAATGGAAAACAAACAGGCAAAACTCAAGACAAACGTCAAATACAGCAACCAAACTTTCTATTCTAGTCTTTTTTCTTTTTGAAAGAGGTATAGATCTAGCATTCGTTTTGTCTATTAACATGTTCATATATCACTGTATTGTATTCTCTATCATGCTTGCTATAAACATACTATGTATGTTTTATGCAATAAAGAAAATTGAAGTTTATAAAGTACCATTGGAAACACATAATTACGTATTAACTTATTACTTCTGTCAAGACTTGTTTACCCCACCCATCCATTCTTACACAGTATTCTGATCATGGACTCATATTAACAAGCCACCGAATTCCGAAAAGGGATGATCGCGCTTTTCAAAGTACACATCGTAATGTACAAGCGTAATGGTCTGTGATTTGTTTGGTCGTGTTCAGCTACACTCTTTCACGTTTTAAAACCATTTGCTGAACTATGGTAATTCACTTGACATCTGTTTCAAGACCACTTTCTCTGATGATATGTTTCAAACATCTACAATGAATATCACGTGGGTTTTTTTTCAAAAAAAGATTGTAAACCCATTTTCACAACGATACAAACGTGCGTCTGCATTTATCAGCACTGAAATACGAATTGCCAGTGACTAATCCTTGACACGTGTTCGTGTTTCTGTTGGGAATCTGTCAGAGTATACAAAGCTGCACAGGAAGAAAATACATCGAGACAAGAACATTCCATTTACTTTGAACTTAATCGACAGTGAAGAAGCGTGCCGTGTGTAGTATTTAACTGATTCCGTCCAAGACTATTTTTAAACACAACATCTTTGAATAAATCTACCGAAAAGGAGCTTTTACAAAAGAAAGGGAAAATTAAATTTGTGTAGTTTTAAACCATTGTGATAAAACATGCATTTGCTCCTATGGAGCAAATGTTTTATTTATCACGATGGTTTCAAAAATTATTTACAAAAGCGACAAAAGACGTCAGAAGAATAAAATGTGTTAACACTTATTTTACTGTAAAATGGCATCTGCTTACACTGTAATTTGGATTAACCCTTTCGGCGCCAAATTTCTAAGTGTCGTCTGCAACCCAATTTTTGTTATACTATTCGGTTAAATAAGGAAATAAGATACATAAATGCAAATTTCAAAGGAATAAGGAAACAGATATAGAGATTGAGACCAAAAGTGAAGTTCCTGATCTGGGACTGCACTATTTGTCGTGGTGCATTTATGCAACATCGGCGGTGAAAGGGTTAATATTTACTCACTTCCAATTCGTTCAAGCTTTATAGAAACTACTGACCGAGTGTCAAAACAGTTTCGATCTTACGGGGTTTATATATCTCAACTGATTCGTTTTGCTAGAGCTTGTTCATCTATTGACGATATTAACAGTCGAAATCTCATTTTAACTGAAAAACTGCTTAAACAAGGATATAGATACCATAAACTAAGAAAAACTTTCTCTAAATTTTACTATCGAAATCTCTCGCTTATTGGCAAGTACAAATGTAATCTCAAGGTGCTTCTGCGACACGGTATTTCACATCCTGAATTTTATGGTGATGTGATTTACAAACTTCGAAAAATTATTGGACATACCCATTTTCTCACTTTGTTCATCAAATATATAAAACAATTCATTAAAAAGGGATATGATCCTGTATGTTTGGTTGTGAACCCTTTTACAGTTGGCAATCACGCTGGCCTCTTTGCATGTACGCCGACAAGAAAGGTTTAGTACTCTATGAAGGCGACCTCTTAAATCCAGAAATGGAAGGAGAACGTCGGATATCTGTACTATTTCATTTTTGTCGTACCCTTTATTACTTTTCTAAAGTTACTCTGTTTGCAGCTCAATCATTGAGTACACTAGCGATATGTGGATACAGTATGTTCAATTAAATGTTTTTTTGTTATACATGCACTTTACCACTGTATTTGCTGTCGCGGTTGTTGTAGATTAGTCGGAGAGGGGATACGTTTATTTACACTGTTTGTCTTTTAGGATGGGGATGGAATAAGTGTGAGGTTGGGCGCCCATAAACCGGTTTAACCCCCCGGTGACTTTTGTCACTGACCGTTCCAAGGCGGTACTTCCATCTTCCTCCTATTGTATGTTTGTTTTGTCTTTGTGCGTTTCTTGTTGTTTTTTCTACTTAATATGTACATTTGCTGTTTCCTTGTGTTGCTGTTCGGGCGAGTGTTTGTTCTGTATGTGGTGTTTCCTGCATGACTCATTTTTGTACTTTTAGTGAGAAGTCAAGGTACTCGTACATAGTTTATTTGCAAGTATTGTTTGCACTGTCAGTCGATGTGAAGAATCGGTCATCTTGTATGTGTGTGTCAAACACGCACTGTAGCCATATGTGAGGAATCGGCCATCTTGTATTTGTGTGTCAAACACGATAGCCATGTCTTGAAATGTTACTGTATCCAATTATTTTAATACTTTGGGAAACACCCTGTAACACGCAGAGGCATTAATAAACTGCATAGCATGTGCACAATGCACAATGGTGCATATTTAGATTTCATCTGATAAACATGTATTACACTTGTTAAAAAATGATTATACAAAGGGACAATGATTAGTACATGACATATTATGACCTTCTTTTCTCACTCAAAATCAGGTAATTATTGAATTGAATTGACGCCGGTGACACAGATGTCACCACTGTTTATAGAAAGTTCAGTGCTCGGTTAAATATAATGGGTTGTTATGTGTTGTAAGTACAGTGCTCCCTCCCTACAACGGCCCTCCCAATAACGATTCCCTCCTTACAACAACGCATGTCACTGTTTCCGAAGCAACAAGGCTCCAGAAACAACCTTTTTCCATCGTATTTTCTTTATTCCCCCATCAAACCCTATGTGGTGACCACTCTTTAGAATCGTCACTTTGTGACGATTTTAAAGAGTGGTCACAACATAGGGTTTGATTGAGGCATATCGGTTTTAGTTCTCGAAATACACCTTATCTGGGGATCTGCAAACAAGCTAATTATGTTTGATTTTCCCTCCGTATAACAACTCCCTCTGGTCAACAATATAATCTTCGTATCTATCCCAAAGGGTGTCGTTGTAGAGAGGGAGCACTGTACGGCCTCAGACACCTGTTTACCACAGAGTAGAGTAAACTTGCGTCATGAATTTTCTAATTAAGGTTTTTAAGTGAATAAGTTATTAGCAAATCCCGAGGTTTGTGACTCATCTGTTCGCTGATAATCCTCTAGGCACACTGTAACTTGTGGCATCGTGTACATTTAGCATCTGTCCTCTTAGGTTTAAATCCACTAATGATTGTCTTCATGTTTGCGATATACTAATCCGGTTACTGGTATGAAAGAAAATATTATCGTTCACTAGTGTGCTTGAGAAAATCTAAAAGGGCAAGTTAGTCAACAATTTAATCAAACAAAACAACAAAGTGTCTTGACACCTTGGTGTGTTTTGCAATGGTATTGTTTCACGTTTGATAAGTAATAGTATCATTTATATTAACGCTCGTCAAAAGAATGAAAGGAAATTGAGATTTCCTAGTAGTACTTTGTCGAAATAAACTATAGTTGTATCTAAATTTAATTAATACTGTATTGTTTTGTAAAACTGTAATCACTATCGGTATTTCCGAATATGGTTGACACTTTTACAAGGCTACCAGACGTTTTAAATCAAACACTAAACTCAAATTAATTAGATACTTACAGACGCCTTTTCATTTAGGTTTGAATGATAATATATACACAGACTGGTAATATTTCTAAAGATCCTAAGATTGTTTCTATTTATACAATTTTTAAACATAAATTCAGGTATCAGTGCATACGCAAAAACAGCAACAGCTCGCGCCACAATACTTCGATTGTTGGTTTACACAATTTACTTTTACAGTCAGGTAAGCATACATTGATCTTTCCCGTTTCTATCTATAAGGAACATTGTCAATCAGACTGGTAAAATGGTCTTACGTTCTGACAGACCAAACAAAACCCCATGTTTTGATGTCCCATATTGATACGCAATATGTTCATAAAATATAATTTCTAAACATTATTTTCATAAATACAGGCATCAAGATTATTGACTGGCCTAAGAATTTTTGAGAACAAAAATGTCATCAATTCAATTCAACCTGCAACCGCATATAATGTTTTATAAATATAATACACCAGTAAGGAATATTATTTTGAAATATTATAAAATTCTTCCAGAGCTAAACTGTGATTGAAAACATACACAATAGTTTAGATTGTGTTTCTACTACATTCTGTAAACGTCATTTAGGCCTTTTCAAACAGAGAAGACCCAGATCAGGCGGCTCCTCTAGGAACCGTCAGATCTGGGTCTGGTCTATTTGCTTATGAAATTGTCATAGATCTGACTATACAGTTTCTACCAATATTAAAACATCCTGTGCATATACCGTATATAATTATTAAAAAAAATAAGCTAATAAATACTCATGATGTAATTATTTCTTACATCGAATTACAACAGGGAAAATGTTGAAATAAAGGCCCCAAATACAGGTTACCATCTTTTCACTGAATTTCATGTTTGGCGTGAGCACATTGCTGAAGCGTAGCAGGCTTTCTGTACCAAACGTGCAGAGCACATGCTGCCTTAAACGCACTTTCTAATTGAATGAAACTTTGTTTTATATAAGTGATGCCTGAAATGCCTACCCAAATTGCACTTCATCTTCTTCCACCAAAACCTAAATTTATATTTCGCCATTTAAAGAAAACAAAATGCAAGAATTTCATTCTAAACATGTGTTTGTACCAGCTGACAAATTATCTAGTAACATAATTATTGTATGACGATTGCATTATGTTGATGTTTTTAAACCAAACACTTGTAAATACTACATCAGAACACGATAGTGTTAGCAGACAGAACATGTTAAGAAGTGTAACGAATTGGGAGCTGTCGTAAAACTTACACTGCTAAGGGCTTCCAGCAATGTACTGGATATCTAAATTTCCTACATAATCATTGGTAAAATGTGACTATTGATTCGATTTTGCTTATAATCAAAAGTGCCGTAGTTCAGACGGACAAACACGAGTTGAAATAAAATGAAGAAACTATATGTAAAACGGTATTCAATGTAAAAAGAAACATAGTTAGTTTCTTACATACACCGTTGATACAATAATACCTAGTCAAATACTATCACCTTGCAGCTTAGAGTATACACACTTGATAACAACATTTTCAAAAGTTCATAAATTGGACATTTTAAACAATTTTGAATTTAACCCATTACCTCATTATTAGAAACAACCCCTTTAAATGAAAAGGATCATTGAATAAAACATGTGAATGCTTTTGAAACCAATGTGATAAATAGCATTTGCTCCTTTGGAGCAAATGCTATTTATCACGTTGGCTTCAAACAATGACCCTTACATGCGTCAGCAGGAGGGAGTTGGTTAAAATCATTTTCATTTTCAAAGGGTTGTGTATTTTACATTTAGATTACGATATAACTACCCACCTGCAAGTTGCAATCAATGTGTCAAAATGATTTTTACACGTTGAGGTTTTAGAAAAAAAAGTCTAAACAATCCCGAAGGGGAGCCCAGGGTGACAATACTGTTTCTGACTCTTAGTCTACTGTTTTAAATAGGAATATAATTCAAAAACAACAGAAGACAAAATTACGCTTCAAATGCAGTTTTGGAGCTTTAATTTGCATAAGTACGAGATTTTTAAAATCACCGTGAAAGCCAATTTGTATGTCTGTCACCATATGACGTCATTTGCACTTGTATCGTATACTTTTGAAAACGAATGTGATAGTTTAAAGGAAATTCGACTTCTGGGTGTCTTAAATATTTTCCATTCAGTGTAAGAGAGAAGGAAACGCAAATATGTCTGAATAATTGACGTAATTTGTCAGCACAATGTCTCCTATATGGCATTAGTGGGTTGCTATACTTGTACGCTGATGAAACAAACATAAAAAGATTACATAATTGAACCTATCATAACTAAATTTGGTAGTATCATAGCAGTGTTTCAAAAGTAAACATTTCTCTGCCAATGTCACATTTGTGACAACCTGTGCAAACAGTTTGGATCCAGATGAGATGCCGAATATTTGATCAGGATCCGAACGGTTTGTTACTGTGGTAATTTATGTTTTTGAAAGATTGGGAGAAAAAAGGAAACAAGCGAAAAGTGTAGCAATAATAAATTTTACAGACGGCCTCCAACATTCATTTCATCACCTCCAGAGTGTAAATAAAGTCTAGCTCTAAATTTCATGTGCTGTGTGAATATGTATTTACTCCTTAACCCTATACTCCATGAATATTCAGGCAAGAAATAATGACATCATGAATATTAATTAACTGCACTTAAATTAACAAAAGTACAATAATGAGTCATGCAGGAAACACCACATACAGAACAAACAGCCGCCCGAACAGCAACACAAGGAAACATCAAATGTACATAACTATAAAAATATCAAGAGACGCATTTAAGCATGGCAGGATCTGTAGAATCAGATGTACATTATGTCATAGGCAAATACAGCGGATCCTGATCAGACGGCTCCTGTAGGAGCCGTCTGATCTGGGTCTACTCTGTTTGCAAATGCGTAGAAAGGCGTATTTATGGAGTTAATGGTGTTCTTCTCAACTCTATCCCGCTGTAAAAACAACAATGTCAGCTCAACTGTGGCTCTGGTGTAAAATTGACTACTTTCGAGCACATCAAGCTTTTGAGGAACAATTGACCAACGTTTAAGACATAAACTTTTGAACAAATATTTCCCAAGTATCAAATAGTTTGGACCCTGATGAGACGCCGAGTTACTTTTCACAACAACTATGTGGTAAGTGGTGTCAGAAATATGCCACCAAAGCCGAATCTATATAAATCTAAACGTGTCCTATAGGAACCGACTAATTATGGAAAAATAGTCAAACAGGGAGAGCCACATACGAAATGACGCCGCACCAAACACCATCAAACAAGAAACGGTATAGCCACAAGACAAAACATAACGGGGCGCATATCAAGACGAAAAACATTAAACATTAAGCATATTAAACAACAAAGTTGACCATAGGCTGAAAGCAGGAGTACCGCCTTGGAACGGCCAGTAACCAAAATCAGCTACTGGGGGAGGCTTAAACCTGGTTTACGGGTACCCAACCTCGCCCTTATCCCACTTTCCCCCTCTACTCTGTTTGCAAAGTCGTTAAAATGCGTATCTATAGAGTAAAGGGTTAGAATCATAAAAAGCACGAACCCACAAACACACACACACACACGTTTCAAACAGTTTGGGTCCTCATAAGAGATCGAGGTTGAGTGTATCTATAAATAGTACGTATCACGGTTATTCTATGAAATGGCCTTCAGACTTGTCTGAGATATTTTATGAAGAAAAGGGACATGACATATACGCAGGCTGTATAGGTATTGCCAAAGTTGACGTGTGTTAAATGTTGGAACAAATGGTTGTGATGTAGGCTAGTGCAATGAGTCAGTAGAACAAATGGTTGTGATGCAAGCTAGAGCAAATGAGTCAGTAGAACAAATGGTTGTGATTCAGGCTAGTGCAATGAGTCAGTAAATCAAATGTTTGTGGTTCCGGCCAGTTCAATGAGTCAGTAAATCAAATGTTTGTGGTTCAGGCCAGTGCAATGAGTCAGTAGAACAAATGTCTCATTACTGTTGCTCTTGTTCAGTTGACTTCGAACTGTAAGTGAAGAAGAATTAAGAATTGTTTCAGTAGTAGCCGTCTGATCAGAGTCTGTTCCGTTTGCTTATGAACTAATATAAATCTGATTCTACAGTTTTTGCTATGGCCTAACATTCATGTGATTATATACGATTTTATCCCTCAGTCAATAAATGTTCGTGATGTTATTAATTTTACATAAATATTCATGACGTAAAGGATTAAGGACATATATAAGTAGTCATTATGAGGCCTATGTGCTATTAGTAATTGTTCATACCCGACTCTTAATACTTACCCCACTCTCCAATTTTGATCTGTTTCTCTTAGGTACTTGAGTAGCTACTGATCGTGTGTCAAACAGCTTGGTCCTCGGCTCAACAAGTACCTCGGCGATACTTCTGGATCCAAGTTGTTTATGAGTCAGAGCGCGGATAACGGGACAAGCGTTAACCCTTTCTCTGTTCTATGATTATTCCAAATTTCAATACCTACTGAATATTCCCAGGAAAAGTAGTTATAAAGAAATATGGAACATTGTAGACATTTTAGAAGGCAACAAAACATATCTATCAAATTCTGTTAGCAAAGAGAGCAGACCCTGATCAGACGGATCCTCTAGGAGCCGTCTGATCTGGGTCTACTCTGTTCGCAAATGCGTGAAAACACGCTTAAGACAGATACCATTCTGATAAAATCAAAAACTGATATTACCCTTGAAAATACGCCTGCCAAGATCAAAGATGTACGTTTCGAAAAAAGAACAGAACTTAGCAGAAAATTAGGAAATGACACACGAAAGTCTACAGTAACACAAGAAGCACAAAGAAAGTGTGCGCTCACACCTTCACTGAACTGTTCCTTGCCTATTCCAAAGATGTAAGTACCTGTAGGCCCACTCGATCTTCAATCTCGTGTATGGGCAACATCGCGCCCAATTATTTCGCCGCCAATGTCGCATCTGTCATTACCTATGCAAACAATTTGGATCCATATGAGACGCCGAGTTACGCGGCGTCTCATCAGGATCCAAACTGTTTGTGAGTGTGGTAATGTTTTGTTTTTGAAAACATGGGAGAAAATTAAACAAACAACAATTGTAGCAGACGACAATTTGGGCAGACGACAATAATTGTTTGGTAGCGAATGAGTTTATGGTAATGCGTGAGAGATTTAGTCATTCTATTATACACTCGGCCAGGAACACAAAAACAGACAGTGCCATGAGAGCATTATTTGAACTACAAGTCCAAACAGTTAATTTGATGAAATTCGAATAATATGAAACTTCCAATGTCCCCAAAGAGACTGATCAAATGGTACAACGCCTACTGCTTACAAAAGATGAAAGGGATAAGTTGCAGTAACTCATTTCAATTATAAGAATGATCATAAAGATATTCTACAATAGTAATACGTAATACCCAAAAACGCTTGGTACGTCAGATAAAACAGCCGTCGTTCTTATATTCTATTTTAGATATATATACACGATACTGCTGCTCTTTGATTTTTTGAGTTAAAAGTCAGTATAAAACATAAATTTGCACATAATCTTTCGTGAAATTGATTTAAAGTATGTATGATATTAAAACAAATGGCTTTCATCAAATATAAACTCCTAGGATATCCACATTCATATTCATTTGTCTGCAATACATAAACTAAATTATTTGTCTCTCATTGCAAACGAGTGTTCCACCCAGTCTTGTTGTCTCTTATTTCTACAGTTCCCCGTATGTTGTTTTGTGTGTGTTTAATTCATTTTTATGCGTGTTTAATTCATTTTTATGTGTGTTTAATTCATTTTATGTGTGTTTAATTCATAGTCTAGTGATTTCGCCTTATTAATATTATCAGGGTCCATGCTTATAAAGCTTTTAGTTGAGTCTGAGTTCGTTCTCAATGTTTTGATTGGTCAGATTTGAGCCAAAGGCTCAAATCTGACCAATCAAATCCTTGAGAACTCAAATCTGACCAATCAAACGCTTGTGTTTAATTCATAGTCTCGTGAGTTTGCCTTATTAATATTATCCGATATAACTCGGGTCAATGTGTATATCCGGATTCATTCAAAGGATATGCACATCCTTTGCATTGGACTGCATAAACTATAATAATAAACAAGTTAATACTTGTCAACAACTGATCTATATTTGACTTCCTGTTCCGATATTTGAATGTTTATCAAAGCTTACCGACTGTCAATATTTATTCCAATGTTCAATACCTACTGGATATTCATAGACACAATAATTATAATGAATTATGAAGGTGGAACATAGCCAGTTTAGAAAGTACAGAAATAAATCTATCAAATTCAAATAGCAAACAGAGCAGACCCTGATCAGACGGCTCCTATAGGAGCCGGGATCTAGGTCTACTCTGTTTGCAGATGCGTGAAAATGCGTTTATATGAAGGAAAGGGGTTAAACGACACTATGATAGCGTTATGCATGTTTCAGAGGTCAAAATAAGATGCGTAAATTAAATAATTTCCTAAGATAGATCCTTTATACCTCCACCAACCCCATGTTCACTTTTTAGAATCGTCTCGAAAACAGGGGGATTGATGGAGATATTTGAATACTTACATTTATCTATTTCTCCGATTCATATCTGTTAACGAATTCTATTCTGAACAAAACTATGTTCGAAAGTTAACCCTTATCCCGCTAAGCTTGCAAATACACGACTAGTCGCGCTTAGAGTGATAAGGAGCAACTCTCACACCAGATACAGACGCCTTATTGTGCTTTCGCAAACAGAGAAGACCCAGATAAGACGGCTCCTGTCTGATCAGTGTCTGCTCTGCTTGTTTATAAAATTTTATAGATGTAATATTACAGTTTCAGAGTTTCTACCATTGTGAAACAAATCCCTTTCCCATGTTGCATTTCATTGGTTCTGTCCATGAATATAAATGAGGTGATATCTTCTATAAATGTTAAACACAGACAGGGTTAATGTAAGGATTAATTGCGACAAGTTTTAGAGACTCTGTTTTCCATTTGTAGTTACTGTTCACAACACTTATACTTGTTTCGCTGAGCTCATCGGCTGGTTTGTTGAACAGTTATTCTCATGTTCTTTGAATAAAAATAGAACAAGCGAGTGTAACCTTCACCATCATAGTTGCCATATCTGATGGAGACAGAACGGGAAAGCCATACATATTGCCACAAATAAGCGATTTGCGAGATTGACATAGCATTTTCAGCTCTTATTTATGATTTAACCACTCTTCTTCAAACGAAATGTCTAAATAATTCAAGTTAACATGGCACTTTAGTATTCTTTAACACTGAACCTGGTGAATATTTAACACTGGTCATCCCGTTTCTGAATATTAATTAATCAAAACATTGTATCAACATATATGAAGGAAGGAAATTATTTATATAACAAACAGTACATACCCTGATCAAAGGGTTCTCTAAAAGTATTTGGATCAGGGTCTACACTGTTTTCAAAAGTCTTAAAATCCCCGGTTCCCGTACTTTAAGGGTTAACGATATTGGCTAGGATTGGAACCCTTATGAGAAATGCCAGTCTCGCAATTGTTTCCATTCCAGAAAATATTAAAAGCAGCGAAGAAACGGTTACATTCGTAACAAATACATAAAACGCTAAATGAAATGTATTTGTTGTTACCGGGGAAGAGTTGAAGAAACTTTTAAACCCTCAAGCAATCATCGACGCCTTAAATTGTTATAACTTCATTTAACTGACGTCATTCACAAAATAACATCTAGGCCACGACACTTGATTGCAGATGAAACACCCTTTTATCTCTTTGTTTTTAGCACTTACAAAAAAGAAACTTCCAAAAATAAAGTAAATCATGTCATATCGTTTAGAACTTTTGGTGCCTGTCATTTGGGATGTTCTTGTACTTTTGGAGAAAAGAATATCCCTACTAAGCGGAAGTACGCAATGTCGAATTTGATCCCATGTACTACTTTATTACACATACGATTAACCGAAATCATCTTCCTGATACAAGTAATTATCACAATCAGCAGCAGCACTAACAACGACAGCAACATCATCAACGACAGCATCAGCAGCAACTACAGTAGCAACAACGACACCATCAGCAGCAACATCACCAATGTTGCGACTTTTTATAACAAAACCTTATTCAAAATGTTTTAAAATGATCTTATAGCTACAGTCGGACAAGTATAATGATAGTAGCTGTTTGTAATGTCTTCGACATGAACACTTAATGCGATCAACTTAGAAAACCGATGACGGATAATATATAATTATGCTGACAGCTTGGGCAACATAAGGTTTCACGATAATACAGGAGCAACAGAACTGATAACAGATAATACCTGCATATACATTAAAAACTCAATAGTTCGAAGTTCTAGTAATGAAAAATTGAGTATGTTTTAGAAAACAGTCAAGCTCCTAGAGGATCTTTCTGCATGACTTTTATCCTGATTAAGCTGCTGCCTGTCTTTAAGACCAATAATTCTGATATTCCACGACAGCATATACAGTAACACCCCTCTAAACCGAAATTATAGTTGAGAATAATTTAGATAATTTTGGGCAGGTGGCTGCTTAATGCAGAGTGAAAGTCATGCAGAAAGCTCATAGAGGAGCTTTCTGCATGACTTTCACCCTGCATTAAGCTGCCATCTGTCTCCAAGACCAATATTTATACAAAATTCAACGTCCGGTTTAGAGAGGTTTTACTGTATCTGTAAATTACCATGCAGTTACCATAAATCTTTATACTGCAGTTATCTGACTTGCATTTATGAACAGATTGGATCCAGATCAGACGCTGAGTACCTCGGTAGAACATAGGAAGTTGTATAGGCACGGGGCCTAAACTGTTCATATATGTTCAACGTTCGGCCAGTCGTTTCTAAACAGTTTTAACGAAAGGGACTTAACACTTTCAATCCGCATTACGGTTGGGCTGCTATTTGCAATTAGTGTAGACCTAAATCAGGGGGAGAACGCACTGTTTGTCGTATAAAATCTTATAGTAATTTTAAGCCTTATATACTGAGTGAACTCTACAATTAAACGCTGGTGAGTTATTCCATTCTTTAAAGTCAGGGTTATTATTATTATTATTACTGTTATTATTATTATACCACATTTATATAGCCCTCTTTTCTCACAGGATATGTACGTTCAAAAGCGCTTCACATAGATACATTTTATGTATAAAACAGGGTATATTCAATGAATAATTATAGCACATTTAAAATAAAATATAATTAATACTTATATATAGATAAGAATAATAATAAAAAAAGAATTTATTAAGAGCATAGGTAAACCAACTTCATTCTTTCCGTAAGTTTATCTGTCTGTGTCATATTATGCTCTATTATATTGTGTCAACGCACTCAGGTCACAAAAAAACAAAACTTGAATGTAACATTCTATGCACAGTGTCAGTACGTCACACAGGGTTGAATTGTTGCTGATCATAGTTTTGGCAGACATCGTTTTACAGCAATATAAGGGTATATAGTCTGCAGACAATGCCCTACAGGGCATGCATATGACAAACGAAACATTAACTAGCTGTGAAATAATAATGCCTGCTCAAATTTGGATATGGTGCAATGTTGCCCATTTGGATCGAATGTTTAGAAAGGACTGACCAACTATCAAACAGCTTGGATCCTTATAGGACGCCGACTTACTCGGCTTCTCAACTGGATCAAAGCTGTTTGCAAAAGCTAGTTGGTCGCGGCTAACAGGTTAGAAAGGATGATAAATTACCCTAGAACATCCATGCTATATTCTAGTTTACTTGATTACATGTCAAAACCCAGACGTATTTCCTTTCTACATATAAGCTATGGCGTCTCTGGATTTGCCGTTTGTAATTGTCTTGTTTAAATATTATATTTGACATTTCAAATATAGCATTTCGTATACACAGTCACATAATCCTGTGTTAAACTGTCTTTTTGAATGTAATGTATAAAAAATCTATATTGTGACCACATAATGAATAAACACAATTGGCTTTAAAAGCATATAGATGCTGAATACAGAAGGGAAGTAATACAGAAAACTCCTGCATTAGTTTTCTACTTAACTTTTATTTAACCCATTTCCTCATATTGACTTTTGACGGCTCTGTAAAAATCACTTTGTGAAACCATTGTGTTAAATAGAGCATTTGCTCCTATAGGAGCAAATGCTCTATTAATCACAATGGTTTCAAACTACAAAATTATAACAGTTTCCTTTTCTCTAGTTAATGCTCCTTTTTGGCAGAATTATTCAAAGAGGTAGTGTCTAAAATAGCCTATGAGGTAATGGATTAAGGAATAAGGTGTGACCAGATTTGTTTTTCATACCTCCATGAAAACAAAAAATATTCTATATATTACTTAAAATTTAATATCACTACTGAATGTTACCGAGCGCTTTATATACAGCTAGAATATACGCAGGTTCTAAGAGATGTGTCTAGGCCTGAAATAAAGGACTGCAGATATATATGTGAAATATATACTTAATACGGTGTTGACCAAGTCAAGTGTATGAGTGGAAGTACAAAGAATGTTTTTAATTCATTACAAACAAACATGGCTCCCTGTCCGTAGAAATTACCACATCAATAATTAACAAATAACTCATCTATTACATTATATCAACAATAAGATTTACAAACACTTAACATTTAGAAAGCTAATGTAAACTAATAAGCAAATGATAAGATATATTTACCTGCAAATATATATGTAAAATATATATTTAATACGATGTTGACCAAGTCAAGTGTATCAGTGGAAGTGCAAAGAAGGTTTGAATTCCAGCGATCCACACGATTTGGCAACGGCCGCGTGATTTGCATAATAATAGACGGGAAACGTACGATCGCAGGAAAGCTAGAGCGAGATAAATAGAGAGGAAGTACGAGTTTAGACCGTCAGTCATATATTACTGGAAATCTGGATGACTTACATTACACTGAATTATATCTAACTACTGCTACAGCTATTCAAACGATAACTATTTAATGTATCCAGGGATTGTGTAAGTACATGAACATATAACCCATTCAATATGTAAGCATTACATATAATTTCGCATAGGGGAAACAGACAAATAACTATTTCTCCAGTCTCTGGTTACAGTGCATATATTGTAAATGTATATGTACATAATATACGATTTTTGCACTGTGAAATGAATGTAAGAAATAAATTAAAACAATATACACAAATCATTTGTTTAATTTTAACATTTAATACCGATTAATATAACTGCGGACGAATACAAAGTAGTCCGGGCAAGGCGTGGCCTAATTTTTTTCATGGGGTATGAAAAAACAATTCAGCCAATCACAGCTCACCAAAAGTAATGAAAACAAACAATGTTAAATTATTCTGAATTAAGCAACATTCCTGCTGTTGTAGTCCCGATTATTCATATATTAATATGGCGATTCTGAAGTCCACGCGCTGTTGTTGGCCGGTTTTAGTTATACTTTTGCGGCCCTAAAGTAAACAATGGACGCGAGTACTACAAAATAAAACAGTACCCTGGTATCGTCATAAACGAATGAATCGTCAACGATGTAGTGTATAGTTTTCGTATTTTGAACAATTAAAATAACAAATGAAAGCAAAAACAATATGCAAGAATAGCGATAGCCCTTCGGGTTCGAGAGAACAACAGTCCCTCGGGACACTGCCGATGTTACTGCCCGATAAACGTGTTTTAACCATATATAATTAAGCACTAACACCTCCTTTTGGTGCTTGTTTTAGATAGGGTTTACTGTATGTGTTTGTTACCTGCAAATGTAGCACCACAATCTGAATGTCAAACAGGTTGTGTCCTAACGAGGCGCCGAGTTATGTTTGTCTCAAGACATCTGAACCCAACTATTTGCAAATGGTGTCACAATTTCGCGAGAATTATGCAAGACGATAAGTACTTTTCAGATATACTAAAGACATTGAACTATTCATGTAATTAATACTCAGAGCTGTAGATTAAGGTGCGTTCTCAAATACTAAAATAGTCATTTCTCCACCAAACCCTATGTTGAGACCATGCTTTGATGGTTACAACATAGAATTTGGTGGAGAAATAATCTTCTTTGGACATCTGGTTATACGTAAGACATTGAACTATTCAAGTAACTAGAATTTTTTTATACAAAAACTGATCTCTCCCCAAGCGCGTGGACAAAATTTTCCAAAGTCCCATATCTCTGCAGAAAATCATCAAACCGGAAAAGGAATAAACTATGCGCAACTAGGCATATGGTGCTGATCAATTCTATACAGTTTCATGAAAATCCGATAAAAGATCTGTGCAGAAATCCAGTGAACAGTGTATACATTTCAAAGTCCCATAACTCTGCATAAAATCATCAAACCGGAACAGGAATAAGATACGGTATGCACAACTAGGCAAGATGTTAATCAATCCTATGAATTTTAATGATTATCCAATTAAATGTTTTTGAGAAACCCTGCAGACAAAATTTCCATGTAAATGGGAGGCAATAACTCAAAATTAATGAAGCCAGAGTTATGATACTTGATCATAACACTTCCTTCCATCACGCTCTTTCCATACATGAAATGTCATTCCAATAGCATCAGTAGAGCAGGAGTTATTGATCGGACAAAAATGTAACAAAAGGCAATAAATCCCAAGGTATTGAAGCCAGAGTTATGGCCCTTATACATGACATGCCCTTATGCTCTGCCAATATATGAAGTTTCAATCAAATGGCATTAGCCATGTAAGAGTTATCGTCCGGACAAGAAAGTATGAATAATTGACCTTGAACTGTGACCATGGCCTTGAATTGTGACCTTGACCTTTGAAGAATGTGCCTGAATCCTGTTGTCTGCACATCATCTTGTTGTGGAGAACATTTGTGCCACAGCATTTTGAAATCATTCTAAGGGTTTAAGAGATATGGAGCGGACACGAAGAGTGTGGCTAAAAACATTTGACCTTGAATTGTGACCTTGACCTTTGACCCACGTGTGTGAATCTTCTTGTTGAGTCGAACATTTGTTCCAAAGCAGTTTGAAATCCTTCAATATTTGTAAGAAATATGGAGCGGGCACGAGTATGACTGACAGAAGGACGGACAAACGGACAGACGGACAACTCGACCAAAAACAATATGTCTCCCTATTATAAATGGGGGAGACATACTTAATACTAGCAGTTGAATTTAATAAAACGTGCTTTGCTTTCGGTATTGTCTTGCAGACACATTTTTCTGCCATTTAATAGCTTTAGATAAAATGACAGGCCTGACTGTTATTGGATTTCAGAGGACAAACGAAAATAGATTGCAATACAGTTGTTGTCATATCTGATATAGACAGTCCTTAAAAGAAATAAACATCAACCAAAATAAGCTGTATTTAAGATTGACATGTCATATTTGTTACAATTTTAGAAGGAATGTCTGCATATTCGAGACAACAAAGCTAACGTGAGTTCCAAAATGGTATAAACTGTTCTCGCGCTAAGCGCTTTCTGGCTGGCAAAGTCCAAAGGAGACGTCGAGTACCACAGCCTCTCGTCAACGTCTGACCAATCAGATGCTTGAGAATGATCTCAGATTCAAGAAAAACGTTTTATGACCATTGGATCAGGGTCCAAGCTGTGCGACACTCAATAGTTTCAAAACCTTGAACGAATCGAGGTAAGTAACAGTGTAACAGATCAGGGACAAAGGACCACAATTGAAATAAGAGTATCTATTACTCTTTTTTGTGTCATCCTTGGCATATAATGTTGATTGACATGGCTTTTTTAAAAAAAAAGCATACGTATTGGTGCTTGTTTATAATATATGTTTTAATAACAGATTGCCATTTCATTGTATATTTTATGTTGAAATAAATCTATCTAATCAATCGATCTATCTATGGTCTCGACAAATATTCAGATTGAATGGCGTGAAGAAACACTGTGTCTTCTATTGAAAATATCAAAACAAAAGTTTCATTTTCCCCTGTACGAAATGGCTGTAATCGGTAAAAGTATTTACACTGTCGGTGCATTTCATTGAAACTTAACGATTTCATTCGCGAACTCAAAATCTTAAATATTCACGAGACGCCTCTGTCTTATCGTAAATAATAAATATATATGTATTCTAATATGTACGTAATAGGTCGTCATATGTACTTTTCATCGTACAAACGATAATCGTAATTACGATCGGTAGTTCTATCGTTGATGAAACGAGCCAAACTAGTTCGTATAAAAATGAAACAGTGGGACTAACGTACATACTAACGAACAAAAATTATTAAAAGGAAAGGGCCAGATAGTATTTCATAAGTAAATAAGGCAGATCGAGGTACGATAACCATTACAGTAGATGTCTGATCTTGGTCTAATCTGTTTGCAAATGCGTAAAAACGTTTGTGTGAGTTGAACACTTAATCATGGTTTGTAATCTACAGTTGAACTTCGTTATTTCGAACTTCAAGAGACAAAGAAGTACATGTCACCCGAGTTTTTATCTGGACAAGTTCTTAAGTTCACATCTTACTGCAGATCGAAAGTATTTAGACCTGCATTATGCATTCACATATGTTAGTGATATATTTTAGAACAATTATGTACTGTACTGTATATTTTGGAAGGAGTGGACTTTTACTTCAAGTAATCCGAGTTCGATATATCGAAGTTCAACTATATCTCAAAGATCTCAAAGACTTTGTTAAACTATTGTCAAATGGATTTTTTAATTTTGACATTATTAATCGTATTTAATCACTTAAAATAATATTTTGCATTAGATTCAACTAATATATCCTAGGCATCAGTTTGTCTGCACTCTTGCACAACATAGCCATATGAATACAGAATACACATTGAGGAATGGTCTATTACAGAGCCGATTTAGAACAAAATACTTAATTAGTAGAGGAGTGTGAATGACACACTGTTTTGTCAGTTAAGATAATTCCTCCCTTATCCCTCATATCTGGGTCTGCGCGGCTTGCAAATCACATCTAACGTTCTTTCTGTATTCTAATGGTTAAACACTATATTTGCGATTGCCAGACACAATGTCCGCAAAGAACATATAAATAATAGTTTAATGGTTAGCGCATAAACATTTTGAAGTATTACATTACGATATATTGTTACACTTGCACGCCCCTCCATGTTAACTATAGTATGTCATCGTTTAAATAGAAACGTCAATTAAGACAGCTGTTAATTAATATCAGATGTCTTCCTGAGGGAGAATGAAGAAGCATTTTATTAGTTTTATTACGGAAACCCTTTCATCGACATTTTATTACCTGCTTTAATTTCATATTTTCTTCTTCCAAAAACGGAATAAGCCTGAAACCTTTGAATGCTGAATTTGCAAAATAGAATGGACCATTACTGTTTAACCCTTTCTTTCATATAATGGAGTTTGAAAGATCGGTTTCTTTACTTTCTAAAATGGCTAACCATTTATCCATGAGCATTCAGTAGGTATCGAAATTTGGAATAAACATAGAACAGAGAAAGGGTTAAAAGGATAACGTCCATTTAGTATAAAAAGGGTATACTTTGCGAGAAGAGTTCAGATGACAAACAATGCGCTCCTCTAGGAGGCTTCTGATCTGAGTATACACTGTTTACAAAACACACGAGTCTAGTATTCAAAGGGTTAGACTAGGTTGGAAATATGTTAGTTTAATGTAATTAAATTTAATTTAATTTCATTTTAAATTTAATGTATAGCAATAGTAAGTATAAAACATATAGTCTTTGTAACGACTTATATCTAATATTCAGACTGTGAAGCGTCACAACTGAAACTAAATTGAGATCAAACACTATCAAATACACGTATCTAGATACAATTCTAGCGCAAACAAGACGATACAAATCAATTACCCTAAATACATGTATATAGACACCAAATTTCCACTTGGTTTGTTAAGCTGAACACGTGTCTTTGACACCATTCTGATAATTCTAAATTAGACTTGCATAGTAGCAAACGTATGGACCTTAATTAAACTGTTCTTTCAGAAGCAGCTTGATCTGGAGCTGCACTATTTGCCTATGTTTGCTAGTCGAGTGATTGCCAGTGGGGCCGTTGTGTTCTTTGGCAGTACGTATCCCATCTGACAACAACTAAAATGAAGAACAACGATGTGGCGGTTTTGATCCCACTCACTGCTGTACAGCTCTTTGGTTTAAATGAAATGTATTTCTTGTAATCATTCATTACTATCTCCGTCATCATCATAAGGATAATCTCGCCTGCCATGGGCTCTCTATAACCTATTCAGTGCCACAGTACCTTAACCCTAACTAATTCATCTATCGACCCATCAGCGAACAAATAAACTACATACATGGGCCATATATGTCAGCATTTAATCAAGTTTGTATTTCCTCCTACTCGGCTTTCTCGCTTTTAATGGAATCCACCAGAACAAACAAATGCTCTACTTAAATGACTGCAGTTGTCATATCTGATGGAGACAGGACGGGAACAATAAATATTGCCACAACTAAGCAGTAAGTGAGACTGACATAATACGTGTTGATGTTATTTGTGATTAAACCAGACATAATAACCAGACCAGACCAGACCTCTGCAAAAGGCGTTTCTTAACCCTAACATAGGGTGAAAAATAACGTCTGCTCGTAGTTATATCTGGTGTAGTTTGACTACTTAGTAATGATTCCATTAAGTTGTTGAGAAACTATTGACCGAGTGTCAAACAGCTTGACTCCCTGGTCATTCTGCGTCTAATCCGGAACAAAGCTGTTTGCAAATGGGAAGCGTTGATGTATCAAGATAGATATTTGTAACATTAGCGCCTTTTACAGTTATTACTTTAACCCATTTGCTCCCACGATAATATATGGGACGTAGGCAAACAGTGTAGACTCTGATCAGACGCCGCATAATGCTGCGTCTGATTAGAGTCTACACTGTTTGCTGATAGAAAAATCAATATAAAAAAATTAGACCAGACATTCCTTAGATAAAAGATTGACTAATCCAATATATAAGCATGGAAGAATCCACTGGGAGCAAATGGGTTAAAATAAAATCTACAGGACTGGTGTCAAAGTTCTGACTAGGATAGGGACCCTGTACACATGTTGCAATGGGCAACTATACTTACTTTCTATTCGTTAAAACGTCTGAGAAGTTATTGACTTAGTAACAATATGCTTGGACCTCTCTCTCTCTCTCTCTCTCTCTCTCTCTCTCTCTCTCTCTCTCTCTCTCTCTCTCTCTTCCCCTTCTTGATTATGTTATTGAACTGTTATTGTTGTTTGTGATTTGCCTGTTTAAATAATGTTGATGAAAAAAGTACAGTGTGCATCTGTCTGGAATAGATATTTGCGTTCAGATAAAACTGAGAGGGATAGACACAGAGAGAGAGAGAGAGAGAGAGAGAGAGAGAGAGAGAGAGAGAGAGAGAGAGAGAGAGAGAGAGAGAGAGAGAGAGGGCGGGGAAAGAGAGAGAGTGAGAGAGAGAGAGAGAGAGAAGAGAGAGAGAGAGAATTAATCCAGAGCAACAGATAATGATGCGTCCTCATATACTAACATCGTCAACTAACCCAATGTCGTGACCACCCTGTCTCGAATAGACGAATCTAAACAGTGGTCACAGCATAGAGTTCGGTGGAGAAATAAAGGAGCTATTCTTGAAAATGTTTAAATTTACACATCCTATCTGGACCTCTGAACTTAAATCAATAATGAGTGATACAAAATCATTATGGAATGTATTTATTATATAAGTAGCTGAAAAGTGAAAAAATAATAATACCAAACTCTTTTCGATTCTGTCAAGATATTTTCGTCTTAACGTCTTATCATTCGGCCATCCCCCACAGACGTGGCAAGGGACCACATAAACCTGCCAATAAATGCCATTCAAATTGCGTATAAACTGTACATAAACCAACATTTGTCGAAGTGGAAGACATTTCAAATTATTACAATCCCCTTTGAAATGATGTTTAGACCTCTTGCTCATCAGTTGTCTGGTCCCTGTAAGATTACTTTATTCTGCTGAAAAACTACATCTCTGCCAAAACACTGATTAACTTATTCCCATTCGTACACATTTTGGAGAATCAATTGACCAAGTGTCAAACAGCTTGATCGGCATTGCATCTGGACACCATGTGCTTGTAAACAGTCAGATCGCTCTTAACTCATTCCCTCATATTGACGATTTTGACGACTCTATAAAAGTCACCTTGTGAAACTATTGTAATAAATAGAGCTCCAATAGGAGCAAATGCTCTATTTATCGCAATGATTTAAATATTACACAATTCTAAAAATTTCCTTTTCTCTAGTTAATGCTCCTTTTCGGTAGATTTATTCAAAGAGGTTGGGTCTAAATATAGCCTATGAGGGAAAGGGTTAACATAATAAAGGATTTACGAGCAGGCTTTGTGATTCTTTTACTCTAACACATATCTTGAGACATGTATGTATTAATTACTAATTGATCACACACCAAACCTCTCATTTCCATTTATTTGTAAAGATAAATAAATCAATGTGGCAACATTGTAATAACTTTAAATTAGTCTTGTCATAGTAGCAAATAGTGTAGACCCAGATCTGTATATCCAAATGGTTAGGGTCTCTTTCAGAACAATGGAAAAAGGTGCGTACTCAAATACTGTTCTCCATCAAATCCTAGATTGTGACCACTCTTTAGAATCGTCTCGAAGAGGTGGTGGAGAAATAGTCAGGAGTTATTCTTGAAAAGGTTTTAATTTGCACATCTCATTTTGACTTCAGCTCTTTTAAATATATTACAAAGAAGCATTCATGTGTTTCAGTTCGCCTTTACCTGTGCTTCGCTGACTTCAGTGGTGTAGTAACCGTCTCCCAATGATGAAATTGTAAGTTCGAATCTAAGCAGAGGCTCACACATTCCCATGTTGTATTTTTAGTTTAATGCCTGGTTTAAAAGGTCAACTTTGTCCGATGTTTTGTTAATGTTGTTGTTTAATACTTATAGGATATTATAAACGTTAATTACAGTAAAAACCCTCTAACCCGGAATTTTTAAGAAGAAAAATGTATATATGGAGAGGAGGGTGCTTAAATGGAGAGAATTACACAGGCGGTTCCTTTGGGAGTTTTCTGCATTTTCACTCTGCTTTAATTAAGGGTACATGACTTAAGACCTGTCTTAAGTACAGATAGGTTTAACAGTACAGTAAACCCCCTCTAATACGACCACTTAATGAACAAGCATGGCTGTATTCATAATCAGGTGGTTGCTTAATGCAGGACGAAAGTTATAGGAGCGTTCTGCATAACTTTCGTCTTGCATTAAGCTACCACATGCCTTTGCCACTGTGAATTATGCCCCCTTTTTGGTGGTGGCATAAGTGGAATTTTACGGTACATGTAAATTCGCCCAATTATATTGTATAGTAGAACATCCCTTATATGTCGTAGAGACAGGTGGTAGCTTAATGTAGGACGGAAGTTATGCAGAAAGCTCCTACAGGAACTCTCTGAATTACTTCGGTCCTGCATTTAACAGCCACTTGTTGTTAAAGACATCCACGTTAATTTATTGATATTGTTTTTATAGTTGATCTCTATGTAGTAGTAAGTATATGAATGGGGTTAAAATGTGCATACTTTTGCTTTAATTCTAATATTTGTTTAAAAGAACTGTAGCTGCTATTCATGTTATCGTGTACCTCACCTTGACCAACATGTAAATCACAATAGTAAGAATAAACACAGGTGCATATGGGAACATCTTCCTTCCGCCTCCAAATAAATACTATTCTCCACCCATATCCCGCTATCAGCGACCCCACTCTCATTTCAAACGCCTTGGATCGAGATGAGACGGCGAATATTCGGTGTCTCATCAGGATCCAAACTATTCGACACTTTTTTAATAGTTTCTCCAAAGTTTGTTCGAGTCAAAAGTAGTCAAAACTGCACAAGATTCAAATTTAAGAAAGTAGCATTTTCACAGCGGGGTTAGGGCTGAATATACGGTCTGTTTCAGGGTTCAACGTGGAACCCTCTTCAATTTGTCTAAAACCCAATTTGTCAAACAATATGGCTCCTGACCTGGCGCTTATGTACATGTGGTCTCATCGTTGTATCCAGACTGTTTGCAAATTGTATACATATGAAAACAGTATGTCCTATTTTTGCAAATGCTACTTTGTATTAAACCTAATTGTACTTCCAAAAGGTTTGGATTGATGTGCCAGTTTAATTTAGATAATTGATCTGTTGAAGCCATCTCGTCTAGAAATAGCACACACAATGTTTGTATTTCGCAGACAATTATATCCTGGAAACACAAAATGTTATCTAGAGTAAACATTTAGATGTTTCTAATGTGTTGTTATGGATGAAATCTGCTGATGTAAAGGTTACCTTTAAGATTAAGGATGTGAAGCTTTTGAATTAACCCTTTCAATCCTGCAGTTTTAGAGTGGGATAGTCCATACATGTTAACCCATTCCCTCATAGGCTATTTTTAGATACAGCCTCTTTGAAAAAATCTACCGAAAAGGAGCATTAACTGGAGAAAAGGAAAATTTTAGAATTTTGTAAGTTTGAAACCATTGTGATAAATAGAGCATTTGCTCCTATAGGAGCAAATGCTCTATTTATCACAATGGTTTCACAAAGTGACTTTTACAGAGTCGTCAAAAGTCGTCAATATGAGGGAATGGGTTAACTATAGAGTCAACTCAGTATGAAAATCTTAAACTGACTAGAATATTTTAAATGAAAAACAGTGCAGACCCTGATCAGAACGCTCCTCTATGAGTCCTCTGATCTGGGTCTACACTGTTTGCAAATAACAGCACATGCGTGTCCCGGATTGAAAAGGTTACCGAAGATATGGGAATATGCATTTATGTATGTGAACTTAAACTATTCATGCATAGTAACTTCTATAAGCATCTTATAGGTACATAGTGTAGACACAGACAATATGGTTTTTGAATTTTGCAAAAGCATATATCTAAGTAAGGATTCACAACACAAAGTGGAACGAGTTCAATAAGGGTTATAACACCTCACGTGTTGCCATATGAATAAGGAGTTAAATCCTGAGAGCTCATCTGTTAGTAACTGAGTAGCTAGTACAAAATGGAACCGAAGTCAGGCAGGAAATTAGTAAATGACACACGAAAGGCCACAGCACTATCAGAGTCAAAAATGAAGTGCGTGCTTACACATACATGCACGACCTTTACAAAACTGTACCTTACCTGTTCCACACCGACAGCATACACACAGTGCCGTGACACCAAAAAGAAAGAAATCAAAATAAAATATATCACTATTGCATGTTTATCTAATATCATACGACTTTACTTGTATAGCGCAACTATATATAGCCAATATATTTACACTTGTCCGCCTTTGGATATGCTTTAAGAACGTTAATGTGTATTTAGATTGTGTTACTATCAATTCTATTCACATGTTATTATAATAATTATGTGTATGGGTTTAGAGTTTTTGTTTCAATCAGTTTGACACCTTGTTGAATTATATCCTAACATCAAACCTAGTTGAACATCCTTTACTTTTGAATGTTGGCAAAGGTGATTTGCTCAGTAGCATGTAAGACCCAGATGCTTAGAATAAGACTTATTTATTAGTTAGAAGCAGGTTATGAAACCATAACAGCGATCGAGAGCTAGAAAGACGCCAACGATAACAGACACATTGGAGACATAAAATATTGCGACGAGCATTATTGTTTGTTTTCCAGATGTGTTTTATTTACTCGGAAAACTGGTTTTGACATAAAACTTGACGGTTGCCATGTGTTCTGCCCGACAGCATTAATCCTTCTAATAGCCTTTATCAAATAACACATTACTTCCATGACGTAAAACTGATAACATATCTTGTATTATCGGGTATGACTCTCGGCTACGAACTTAAATCCTTCTGATGTAACAGAACAAACATTTGTAAAATAATTAAAACACAACAACATTTTGCCCTATCAAAATATACATCGACGGAATGATATTAGCCTGATAGTATCACAGACGATATGACATTATATTGTCACCATAAGTTTAGTACGCAATCGTTGATATATGCATCAAAGTTGCCCTGCTTTCCCTTTATGAAACGATTAGAATTTCACATTAGTGTTTATATATTATTATGTTTTCGAACTCTACGGTAGATATAAAACTTCTAAATCTGAGTCTGAGATCATTATCAAGTATTTGATTGGTCAGATGCTTGAAAATGATCTCAGACACAAGCAAAACGTTTTACAACCTTGGGACAAGGCTATGCTTTCGGTCATCTCGTTTGACAGAATACTCATATAAATAATTACAAATCGAAAATACTCTTAATATTTAACCTGCTGAACAAATTATTTTAAACACTTTTTCATCTGCTATATTTTCAAAACTATAATATGTTGTCTGCAATCAAAGCATCAAACATTTTGGATCCTAATGTGGCGCCCGTTTACTCAGCGTCTCATCTGGATCCAAACTGTTGCATATTTAATCACTCATCCGCACGCATCAGGATATGTAGCGATCACGCATACCTTAGTACGTTTCTGACAGCACGCGCATAAATAGTGCAAACGTGTCTCTAATTGAAGAGTAGCATTAGCAACCGAAACGAACGAAATTATAAGTAAGTTATTCGTTCTTAAAAATTAATAAGCAAATAGTTTATTACGTTCGTGAAACGCAAACGCTGACCAGACTTTAGTGCCTAGCAAATAATGTTAACCGACTTAATCCCACTGTTCGGTCTTATTCTTAGCAATTACTTAAGAATGTTCGTGAAACCGGAGCCTGGTGCTTTTGTAGATATCTCAGTTTCTACTACTTATAAAACGAATCATTCAAAGTACAGTAAGGTACGAGGTTGAAATATTCCATTGCCAAAGGAAATATTTACAGAAATCAAATTAAAGAATTAAAGTTTACCATCGAAACACTGTTCCGTTCTTCGAAACGCCTATGGTACCGTGTGACAAATGTGCCTTTCGGTTCTGTTCAGCAAATAACGAGAGTTTCATTATAGAGAGGACTTTTTATGATAATTTGCAGACTAAATAGATTTAACGTTGCTGATTATAAATAATTTCGTTGCTTTATATCCCCCTAGGTGCTCACTGTATGTCCCTTATCTTAAAACATAAGGTAGGTAGAAATATTGTACTGTTATAAATGAACATTAAAGTATAACTGTTCATAAGAAGATATAATTAAAATCAGTCCAAATAGCGTTTAAAATTCTACGAAGCGGCTGATCGCATTGATTATAATTGGAATTGCATGTCCGACAATGCTTGTCCGAACCTATTGTGTGAATACCATGATTTGTACATTACAAACAGTGTCTACACCACAGATTGCCCCATTCGATATTTGATCAAGGTCTGTACTATTTGTTTTACAATAGGACACAATACTGCAGTTGTTTGAGGCGGCTTTCCACCATGATGACTGATGTGAGGCAGCATTGTTTGCATTGTCCAAAGACTGGACTTCGCATGGCAAGCACTCGCATACACTTTCAATGTATATCGATTTTAATGTATATCGATTCCTCAAAGAGATAATTATGTAAAAGGTCATGTGTCCATAAATAACGCGTTCTAAGAATTGAACTTATACCGTTTGAATTTCCCTCAACAATCTTTATTGTAAAATAGTATTGTTACTCAATAATTATAGATTACATCGTAACTCGTACTTTCTTGTTCTAGAACAAAATATTAGTGCGATATCGTGAACGCATACGGAACCAAACGGAAACCCTCAGGGAACTAATCGGAACACAACCAAGTACATGTAATTACGATTGGTACGAAACTAAACACACACGAATGTGTAAAACACGGGAGAATAACATTTGCGAAATAGATACTTTAACACCGAGCTTTTACAGTATTTAGTTGCTTCAATATCT
The DNA here is from genome assembly GCA_963576725.1 of Azorinus chamasolen. Lineage (NCBI taxonomy): Eukaryota > Metazoa > Mollusca > Bivalvia > Cardiida > Solecurtidae > Azorinus > Azorinus chamasolen. Next base: position 85,667,146 of record OY755244.1, read on the forward strand.
TACTTCCTATCTTTAAACAAACTATAATTTAATTCCATCTTAATTCTAACCCAGCGGCTGAAAGATAAGTGCCGTCAAATAAGGATAGACATTGCAACACTAACTCTAAATTAAGCAGTTACATTCATGTTAAGTCAAATCGTTAGCTAGACACATCTTAATTTGTTTAACGTAAGGAATTTCCCTTTTGCTTCCCTCAAGTTTTCATCTCACTAGTAAATGGTAGATAGAAAGAGAATAAAGATGTTTCCCTATTGTAAATCAAATATTGGTGAAACATATAACACATCAACGACAGTTTTGTTTGCGAGCATATCGAGGGCTTGGTGCAAAACTATTCTAACTCCTTCACTTTGTGAAGGACTTAGAATAGTTTTGCACCAAGCCCTCGATATATGAAGCATCAACGTTTAAACTTCTATATAGCGTCGGCATACAGCCTAAAGGTTAAAATAAAGGATGTATTAGCCAGTGGTGATTGGTTTATTGATACTGACAATGATAAGTCATACAACAATTGAATTTGACTGATCATATTAAAATTAGGACAGAACAATATGGGCTCGTTACAAACTATGGATTTATAAAGAAATGTAGATAACTAAAATGGTGGTATTCAAGTATTAACCCTTCGCTTGCTGAATTTTAAAATACAGTTCTCCTTCTTTACCCATGCCCTGTTGTATAATTACATAGATCTTCACTGTGTACAAGTATTTCGCTGTGCAATCATTGCTGTGGAGTGCACTGGTTGCACAATCAACTTGTAAATAGTGCAGACCCTGATGAGACAGCTCCTACAGGAGCTGTCTCATCTGGGTCTTCACTTTTTACAGGTACGTATATTGACGTGAATAGCAAGCGAAGGGTTAATAACTCGAATCGACTTCAAGCATATTGCAGATTTAAACACGATTTCAATTCGTAATTTTTTAGATATTATAAGAATTACGGAGTATTATAAAAGGAAGGAGATACAGAATATCATTTTCTAGATTGAGAACATCAAGACATAATTTAAACATATAAAGATTTGAATATGAAACTATTCCAAAAGAAGAGAGATAATGCAGCTGTTGACATTTCAGTTGTATTGAAAACGAGTATCACAGTTTACTAGTGTGTCCCATTTACAATCATTTGAGATACCGCTTCATGAAACCTTGCTTTTGTAGATGGTCAACTTTAAACAAGTTCTATGCATCAATGACATCTAGCAATAAGAACACATTATTAAGACTTTCAAAGTAGATTTATTTTGCTTCAAAATGTAGGCAATTAGTATATAGGAGCAAATGCTCTATTTTTTACAATGGTTTCAAACTACATGAACAAAATTCTAAAAGTTTCCCTTTCTCTAGTTAATGTTCCTTTTCGGTAGATTTGTTCAAAGAGGCTGGGTCTAAAAATAGCCTATGAGGGAATGGGTTAAGCTGCCACCAAACTTAGCGATCGATACTGATACGCGTATTAGTGTTCGAACGAACGGGGCTTTACTTTAACCCTTTCCTCCATAGGCTATTTTTAGATCCAACCTCTTTGGATGCATCTCCGAAAAGGAGCATTAACCAGAGAAAAGGAAAGTTTTAGAATTTTGTTATTTGAAACCATTGTGATAAATAGAGCATTTGCTCTATTTATCACAATGGTTTCAAGAAGTGACTATAACAGAAGCGTAGAAAGGCGTGTTTATGGAGGAAAGGGTTAAATATATCCTGAAAGTGTGAGATCCTTCGAAAGCAAAAGTAGCAATGCGAAAAGAGAAAATTGCAGACTCGGTTTTATTGAGTGTGTTCATGAGTAGTAATTAAAAGTGCAACACTACTCATGCCCCCTAGCACCGGCTTAAGCAGTATTCAATTTTCAAAACTAATAACATCAAAACTAATGATCCTGAAGGACCAGAAAATATGACAAACCCTTTTTATTGGAAATATTTTTAAATACTAAATACCGCATATATGTATCTAATTTTGTCCATCTGAAATAAATCAATCGCATTAAACGCTCGTAAACAGTACGTGCCATGATGTGTTGAATCGGTAACCTTTTGAGTTGTTTGTTTTTAATTTGTACGCCTATAACAACAATGTGTATTTATTGTATTGTGTAAGCCAGTTCGTTTGAATACATCTAATACATAATTGTGCTACAATCTCATTTATTCAGAATCACAATCACAATCAGGAGATTTTCACAGTCCCAAATATTACCGTTTTAACCTTATACCATTCTTATCTCTGAAAACAATATTGGAGCATATTTCAAAGCAAACATACCATAAAGCGACAGGGTAAAATGATAAATTGGCACTTTGTTGAAAAGCAATTGTGTACCAGAATAATACTATAGCCAGGTCATTTTATCTCTTATTAATCATCTGGTAGGATATTTAAGTATATAGTATTTATTTAACTGCATTTTTGAGTTTCTATTTAACCCTTTACGTCATGAATACCTATGTGACAAATAATCGCGTCATGAATATGTATTAGATTAATTTGTATAATGACACACATGGACACGGGAATATTAGAAACTGTAAAATTATATCTATATTATTTCTTAAGCAAACAAAGCAGACCCTGATCAGACGGTTCCAATAGGAGCATGTTTGCAAAGGCGAAGAAATGCGTATTTATGAAGTAAAGGGGTTAACTTGCATAAGCAAGTATCGCAGACTTTGCAATATATTTGGCTGTATTAGAATGCTATGTCGTGATTCAACTTATGTTGCTGCAACAATTCTTTTTATAGTACAACCATTGTTGCAATAATGGTATTGTGATTATATTTAGGAGAAAATAATTTGTCTATAAAACCGATTTGCCATGACCTCCGTGTGAATTAGACAACGCAAATTCGTATATTAAGCTTTTAACCCGTTCACTGCCAAATATTGTCGTCTGCAAAATGTGTCATCTGCTACATTTTTCTCCTTTTCTATAAAAACATTATGATGAGACACCTAGTTACTCGACGTATCATATGGATCCAAACTGTTTGCTTAGGTAATCACAGATGCGATATTGACAGCGGAATAGTTAATACATGCATCTACATGTTTATATTTCTAGTTTCATCATTTAAATTACGAAATAAGGTTCATGAAGATGCACATCTTAAATACAGAATGAAGTTTATGGAATGGAGTTTTGCTTGCTTACCTACAAATTGGTTAACGGCTTAATGAAGTAAGAAATAGAAAATGGCATTACTACCTCCTTAACCAGGGTGTTAAGGACCGTAGTGTCTACAAATACCAATGTTTCTGTACTACTCGATTATGTACGTGTTTCATGTCATAATTGTAATATGGATGTCATTTTGTACATAGTTTGGTTGATGTGACATTGGTGTCATATTATACATGATGTAATGTGATATTGATATCATATTGAATGTGTACATGATTATAGGGTATAGGGTTTAGGCAACAGATGGTAATGTCGTCGGTTTTCCCCGGCTTTGGTGACAATTGTGGTGGGTTCAGTAGACGACTAATAAGAGTTGTTGACGTTTATTTCCTCATAACATACTAATGAATATGCATATCTGAAAGTAAGATAATAAGACATTATGAGTAAACTAAACTCACTAAAACATGAGACCTGAAAAGGGTTTACACACGAACTGTAAACTGGATAACTAGAGTTACAAAAATGGTCTCTGCTATACAAAAATTAACATACAAATAGTAATGATATGATCATCAGAGGATAATATTAGTTACACGGTTATTTGGCAGGGTGTACGGGCTGGTATGACCGGGTTAGATCCCGTATTTCCTGAGGCGTTAGCCGAAGGAAATACGCGTTCTAACCCGGTCATACCAGCCCGTACACCCTGCCAAATTACCGTGTAACGAATTTATTACCAGTCTGAGATCCGATTTACCTAATTAAGAAACGAACAGCTCTTATTTTGCTGAAATTAGATCTCTAATTGTATGACGACATGACAAAGAAAACATGACGTCATTACAGAGCAAATATGACGTCGTCTCAGAGCAATTTCGAAAGAGGAATTGAAACTTCACTTGTTTACATTAACGGTAACACGTTGTACTGATAAGTTGATAGTGTTAAATTGAGGAACGTATGAGGTACAGTGTTTTACGTTTATTATCGATTAATTGGTCGTAATCCATCCAGAATTATTGGGGTAAGGACGATATGAAATTTCGAATCGACGCTGAAAATAAAAAAAAAACGAATGACGTCACGCGTCAAATTTGAATAATTCTGTATTCTCCGTGGAAGCCGCTGAATACGGTACTGTACACCCCGGCAGTTTTTGGCAAACTGACCAATCAAATTCCAAGGATTTACTCTGACTGGTAATAATGATAATGATGATGATAATGAGAATGGAATATGGAAATATATTTACCTGAATATATAAGAAATATATATTCTAATATAATGCCAGAAAATGGCGACTGTCTTCTCTGAAAGCTATCGTACGAGTGAAGGTGCACGTGCAAATGCGGGAAATGTTAGTCATGCAGTTAGTTAGATTTACTTCCCCTGAAATATATGAGAATGCATTAACTTTTCCTTAAAAGATTACCTATTTGGATTAAGAGATAAATCAAACAACATATCATCAAATTTATTTATTATTTCATACACAATCACCCTACGACAGTAAGTTCTTGTGTGGCGGTCGTAAAAACTCGAACACCAGTGTTGTTATATTTCTGGTCGTTTGGGAGCATGAATTTCACTGCTTTAAATGTGGAAATTGAATACCGCTTAATCCGGTGATAGGGGCGTCAGTAGTACTATATTTTAATAACTGCAATAATAACTGCAGACTCAATAATTGTAAAACCGAGTCTCGATTTTCACTTTTTGCATTGCTGCTTTTTGCGTTCGATGAATCTCCTACTTTCAAAATGTATGTACATCACAACAGCAGGTAAGATGTCGTCCTGTACTTCATTCTCTTGTTCTTATATGTCTGGTCCTTCGGGGTTGGTCATGAATTTCAATATTTTTATATGATGTCGGTGTCATATGGTACACTATTTAATGTGATACTGGTGTCATGTTGCATATGGTTTAATGCGATACTAATGTCATATTGCACATTGTTTAATGTACTATTGATGTCATATTGTACATGGTTTAAAACGTGATATTGATGTCATAGTGCACATGGTTTAATGTGATACTGATGCCATATGCACATGGTTTAATGTGATATTGACGTCATATTGTACATAGTTTAATGTGAGTCTGATGTCATATTGCGCATGGTTTAATGTGATATTGATGTCATATTGCATATGGTTTAATGTGATACTAATGTCAAACTGCACATGACTTAATGTGATATTGATGTGATATTGTACATGGTTTAATGTGATATTGATGCCATAATGCATATAGTTAAATGTGATATTGACGTCATTTTGCATATGGATTTATGTGATACTGATGTCAAATTGCACATGGTTTAATGTGATATTGATGCCATATTGCATATGCTTAATGTGATATTGATGTCATATTTTCAAACAGTCAGGATCCAGATGAGATGTCGAGTGACACGTCCACTGATCATGATCCAAGCTGTTTGACATTCGGTAACTGGTTTCTCAGTAGCTTGATCGGACCGGAAGTAGTCCATATTTCACCAGATCCAAACTTGAGCAGACGTTTAACCATTTCGTCGCCAAATTTCTAATAGTCGTTTGCAATCCAGTTTTGTTAAGTCATTCGGTAAAATAAGGATATAAGATAAATAAATGCTAATTTCAAAGGAATAAAACAAAGATGTAGAAATAGAGTTTGAGACAAAAAGTGAATGGGCGTCTGATCTGGGACTGCACTGTTTGTTGTGGCGCATTTTTGCAACATTGACGGTGAAAGGGTTAAGGGTAAAGAAGATAGGTACACCGCTCGTGATTAATAGTCTCAGATGAAGTGTTGAATTATTTCTCTAAGTCGGATTTTTAGTTACAGTAGAACTTTTAACAGAATAGATTATTATGATAAGAATTTCTATTCCAGTAATAGTTTAGAATATTAGCTTAATATTTTGTGACCTCCGGGCTACTACTACAATGAAGTTTTATTTGAAGAGTACATGCCATTAGCAATTAATTGTCGAATGCTTTACCTTTTTGCCATGTTAGGCACGCCGTGACAGGATTTTGGATCCAGATAAGACGCCGAGTAAATCGGTTCGATGTATAAATGGCATCTAACACATTATTAAGACTTTCAAAGTAGATTTATTTTACTTAAAATATGAACAATAGCTCAAGATTAGCAATTGTATATTAAAACAATTAGAAACAATATTCTGTTCAAATGACTTTTTAGATATACTTTCTTTAACCCTTTCGCTGCCAATGCCGGATCTGTGATTTTCTATGCAAACAGTTTGGATCCAGATGAGACGCCGAGTAACTCGGCGTCTCATCAGGATCCAAACTGTTTGTTACTGTTACTATGTTTTTGAAACAAAAATGAAGAAAATCAAAAGAATGAAAATTTGTAGCAGACGAAAAAGTTAGCAGACGACAGACTTTGGCAGCGAAAGGGTTAAAAGGTTATTTGTAAATTAATGTTCCAATGCTACCACGTATATGACTTCTCTCTATTTATGTTCATGCTATCGTTATTGCCTTTGCATACAGGTTGGATCCAGATGAGACGCTGAGTTACTCGGCGTCTCATCAGGATCCAAGCTGTTTGAAACTCGATCGATACTTTCTCAACAGTTTGAGCGAATCTAAAGTCAGTATGATTGTTTCAGCATGAGAAGGGTAACAATTAACCCATTCCCTGATATTGACGACTTTTGACGACTCTGTAAAAGTCACTTTGTGAAACCATTGTGATAAATAGAGCATTGCTCCTATAGGAGCAAATGCTCTATTTATCACAATGGTTTCAAACTACAAAGTTCTAAAACTTTCCTTTTCTCTAGTTAATGCTCCTATTCGGTAGATTTATTCAAAGAGGTTGTATCTAAAAATAGCCTATGAGGTAATGGGTTAATTGAAGACCTTAAGCACACTCTCTGTACTGTCCAATCTTAGTCCTTAATCTAATGATTAATTAAAATAGACCCCTTCCCTTTCTGAATATTATGTTTTAAAATGTATTAAATTTCATCACTGAAACAATTTTTCTAACAAAGAGCGATCCGGATCTGCACTGTTTGCTCATGATATAATATGATTCAACAGTTTTTGTCATAGCCAAAAATTCCTGTGTCCATGTGCTATAATAACAAATAAACTTATTAATATTCATGGTGCCAGTAATTCTTACATGAATATTCATGGAGTAAATGGTTAAAAGAATTCCTCATATACTCAGTCCCCGCACTGTAAGGGTTTAACTCATCTATGTCCAGTATTCTCCAAATAAAATGATGACGAATCGCCAAAAAACTATGATGAGATTCCGGCAAATGAGTCAGACGCCCATTTTTCTGGTCAAACAAATCTGTTTCTGATTTGGTCTCAGACGTTCCTGCTTCGTTAATACATACGCTCAATTATCGGCCTCAATGAGCGAGAAACTAATCAATTTGATCTGAATGGTTAGCTAATGACAGCCTAATTCATTTTATTTGCATTTTCATTTTGGTTTGGATTGAGTGGTAAATAGAAACGACGACAACAATCCAATCCGTTTCATTTATTATAAGGCTATTTAGCACTTCAGCTAATCGAGGAAGAAACTGATCATTTAACACTGACGGGTGAAGATGACAGATGCGTATGAGTACCGCAGAGATGGTTCTCTAATACAATGAATAACGGTATAGATTTCTTTTAACACTTTCGCTGATGAATATTTCTGCGTACATTTGTCACTTCAAGAATATTCATTTACTTAATTTTTATAACATTTTCACAGGAATACTTGGCTTAAACAAAAACTGTAGGATCATATACATATATATAATTCCAAAAGCAAACACAGCAGACTCCTTTAGAAGCCATCTGATCTGGTTCTACTATGTTTGCAAATGCGGGACAATGCGTTTATATAAAGGAAGGAGTTAACGGATAAGAATTTGTTAAAATCGTTATTTGTGATTAAGTTTATTATACACCGTTACGAAATAGATAAATGCATAGGCTTAAGTTGGTTTTTACACATTTTGAATATATTATGTTTGGATTCGTTTTACCCTAAATACATTTCGTCAGCACACTATGACATCTGCTTTAGCCAGAGTGGATATTCCTTCAATTTCTTCTCTGAACATAAGTAGTGTCTCATCTGAATGCAAACTGTATCCAAAGATAATTAGTGTTTCGCCCCTTACAGTTTCGCCCCTTACAGCAAGCTTATGATTCGCTTTTCGGCGTCTGTGGTAGCGAAAGATTTAATGGCGCGGCAATAAAATGAAATTCAGCAAAATAGATATCGACACCCGACTGCAAAATAATCCTCACTTCCTGTCTTACTAGCTAAAAACAAATGAATAGATAACTTCAATAAAGTCTAAAGCACTGTTCATTAATTCTGTTTATAATGCTAGATTAATGTTTATTCCTCATGGTTAGACACACATTAAATATTCATTGAAGTGAATTGCAATAAAAGTGTACATCTATACAGTTTCACTACTATTGTATTAAACCTTCTCTTGCTGAATTTTAAAATGCATTTCTCCTTCTTTTACCCATGCCCTGTTGTATAATTACATATATCTTCACTGTGTACAAGTATATCGCTGTGCAATCACTGCCCTGGAGTGCATTGGTTGTACAATCAACTTGTAAATAGTGCAGACCCTGATGAGACAGCTCCTGCAGGAGCTGTCTCATCTGGGTCTTCACTATTTACAGGTCGGTATATTGACGTGAATAGCAAGTGAAGGGTTAAACAGTTTACCATGTTCCCGCTATCAGCGACTTCACTCGGATTTGCAAACAGCTTGGAACCAGATGAGACGCCGATTTAACACTGAATCCAAGATGTTTGATACTAAATAGTGTTTCAAAACATTTTCGAATCGGAAGTATTCAAAAATGCACTAGTCAGATTTGACCAGACATTAATTTGTCACAGCGGGACAGGGAGTTAAATCTGGATGGATTAGTTTAATCTCACAACTTCAATACGGGCTGGTCATTGAGAGAATCACATTCAATATATTTTTTCTCCCTAAAAGTTTTAATTGTTAAATATTTTAGAAATTCAACCACTGTTTAAACTCGCTCAATAGCAGAATTATCTGAAGTTTCTAATATCTAAACTGTTCAAGACAGTTGTATTTTCTACATAGTCTAATATGTGTTTATTTACAAAGAATATCACCCATAAGAGGATCGGTTTTAGCAGCAAAGAAACAGGATTGGGTAAATAATAGGTTTCGTTTTCTCACAAAAAAGGCGTTCCTAACCAAACATTAGAGTCGGTCGAAAATGAAATATTAATAGTGTTCGTGTTTAACCATTTCCCTGTTTTATGTATATTTCAAATTCAATACCTACTGAATATGCATAGACAAACCAGTTGTATTGTAATGTTGAGGAAGGAACATTGTAGCCATTTGAGTAAGTAGAGAAACAGAACTATCAAATTCCATTAGCAAACAGAGCAGATCCTGTGTCTATTCTGTTTGCAAATGTGTTAAAAAGCGTTTATTTCATGGAAAGGATTAAAGAAGTATGCCATAGACGACAAAAAGAAAGCTACATTTATATTAAATAATATATTTTGTTTAACAAATGAAAGGGCTGCATGTTTGTATTGATATCAGAGACAGTCTTCTCTAATGTTAAATTTTGTGTCGACTGGACAATATTGGCTGCAAACGTACATTAATCTTTAGTTTGTCGCGGGCAGGTGAGTGGTTATCTATGCTAACAGTTTTGATCCAGATGAGACTCCGAGTAAGTTGACGTATCATCAGTACCCAAACTATTTGAGTCAATTCTTTGCATTTGTTTATAAATAATCTGATTATATTTCGAACTTTGAAATTGTAGTGGGTGAAAATTATGTAAATATAATTTTCTTAGCCGGCTGACGGATAATTGATAAAAGGACACCATGAACTGCTTTTAGAATGGTGTACAAATATGAAAAATGTTAGTGTAACTGAAAGCAGAATTTTTAATAACTTTCGAAAACGCATGAATCACTGTGTGCTGGTTTACTTATTTCAGATGAGCTGTAGTAAGGATAGCAGCACTGACTGATATATTGTTATAGTTACTTCCGTTACTTTTCGAAGACTAGTATATAAATACATGGGTGCCATACAGTGCAATGTTGCTCAGATTCCCTAGTTGGTGACTATGACAACCAGATACGAACGCGAGCTTTGCAGACATTCTAACTTGTGAAATACGATGTTCGAAAATGACTTCTGGTGGAAGGTAACTGACTGGGCTTAATTTAACACGTTCCCTGCTGCAAAGGAAGCATATCTTCTTAACATTCCCTAGTTGAATAGTCATGTAAAAGAAAAAGACATCATGAATATTTATTAGCTGATTTTTCATAATGGAATAATTACACGTTCAGTCTTAGTCTATTATAAGGAAACATGTCTGACCTGATCATATGGTTCCTATAGGAACAGTCTGATCAGGGACTGCTCTGTTTGCTTTTGATATGATAGATATTTGATAAAGTTTTTGTGTCCGTGAAGTGTTAAGTTTGAGGTATGAAGTTTGAAGTCTAAATTGTGAAGTCTGAAGTATGAAGTCTGAATTGTGAAGTCCGAAGTAACCGCCTGTCTTTCGTAGTTAAGACTACTACATTCAAGTGTTCACAACAAAACCTAAAGAAGCATAAAACATTATAATTACACCATGAGGAAGTTCCATCTGCTTCTGCAGAGGAGTGATTACAAGATACACTTACCAAAGCGTCTGATATAGAAACAGGGGTCATACAAAATTCCATTACATTCTAGACAGACAATATCCATAGAACGTTATTTTTGCCTTTTTAGCTTTATTTGCTAGTTGATTGTATAGCAACAACGGAATATCCCCCGGTGTCTCCTTAGCAATGAGTTTTAACGAGAGCCATAAAGTCTTGATTAAAATACCTTTAGGACGAATAATGCAATAATGTGTTGTTTGAAGTTATTTACACTGATATCACGACAATAAAAGGCTTCATTTCCAGATATTAATGAAAAAAAATATGTTTGAAAATATATCAGCCGTTGATGTCTCGCCGTTTATTCATATTGAATTTCGAAATATATAATCGAAATCTAATGAAACACCGATATTGAAACAAACCGTTTCAGTTGAACATTATCTATGGTTTTGATGAGTGTTATTTTTAAATAGGTATGTCTGGTTTTTCCAATTCTAGACATATACAGTTGTGTCATATTAATTTAAAACATATCGCATAACAAGAAGAATAAACTGTGTCTGGTTCAATTGTCATGCTGTTAGAACTTGAACTTCAAACTGACGGTTGGGCTTTCCTGCTTTTCATAATTTTACCCGTTACTCCATAGATACGCCTTTTAACGACTTTGCAAACAGAGTAGCCCCAGATCAGACGGCTCCTATAGCGTTTAGAATGATACAGATCTGGGTCTACAATTTCTGTTCTGGCTTAAACTCCATGTATCCATATGTCATCTTATAAGTATCAACGATGTCGTTATTTCTTACATGAATATTCATGAGATAAAAAGGTTAACCCTTTCCCTCTTAAAAACGTGTTTTCACGCATTTGCAAACAGAATAGACCAAGATCATACGGCTCCTGTAGGAGCCGTCTGATCAGGGTATGCTCTGTTTGCTAATGGAATTTGATAGATCTGTTTCTTTACTTTCTAAAATAGCTACAATGTTCCAACTTCCATAATTATTTCATCATAACTACTTTGTACATGAATATCCAATAGGTACTGCAATTTGAAATAAACATAGAATAGGGAAAGGGTTAAAACACTTGAGTGGTAAATCCACTTTCACCAAACTTTCACGAGATAGAGGGTGAGAGAGATGGAGTGTATTTAGGCATGATACCTGATTCTGTTACTTTAGAGTCAGCATTAATGTTGAATGTTGCTAAAAGGAATAGACTGTTGTGAATAAAATGTATATTTTGAAGCGACAATTTGACGGCTATGTACGTTCAACATCATATTCAGACAGAGTGGGTTTTCAATGTTAATTGTTTAATCCCAGTATATATCACAATCGACAGACGTCTTGCGAAATATGCCTATAACTGTCTATGATCTCGTCGAAATTGAGTACATGGGTCGACATGTGTCTTTCCAGAGAGATGTTTCGTTTACACACAAAACATGATCTGATGCTAGGGTTCATTTCCTTTGACCTATCTATGGACGTTATTTAAATACATATGTAAGTAAGGAAGATCTCAACAAGTAATAATATAGGTTAGTTCTTTCATCGCCAATGTCGCTAAACTGTACCATGACAAAGAGTGCAGGCCCAGATCATACACTACATTTTCAAGGCGATGTCTGATCAGTAACTATTTCATTCTCAGTGTTGTTATATTTTCTGGTCCTTTGGGATCATTAGTTTTGATGTTATTAGTTTTGAAAATTGAATACTGCTTAAGCCGGTGCCAGTGGGCGTGAGTAGTGTTGCACTTTTAATTACTACTCATGAACAGACTCAATAAAACCGTGTCTGCGATTTTCTCTTTTTGCATTTCTACTTTTGTTTTCGAAGGATCACCCTTTTTAAGAATATATTTACTGTATGTCTCAGCCTCTAGCTCAATGTCTGCATTTTATTCCTTTGTAATTTGCATTTAAATCCCATTCTTCATTTAACTCCAAAATGTTGAAATATTTAGCAAGGTTGGGATGCAGACAACAATAATGGCGCATTTCTCATGAATACTCGTGAGGTAGGTGGTTAACGATGTATTATATTCAGTTTGAGATTAGTAAATTTGCTAGAGTATTTTGAATGGCATACATCACAGACCTTCTAAGGGATCACTTATGTCTATATGTACACTGTTTGGAAATGCCTGTTAGCACCGATATCGTATTTAAATGATTGGCTTCCATTATCAGCAAAACCATAGCTTAATCATTCTCTTGCTGAATTTTACAATGCATTTCTTTTTCTTTACCCATGCCCTGTTGTATAATTACATATATCTTCACAGTGTACAACCAAATGTGGAGTGCACTGGTTGAACAGTCAACTTGTAAATAGTGCAGACCCTGATGAGACAGCTCCTGCAGGAGCTGTCTCATCTGGGTCTTCACTATTTACAGGTAGGTATATTGACGTGAATAGCAAGCGAAGGGTTAACTCTATCACTGCAAATTATTATCTTTTCAAACAGTTTAGATCCAAGCAACTCCAAATTGTTTGCTACTGTTAAAACCCTTTCCATGTTCTATCTTCATTCTAACATTCAATACCTATTGAATATTCATGAGCAAAATAGTTATAATGAAATACGGAAGGTGGAAAATGGTAGTCATTTTGAAAGTAAGGACACAGATCTTTCAAATTCCATTAGCAAACAGAGAAGTGCTTGATCAGAGGGTTCCTATAGGGACGAAACATGCTTTCCAAATCACTGATTTTTACCCGCGAAAATAATCGAAATTATCAAAATAGATTTTTTTCAAAAATTGTCAGAAAATGCCTGCCATCAGACGATACAATTTGCAGACAATAGTTTACAGGTTAAGTGTAAATCAATGTTTTACACGACTAGAATACTATAGTAATGACATCCTGATAAATAATGGTGAAGGTATATACGATGTATACATCGTAATAATAATAAATTATATAGAATGCACAGAGATAGCAAATAATCCCATTAAATTTCACCCACGAATAAGTTTTCAATTCCAGGAATCTCCTTAGGGGCATCAGACAAATGGACTTGGTCAGCCCGTTCAAGCAGATGATTCGATTGTGATGAAACACAACTATTCATAGATGATTTCCAGACCTTATTGATTATACATTTTTTTATATAAAGTGGGTGTCTACTTAGATCATACAAATATTGAAATAACCATGATCAGTCCTCTAATCTAGGTCTACATTTTTTTTAAAGTACCAATATACTGTTTTCCCTCATTCCAAGTTGTAGTGCATATGAAGGTACAGACGGGAAATCTGAAACGAGGCATATGGAGTGTCGATATAAAGAAGATTTGTACAACATGTCAGTTTAGCCAATTCAAGATACAAATAGTATTTAATTATACTGTTAAATTCTTTAAAAGAGAAAAGAAACATGCATAATTATAGATCATAAAGACATGTGATAGTTTAATGCAATGCGAAGCTATGCAGAATGTTCCTTCAGGGGCGTGTTTGCTTATAAGATGATAATCATAATACATTTTATCACATAATCTGCCGTGTGGGAGTGCCGTAAATCGCCAAAATGCACTAATGCATTTTTTTATGCAAATCAGCAGTTCGACTTTGGCTGCACTACGATGTAAACAATGACCGAAACATCCGTGAGGTGTAGCCTGTACTCTTTCTATGGCACTTTTAAGGGCCATGTGATAAAAAGAATCTTACACTCGTATTTACTACAAATTGTTTTCATGAAACTCGTTTACTATAATGAATATTACACTCGCTAAAGTTCGTGTCACATTATTATAGTAAACTCGTTTCATAAAAACAATTTGTAATGAACACTCATGTAAGATCTGCTATTTCTGTCATGGCCAAAATATTCCGTTCTCGCATGCCGTTATAAAGCCGTTGTGATTAATATTCATGATCTGATTATTTCGTACATGAATATTCATTCTAGGAATATAACCACGTGTCCTTTGATTCCACCTATTTTTGTTCATTAAGTGGTCCCTTTAGAGAGAATCTACTGCAATCCGTTTCTCAAATCATCAGTTACAGAGTTAACCCATTCACTCATAGGTTATTTTTAGACCCAACCTTTTTGAATAAATATACTGAAAAGGAACATTTACAAGAGAAAAGGAACACGTTACAACTGTTTAGTTTTGAAACCATTGTGATAAATAGAGCAATTTGCTCCTATGGAGCAAATGTTCTATTTATCACAATGGTTTCAAAAAGTTATTTTACAGAGGCGTAGAAAGGCGTATTTATGGAGGAAAGGGTTAAGCCATTTATTTGACCTTCTGGAATAATCTGAGATTACCTTTCCAAACAGTCTGGATCCAGATAAGACGCCGAGTCGGGAGCTAGACTATTTGAAAATGCCACTTACGTTTATGTGAATAAATTGCAGGGAAATCCACTTGGAAACTTAAAGCAGACGACAGTGTTTGCAGACGAAAATTATTTTGCACCAAAAGAGTTAAATTGAGATTTTAACAGAATTATACTTCTGCCAATAATAAATGTAGAATTACTTTCACAATTAATTGTGTCATTTTACGAGATATATGTCAATGTCTTGGATCATAAACTGTGTCACAGTGTAAAAGATTAAAGAATTTCTTTCAAAATGTTTTCAGACACAATATTAATTACCCTAAGTATTAAGACAGACACTTAGGCAAATAGGGCAGACCCAGATCAAACTACTCTTGATCAGGGTCCATACTATTCCACTCTAATTTAAAGTTGGGTTGGGTTTTTCTTTTTCAAAATGGTGTCAAATGGAATTATTCAGTTTTACTGGTGGAGATAGGAGATTGTCATCCAGAAACCTAGGGTAAATGCGCTTTCAATCATTTACTCAAGGTGTGAGAAGAACGTCAAAATTGTATAATTGGTTTTACGTTGTCAGTAAATTACTTTATAACGACCACTAGATTACAAAATTATTTTGTGCTAAAGGCAAGTGGCTGCTTAAAGCAAGGTGAACGTAAAACAGAACGCTCCTATAGAAGCGTTCTGTTTTACTTTCACCTTGCTTTCAACAGCCACCTGCCCTAAATACAAACTAATTAACACAATGTTGTGGCCTTTATAGAGAGGTTTTACTGTAATTTAGACGACGTGAATTTATCAAAGTTTCTCATTCTTGTGGACAATTTTGTTATTATCTATGACACATTCTAGATCAAGATATGATGGTGAGTAACTGGGCATACGTTAAGATTAAAAATGTTTGGTATCCTGACGAAACGTTTGAAGAGACATGAAGGAAAACAATAGTTACAGACTGCAGCAGACAGCATTTCTAATGCAGAAGACAATAACTTGACGTGCACGGTGTTAACGCATATTGACACCTTTTGACGCCTCTGTAAAAGTCACTTTTTGAAACCATTGTGATAAATAGAGCATTGCTCATATGAATCAAATGCTTTATTTATCACATTGGTTTCAAAACTACACAATTCTAAGTATTTCCTTTTTTCTAGTTAATGCTCCCTTCAGTAGATTTATTCAGAGGTTGGGTCTTAAAATAGCCTATGAGGTAATGGGTTTAAAAATAGCCTATGGGGGAATGTGTTAAAAAAGATAATGCCTGTTCCAATTCGGGTCTGCAGCAATTCTGACTACAACTGATTCGAACAAGCTTTTGAGAAACTATGGCTTATATCTAGATGAGACGCCGAGTTACTCGGTCGCTCATCTGGATCCAAACTGTTTGAGAATGCGTGTCAGGGCGCGGATATCAATGATATTTAAACTTAACTCATTGCCTCACAGTCTAATTTAGACCCAACCTCTTTGAATTAATCTACCGAAAAAGAGCATTAACTATAGAAAAGGAGAATTTTAGAACCGTGTAGTTTTTTTTAAACCATTGTGATAAATAGAGCGTTTGCTCTATTTATCACAATGGTTTCAAAACATCGAGTTTTACAGAGACGCAAAGGCGTCAGTAAATGGGTTAACATGCATTTCAGGTCATTGTGTTGAAATATGCACTACAACTTGAAATAAAGCAGATCTATAAGGTGTAAGTATTACCCACAAAATGTACCATAATTCTTATTAGAACCTTTGTTGTTGATACTAATTTCGTTACATCTTTTTCACTCGTCTACCATAGAACAAACTTAAGACTTACGCCGTTAAGTGAAGTCCTTCTGCTTAGATCATCGTCTGTTTCTAGTATAAGAGCTACATTCTGACCAATGTCATTTCTAAAATATAATCAGATTGACAAACAATTTGGACCCAGATGAGACGCTGAGTTACGCGGTTTCCGACCTGGATCCAAACTGTTTGCAGATTTATTATGTATTCGCTCATGGCGGCGAAAGTGGCATACTCTAATTAGCTTGCTGAACAAACTGATGATTGCTTTGCTTTAACTTTTTCTTACTTTGAATTTTGTTAAAACTTGTGAGAATCTATGAGTGTAAACCGACTTGTATCCTGATGAGACGCCGAGTTACTCGGCATCTCATCCGGATCATAGTTGTCTGCGAATGCCTGTCAGGCTTAAGGTTTACTATTTCTATCTCTATTAACCCTTAGCCTGCTAAGCGCGACCCAACATTTGCAAACTGCTTGGATCCAGATGAGACGCCACTCGGCGTCTCATCAGGATCCAAGTTGTTTGAAACTCTGCCAATAGTATCTCAAAAGCTTGAACGAATCATATGTAAGTGACAACGGCAACAAATCGCAACTTAAGCAGACCCCATTTTCATAGCAGGCTAAAGGTTAAGAGAGATAGAAATTTCCCTATCGGCAAGCACACAGTGCTTCGCCTATACATGCTAATATGAATTCGCTTTAGCACTTAGTCCGCTATATGCGGCCTGACTCGCATCAGAAAACAGCTTGGATCCAGATGAGACGCCGAGTAACTCGGCATCTCATCAGGATCCAAGCTGTTTGATACTCGGTTAAT
The DNA here is from genome assembly GCA_963576725.1 of Azorinus chamasolen. Taxonomy (NCBI): domain Eukaryota; kingdom Metazoa; phylum Mollusca; class Bivalvia; order Cardiida; family Solecurtidae; genus Azorinus; species Azorinus chamasolen. Next base: position 85,684,893 of record OY755244.1, read on the forward strand.
GGTTTCTCAACAGCTTGGTGGAACTGGAGGCAGTCAAAATTGCGCCAGATCCAGATATGCGCAGATTTTTTTTCTTTCACATTGGAATAAGAGATAAATGCAATGCTCATGCATATATGGAAGGCAGCCTTTACAATTTGTCAAAGCATTGATGATAAATTGACATTTCATTGAAAGGAAGGATTTGTTCTATAATAATGTAAAACCCTTCTTATTTTCAAATTATTCATTTCATAGAGTGTTGAATTGTTGAGTTATGGAATACGAAGTAGATTTCAATCTGACAATATACGTCGATAATTTACAAATGTTAACAAATAACCCCAGGGCTATGTAACAAAAATAATGTCGGCTCAAATTTGGATCTGATTTTGACTACTTCCGATTCAATGAAATTTTTGAGAAACTAATGACCGAGTCTCAAAACGAGTTGGATCTTAATCATGGTCAAAGCAGTTTGCAAATCCGCGTCAAGTCAGAGAGTAACTCGGTGTCTCATTAGGGTCCAAGCTGTTTCATACTCGGTCAACAGTTTGTAAAACGCTTGTCCGAATCAAAGTAAGTCAACAATGCAACGGATCAGAGTTTTGGAAGACATATTTTTCAGCACGATAAGTTAATACAGTAATTTCTTGTTAATCCGAACAAAGAATGGATAGATATTGTGAGGATGTGGCTGCTTAATTCAGGGAGAAAGTCGTGTAGAAAGTTTCTTAAAAGCTTGGTCGAAAGAAAAGTAAAAATGCTCACGATCAGAGTTTAACTCTTTTAACGCCAAATTTAAAAGTGTCGTCTACAATAATAAGTTCATATTAAATATAATTCTAAACTAAATAATAAAGGTATATTAGTAAAACATTTGTTTTTAAAAACCTGTATAGATCTACTTGGGCTAAAATAATACAGAAAACAGTGAAGTCCCAGGTCAGATGCCGCCTTAAAAAGGCGGCATCTGACCTTGGACTGCACTGTTTTCAATGGTGCCAACAGGCGACATTGGCGTCGAAAGAGTTAATTAAGCATATATAATGCTTTGAAATGTTCAGTCGTTTTAAATGTTCCCATGTCTGTATCTGCGCAGTTCTCGATATACAGTGCATGCACATATAGGCACGCACGCACGCACAAGGAGGTTCGAGCATACTAGAATAAGGAGTTCCGTCTGTCCATATGTATGTCCGTCCGTAGATAAAGCAAGGTGTGTTTGTGAAACACTATTCCCCCGATTTGACCTTTGACCTTAATGTATGACATTGACCTTAATAAGTCACCCCTAAATATTTTCGCCTCCATACGTTGCACATGCATGCCAAATTTGAAGTATGTAATGTATGCTACAAACTTATCGCCAACGTTAAAGTTGGACACAAACCAGCCAACAGACAGAGCAAAAACAGAATGACCCCGACGGAGGTGGGGGGGACATAAAAATCACAATCATCTGTCTTATAGTAGTGTACCGATTTGTCTTAACCCTTTACTCTATGAATGTTCACGCAAGAAATAATGAAATTACAAATATCAACTACATGTACATTATTTTTAGAATGGCACTACGAACAAAATAATAGTATCATGATACAAATTGTAGAATCAGATCTATATTGTAAATCGTAATAAGCAAACAAAGCATACCCTGATCAGACGGCCCCTATAGGATTCTATTTGCAAAGGCGTGAAATGTATCTATGGAGTAAAGGGTTAAGCTTCATAGTTAGTATCACTACAATGAAGTCCTGCGCATTGATAGGTTTGGTTCTGACTTAAATGCAAATACAAAAAAACTAAAGTGACCACGAGAAAGGAATCTAATTCTAATTGTTGGTATTAAATGCAGGTGGTAAGGAAATACAGAACGAAAAAAGTTATGTAGAAATCTCCTGGAGCAACTGATTGTATTTGATTTCGTCCTGTATTAAGCAACCATCTGCTTTTAAAGATGTATACGTTTAGTCATAAAGTGGCAACTGTAGAGGGCTTTTACTGTACTTGAAATATTGGAATTTCAGAGGTCCAGATAAGATGCGTAAATTAGACATTTTCAAGAATAACGTCTAATTTTCTCCAAAAAACCCTATGTTCTGACCACTCTTTAGAATCGTCTCGAAGAGACGATTCTAAAGAGTAATCACAATGTAGGGTTTGGTGGAGAAATGACGATTTTAATATTTGAGTACGCTACTTTATCTGTAGCTCTGAATTTAGTTTGGTTTGTTTTCTCGTATACGCTGTTACAAAGATGGATAGCATGTGCCTTATAGTTCTAGTTCGGGCTGTCTGACCATGTATGCCCAGATATGAATTACATATGCAACCTTATCCGGACATGAAACAACTTTCCACATGTCTGTTAACTTTTTTCCACCAACTATTTTCTTGATTGTTTATCTCTTTCATTGTTATAGAATGCAACATGATTGTAGATGAGACGGTGTGTAACTCTGTGGCTCATCAGTAACCATACTGTTGGATGCTGTGATTATATTTTTAAAACAAATCAGAAGAAAAGTAAACAATCCAGATTGGCAGATCTTAAATGAAATGGGATTTTTTCTACTTTAAAACTGATAAAGATGGCATCTTCTCCGGAAGAAATGGGGTAGATTCAGAAATCCCTAGTTTTTTAATAAGATTTATACGATCTTATATGACAGAACTGCACAAACCGTTGCATCTGATAGTTTTCTGTCTGACGCTTGGTGGCAAATGAAATTATTTTGAAAACAAGAATCTTGTCAAGTTTGACAATTTTGTATTTGATTTTCAACTTAACCCTTCCTTTTACTTAAACGCCTTTTCAAGTTTGTTTTTTACAAACAGGGTAGGCCCAGATCAGGGTCTGCTCTGTTTGGTTATGAAATTATAATAGATTTGGCTCTACAGATTCTACCGATAACCCCCAACCCCCCCCCCCCCACACACACACACACCCCCCCCCACCCCCAACCCCCCAAAAAAACACCATCCCGTGTACACTCGGGCATTATAAAAGATCAGCTAAAAAATATTCACGATTTCATTATTTCTGACCATGAATATTCATCAGGGAAGGATACGTTATAAACATTAGACATGGTCATACTCCTCTAACTTACTCTTTGTTCAGCATGTAAATGTTCGTGATACAATAAGTGAATAGTGGTGTATAATTATAACCTCTTACTTCCTGAATATTTATGCAAAACTCCGCCCATTATGAATATTAATTAATTCAACTTTTGCATAAAAATATAAAGCAATTATTTCACTGCCGTGGCATAAAGTAGAGCATCAGTAAGATAAAAGCAAACAGGACAGACCCTGATCAGACAGCTCCTACAGGACCTGTCTGATTTTGGTCTACTCTGCTTGCAAAGGCTTACAATGCGGGATTATGGAGTAAAGGGATAAAAAGGCGCATCTAAGCAATTAGCCTATTGCCATCATCAATAATGTTTTAATCACAATATTGTAAAAAAAGACATTTCTTAAAATGATAGTCTCTACTCAGGGTTGTCACAAATACGAGGAAACAATATTCCCTTACAATTCCCTGACATTTTCCTGATTAATTTTAAATTTCCCTGACATGTAACATTGCGACATATGGTCTTTCTGTCATAATTCATGTTATAGCTTTGAGGAACTTTAAAAAATATGGTCTTGATTCTCATTTTTTATTTCAAAATGTCCTGACAATTCCCTGACATTTGCCAATATTTTCAAATTTCCCTGACATTTCACAAAATTCTCTGACAATTCCCTGACCTAATTTTTTTTCAATGTCCCTGACTATGCTACTTGCAACGTGTTTTAAAATGCCTAAAATTGTATAAACCATTTTATTGTGTATATATATGCTGAAAAGAAGTACATGCATATCTCAAGAAAATCAATCGAATAAACTCACAGAAGAAAAAAATTCATGTGTTTGATATGGAGACCTATTGTTATTCTATATTCTATATTATATATTAGTATTTATTCGGGTTTCGTTTTAGTTCCGTTAACTATTCGACATATGCCCATAATATTTTGTCAAAGAACACGTATTATTGGTATCGATGAAAACGGGGCATTTTTCGATATATGTTTAAATTAATAATCTTCATTATAATGATTGAACATAACAAATACCTTGTTGGATGATGTTATTGAAAACATGTGCTTATTGTAGGGACTTTCGCTTTAAGGATGTTACACTGTCGCATCAAGGTGGTTTGTTTATTCACTGACAGGAGTTTGAAGAAAATGGATCAGTTAACATCATTCACTGTTGGCCAGAGTGATTGACAGTCGCGTAATGAAATATGGGAAGATATTCCACTGAGGGAAATATTACATTTCATGGTTACTGGTGAATGAAGATTCAGAGAGCGCTCGTTGAATTATTGCTTTGCTATCCTGTATATGCGCTCAAACGACTCGGTTTGAAATCCTTGTCTGTAATTATGAAGACAAAATGGGATTAACCCTCTACCTCCTTGAGACGCTTATAATGCCTTGCAAAAAGAGTAGACCAAGATCAGACGGTTCCTATTGGAGCCGTTTGGTCAGGGTCTGCTCTGTTTGCATATGAAATAATATTGATCTGATTCTACAGGGATTTCCATGGTTATAGTTCCCTGTGTTCAAATGAACAATAATCTAATTAGTATCCATGACGTCATTATTTCTTACACGAATGTTCATTAGGGTTAAGCAAGCGGGGGAATGTATATCTGGAACGTCGAACAACACATATATTACTCTATAAATACTACACAAATATTCGTACAACACATACATTACTCTATAAATACTACACAAATATTCGTACAACACATACATTACTCTATAAATACTACACAAATATTCGTACAGCACATACGTTACTCTATAAATACTACACAAATAAACGTCGTACAACACATACATTACTCTATAAATACTACACAAATATTCGTACAGCACATACATTACTCTATAAATACTACACAAATAAACGTCGTACAACACATACATTACTCTATAAATACTACACAAATATTCGAAATACATGTATGAATATAGTAATCACTTCTAATGAAACCTAGTTTTATCATGTCCACTGTGGTAAAATAAAAAGAAATCGTAAACGTGTCTCTTTTTTCTAGCCTGTTATACAACTTCCAATTTACACGACCTGTAGTATATTAACCCATTACCTCATAGGCTATTTATAGATCCAACCTCTTTGAAAAAATCTACCGAAAAGGAGCATTAACTAGAGAAAAGGAAATTTTAGAAATGTGTAGTTTGAAACCATTGTGATAAATAGAGCATTTGCTCCTATAGGAGCAAATGCTCTGTTTATCACAATGGTTTCACAAAGTGACTTTACAGAGTCGTCAAAAGTCGTCAATATCAGGGAAAGGGTTAAGCAAAATCTGTCAGCCAATCGTATGTTGCTTTTCAAAATAGTATATAAAATAAGACGATAAACATGCCATGTTCATTTCTGTATAATATAACCAATATTTCCGTTATGAACAGTTATGTAATAGACATCATCCATTCGTGACATTGATAATATTTCACCCATACATAGAAGAAGACAGTCTACTCTTGTTTCCGGTTACATGCAATGACTCAAGTTGTATCATGTCACTTGCTCGCCAATGAATAAAGATCTACTGATCTTGTGATGTATGAGTCGCCCAAACTTGTCTTGTACTGGCAGATATAAGTTTCTGAAAGCAGAATGTTCCCTGTGCCAACCAACGGGATTGACAACCTTGCTCTCAGGTCAAACTGATGTTATAGAATCATATCCCTTTATGTGATGAATATTCATGTATCACTCCACCCATTATGAATATTTATTTATTTTCGTGCATCAAAAATATAAAAAAGAAACTTTATGCTGTGATAAACGGTTAAGAATAAAAGGAGCTTATGATCTTGGTCTACTCTATTTGCAAAAAGCATAAACATGTGGGATGATCAAGTAAAGAGTTGTGTAACCAGTGTGCGCCGTTTCATTCTGCTTCACTTCTATTCGGTCCCAAGTTTGAGTCTGTTTTCATTCTCAAGTATCTGACCAATCAGATCAGTTTGAGAGGTTCATTTTAAGTCTAAATTTGAGATCCTGACTCTAAAACTGCAAATTTAAATACTGTTGTAATTTCCCTATGTTTTGTTTTCAAGTATTTGTCTAAAAGGTGCTTCCCATGCTTAATTTTGAACAAGTGACTTCATTTTTGCAAGTTTTAGTGATATTTTTAAAAATGGTGAAATTACAACAATTTTAAAAATTTGCAGCTTCATTGCCAAAACGTTCGTTTTTAGTGTGACATGAAACTTCAGTTAATGAAATTTCATTAAGTGATACAACGTTTTACATACGTAATAGTCATGAGGGTAAGGGCTAAAACGAGGAACTTAATTGCGCAGGATTTGTGCTGGGTGCCTTTATGTACATAGTTTAGGTACATTAGTTAAGTAAACTGCTTTAGCATCATTTGCACAGAGATAATTATGATGCATTTATAATGTTTTATCTTGGTTAATATCTTCAATGATTCATAATTGTCAGCAAAACGCATTGTTACTTCGCCCGTATGTATTCAAATACCCAACATTGTATTTTCACTAACATGATTATTTTCTTATGAACACCAAATTTATTAACCATCAATTTAATATTCAGTCAGACATCAGTTTAAATATCTTACATATTTGCTACTAATAGATACAGTAAAATCTCGTTAATACAACCAGTCAAAAGAGGTATAATTCTGGATTTTTAAAACAGGTTGTAGCTTAATACAGGACAAAGATTATGCAGAAAGCTCCTATAGGAGCTTTCTGCATTACGTTTTCCCTGTATTAATCAACCACTTGTTTTAAAGATTCTTATGTTAAAGAATTATGTGGTCGCATTGGCGAGACTTTATTGTAAAGATACGCATTAACCCATATCTTTATTACACAAAACAGGCAATAAATGAAGAATATAATAATTTTCAAACAATAAAGGCATTTTATGTTTGTGCATTAAACATATGTATAATGAGACATCAGAGATTTAAATTATCATTTTGAAACGTTAATCTGACGTTTTATGCGAGCCGCTCCGTGAGAAAATGCACATCATTTGGCATAATAGCAAAATATGTAAAAACATCAGTTTGAGCGTCAATCGTAACTACTCGGTAGTTTTCGGCAAGCTCCGGAAAGAAATCGCCTAAATGTTCCAGTTGCTTGTGCGTCAGAGATACTGCACAGTTTGTCATGTTCGATAAGTTGTTGCAGAAACTAAAGAGATGTGTACATCCAGATTAGGCGCGATGAAGTGGTCTTGGTCTACATAGTTTTATACGAACGATTAACGTATATCTATTGTCCTTTTATCAATTACCCCTATATTGACACGTTTGTAAACAGAATAGGCCCAGATCAGACGGCTCCTGTAGGAACAATTTGATCAGTGTCTGTTCTGTTTTCTTATTATATGTATATGATTCTACACAGAGGTCCAGATAAGATGTGTAAATCAAAACATTTTTTAAGAATAACTTCTTTATTTCTCCACCAAACCCTATGTTGTGGCCACTCTTTAGAATCGTCTCTTCGGGGCGATTCTTAAGAGTGGTCACAACATAGGGTTTGGTGGAGAAATGACGATTTTAGTATTTGAGTAGGCACCTTTATCTGTTGCTCTGATACAGTTTGTATCATGTCCAAACATTCCTCTGTTCATATGACATTATGCGAAGTCGTGTAATTGTTATTCATGATATCATTATTTCTTACATGAATATGCGCCATGTAACATTTAATCAAAGATCAACTATGCTTATGCATATGGAATCATTAATGGAATTATATAAAGATATCATATACAATATGCATGTACTTACCGTTCACAAACCAATAGTTGCATGGGCGTTAAGCAACTTTTACCTCATGTATATTCATGTGACAAAAACGCATTTATGAACGCATACAGAGTAAACATAGATCATGCAGCTATTGTAGCTTATGAAATATGAGTGTGTCCGGTTCAAAATTTCCCTTGTCCATAATGCTATTGTAAAAATCAAAATCAGCTAATTGATATTCATGATGTCATTATTTCTTGCATGAATATTCATCAGGATACAGGATACACAGAGCGGCAGATAAAGATGCGTACTCAAATACTAAAATGGTCATTTCTCCACTAAATATATGACCATTCTTTAGAATCGTCTCGAAGAGACGATTCTAAAGAATGGTCACACCACAGGGTTTCGAGACGATTCTAATGGGTGATAACAAGTTGACTCACAACATAGGGTTTGGTGGAGAAATAAAACACTTATTCTTGAAAATGTTTTAATTGACGCATCTTATCTGGACCTCTGTCCGGATACACGTTCAATACGAGTATTTGACACTATTCTTTTTACCATGCATTTCAGTACCGCATTTGGCTTTGTCCTCGCAAACGCGACATGTCTGATATTTCAAAACAATTTGGATCAAGAAAAATGCTGAGTAACCCCTATATGTCACAAGAAGGTCCAGTCTGTCAAATCCGTCTTTTGTTTCTCAAGAGCTTGATCTATATCAGAATTTGTTCTGACGTCATTTTTGCAACAGTCTAATGGTTAACCCATCATCCCATACAGATACCGTTTCACACATTTTAAAATAGAGCAAATTCTGAAAGTGGGAGATCCTTCGAAAGCAAAAGTAGCAATGCGAAAAGAGAAAATTTCAGACTCGGTTTTATTGAGTCTGTTAATGAATAGTCATTAAAAGTGCAAATATGGAAAAATAGTCAAACAGGGAGAGCCACACACGAAATGACACCGCACCACACACCATCAAACAAGAAACAGTATAGCCACAAGACAAAACATAACAGGACGCATATCAAGACGAAAAACATTAAACATTAAGCATGTTAAACAACGAAATTGACCATAGGCTGAAAGCAGGAGTACCGCCTTGGAACGGTCAGTAACCAAATTAAGCTACTGGGGGACTTAAACCTGGTTTACGGGTACCCAACCTCGTCCTTATCCCACTTTCACCAAAGTCAAAATGTAAATAAAATCCCCCCTCCAGACAACTTCACAACATGAATAACGATGCTCACTACTCATGCCCCTATTACCGACTTAAGCAGTATTCAATTTTCAAAATTAATAACATCGAAACTAATGATCCCGAAGGAACGGAAAATATAACAACACTGAGAATGAAGTACGGGCGACTTTTTACGGCCGCCACACAAGCACTTAATATCTGCACATACATAAATTCGAAAGCAAAAGTAGCGATGCGAAAAGAGAAAATTGCATACTTGGTTTTAGTAGGAGCCATCTACAGGGTCTGCTCTGTTTGCTTATGAAATAATATAAATCTGATTCTACACTACTTTCTTCCATTTCCAAACTTACAGTGTTCAATGCCATTTACAAAATCTAACTAATTGATATCCATAATATCATTATTTCTTACATAAATATTCATGAGATTAAGGGTAACGTATTTACACGCATTTGCAAACAGAGTAGACCCAGATCCAGGTTTGCCCTGTTTCATTATAGTATATAATATAGATTTGATTCTACAGTTTCTGCCTGGGCCAAAAAAAAGCCTGTGTATATATACCATCATAAACAAGGGCCCCGTGTGTCGGAGCATTATACGCCCGAAGTATTTGCCGCCGTAACATGCAAAATATTAATTTGAGTTGAAGGTTACTGTGACCTTGAAATTTGACCGACCTCAAAATCAATCGGGGTCATGTACTGGCCATGACCAACCTTCATACTAAGTATGAAGACAGCATACCTAATACTTATCAAGTTATTGAGTGGACAATAGTTTAAGTTGACCTTGACCGACTTACCCCAAAATCAATAGGGGTCATTAACTAGCCATGACCAACATTCCTACTAAGTATGAAGACAGCATACCTAATATTTATGAAGTTATTGAGCGGACAATACTTTTTAGTTGAAGGTCACCATGACCTTGACCTTTGACCGACTGATTTCAAAATCGACTGATTTCTAGCCATGAACAACCTTCCTACTAAGTATGAAGACAGCATACCTAATACGTATCAAGTTATTGAGCGGACAAGATTTCTTAGTTGAAGGTCATTGTGACCTTGACCTTTGATCGACTGACCTCAAAATCAATATGGTTCATTTACTAGTCATGACCAACTTTCCTACTAAGAATAAGACATCACACCTAATGCTTATCAAGTTATTAAGCGGACAATATTTTTGAGTTGAAGGTCACTGTGACCTTGACCTTTGACGGACTGACCTTAAATCAAAAGGGGTCATCTACTAGCCATGATCAATCTTCCTACTAAGTATGAAGACAGCACACAAGTTATTGAGCGGACAAGATTTCTTAGTTGAAGGCCACTGTGACCTTGACCTTTGACCGACTGACCTCAAAATCAATATGGTTCATTGACTAGTCATGACCAACCTTCCTATTAAGTATAAAGACAGCACACCCATTAGTTGTCAAGTTATTGAGCGGATAAAGAAGTGGCTAACGGACGGATAGACAGACGGATGAGTGCCATACCATAATACGACCGAAGCTACCTTCGGGCGTATAAATTCATCTAATAAATATGCATGTTGTTAAAATTTCTAACATGAATACTTGACAAGTAAAGGTTAAGCCACGCACATTTCTGACTGAGGGAATTTATACAAACAGAGTATACATACTAGTATTTCAACCCAAAACGTTACATTTGAATACCGTATGACGAATAAAACGGACACTGCTAACCGTGCAACATTGTTTGTCATTCAAGCTCTTCTCTCAGAGTATACAATTTCATACTGAATGTAGTGTACCCCAAAACAAGCTTGGACCATTCCACTTAACCCTTTCGCTGCCAAACTCTGTCGTCTGCTAACTTTGTCGTCTGCTACAAATTTTCATTCTTTTGATTTTTATTCATTTTTTTTTTCAAAACATAGTAACAGTAACAAACAGTTTGGATCCTGATGAGACGCCGAGTTACTCGGCTTCTCATCTGGATCCAAACTGTTTGCATAGGTAATCACAGATCCGGCATTGGCAGCGAAAGGGTTAAAATCAGCATTCAAAGGGTTAACTGAAATTTGATTGAAAAGTCTTGTATCAATACATATTATCTCTAAAGCAGCCAAAAGTAAATTACAGACAGCAAATCTTGAGATGTCATATAATATATATAGAGAAGGAAATGAGTCTGGATTTGACATGCAATTTCCCAGTGTGATATATGGGTTGACTTGACGCTTAACCTACCGAATAATTAAAACTAGCCCATTCCTTTTAACTGTTTAATTAAGCAAAAAAGTGTATCAACAGTTATCACTTAAGAAAATTAATTTCATGACAAACAGTGCATACGTTGACCAAAGGGCTCACGAGGGAGCCGTTTGATTTGGGTCTACAATGTTTGGAAATGTTCGGTTTGCGCACTTTTGGGGTTATCTTGGTCAAGAAGTATACATCAAATGTAGTCTCTTAGTAAATACAAAAAGATTATGTGCCACTCAAAACGAATATACGTAGATGAAATATTAAAAGTTGTTATTTTTATTCTTAAACTAAGTTTCGATTGCACAGTAAGATAAGAACGATTTAGTTTTAACCAACTGATTTATTATCTGTCATTATGTATGAGTCTAAAATGAAAGCAGGTGACTGATTGGCAGTTGTCCCTGTCCGTCTGTCTGGGTAAAGGAAAGTAATTGTGTTATTTTCATATGTATATACTTCAAGCTTACGGTATAATGATGATCAATATGTTTGAAACATCAAATGTTTAACCCTTTCCTCCATAAATTATACGCCTTTCTACGCCTCTGTAAAAGTACTTTATGAAACCATTGTGATAAATAGAGCATGTGTTCCTATAGGAGCAAATGCTTTATTTATCACAATGTTTTCAAAACTACACAATTGTAAAAAGTTCCTTTTCTCTAGTAAATGCTCCTTTTCGGTAGATTTATTCAAAAAGATTGGGTCTAAAAATAGCCTATGGAGGAAAGGGTTAAACAAACCAATTACATCTTAAGATGCCAGAACTGATACAGAAAAGGGGAAATGAGTCTGGGATTTGACGTACAATTAAGTAAACTGATATGTGGCTTGACTTTACTGGGCTAACATAGATGTCCATTATATATTCCGAGGTGCATGTCGAATCTAAGTAACAGTCCTAGGAACATCTCAGACAATAAATTGATATTGTTTTACAAATGGAACTTATGCAACATCATAAAATGTGTTACTTGAACTGTACATGCAAGTTTTTAGAATCGATTCAGACATCTAGGCGAAACGGTTACATTGTACTTTTAATTTCTCTACTTCAAACCTATTAATGCGAATTATCTTTCATCTGCAAACACGGCGCTTGCTTCAAAGTTAAAAGCATATTTTCGTTCATTTCTTAAAGAGCAGTGTTAGATATTCAAACATTCTATATCCCAATAAAACCTGCTTGGGTTACTTCACGTTTACCATGATTACCCTAAGTAAACTTAGGAAAACAGAGTAGACCCAGATCAAACTGTTCCTGCAGGAATGCCTTTATTGCCTTAATCCTTCTCTTACTGAATTTTAAAATACATTTCTTCTTCTTTACCCATGCCCTGTTGTATAATTACATATATCTTCACTGTGTATACAAGTAATTCGCTGTCCAATCACTGCTGTGGGATGCACTGGTTGCACAATCAACTTGTAAAGAGTGCAGACCCTGATGAGACAGCTCCTGCAGGAGCTGTCTCATCTGGGTCTTCACTATCTACAGGTAGGTTTATTGACGTGAATAGCAAGCGAAGGGTTAAGTATTCGGGAAAAATTTGGGCAAATAGTGCAGACCCAGATCAAACTACTCCTGAAGCTGTATGATTAGCCTAATTACCCTAAGTATTCGGACAAGCAAACTTAGGCAAACAGAGCAGACTCAAGGTAAACGGTTGAATCAGGGTCTATACTATTCGCTATTATGTCAGTCTAATTTAAACTTAACAAACGGTTGCCAATTTGAATAATACAGCTTTATAAACAGGTGGAGGGTGATATTCACTAAACAATGTTAGTATTTGACATTAGTTTCGTCCACAGGCAGATCCTACTTTGATCTGTTCAATCGAATTGTCTACCTTGCGAAAGTTTAAGGTTGCTCTTACAGCGTCGTTATCGCTAGTTTAACTCATTCCCTCATATTGACGCTTTTTGACGCCTCTGTAATGAGTCACCTATTGAAACCATTGTGATAAATAGAGCATTTGCTTAACAGGAGAAAATGCTCTATTTATCATAATGGTTTCATAACTACGCAATTCTGGGTTTGTTTCCTTTCCTTTATTAAATGCTCCTTTTCGGTAGATTTATGCAAAGGGGGTTGGGTCTAAAAATAGCCTATGAGGTAATGGTCTAAAATAGCCAATGAGGGAATGGGTTATAACAAAACTGATGAGAAGGTTTAATTCTTCTAAAATGGTGAATATTCATGTAAGAAAACAGTACATCATTAATATTAATTGCCGTAGAACCTCTCTATAACGACCATTAAATTACACCAAGTATTTTATGTTAAAGGCAGTTGGATGCTTAAAGCAAGGTGAAAGTGAAACAGAACGCTCCTATAGGAACACAAATTAATGGTCGTTATAGAGAGGTTTTACCGTACGTGATTTTTCATTATGGCATATAAACAAGAGTTTATTTTACCATGTCATAAACTGCAGTATCAGCTTTATATTATACATAAGCATGCAGGGGTCGTCAGATCTGCGTCTTCCCTGTTTGAAGACATCAACGGGTGCATCTCTATCAGATAAAGGTTAAATATTGGTACTCACAGACAGCAATATACATAAAACACTAATGTTGGTGACGTCCATGGTTTATACAGTTGAACTTCGATAACTCGAACTCCAAGGGACCGTACAAATTAGTTCGAGATAACAGAAGTTCGAGTCATCTGATTTCTAATTTGAACCATTTGTCAACACCACAGCTTAATACAGGTGTATATATTATAGTGTTTGCAAAGGCGTCAGAAAGTGAGCTTATCAAGTACAAGGTAAGTTCGAATAACACATGTGTCCGCCTTTGGCGAGTGTCACAACAAGTTAGTTGGCGTCTCATCTGGAGCTACACTAGTTGATAGTCTGATTAAGTTTTAAAAAGGCCGTTTATATAATTGAACACATACCATTTTCGCACATGAAAGTGACTTATCATTGGATTGATTAACTCTTTAGCTCGTGAATATTTATACAAAACATAATTATTTTATGGGCATTCAATTACTGATCTTTATAATGTCAAATGAACATAGGAATATTTTTTGCCGTTTAACACACAGTATATAATCATATCTATGCTATTGTATCAGCAAGCAGTACGCGTGCACGTCTGGTCTTAGTCTACTCTGTTTACAAAAGCGTCACAGTGCGTATCTTTGCAACGGTTTAGTGTATAGAGGATCTTACACGAGTGTTCATTACAAATAGTTTTTATGAAACGAGCTTACTATAATAATATGACACGATCTTTAGCGAGTGTAATATTCATTATAGTGAACGAGTTTATTGAAAACAATTTGTAATGAACACAAATGTAAGATTCTTTTTACCACATAAGCCTTAAAAAGTGTCATAGAAAGTGAAACAGATTATATCTGACGGTCGGATTCAAACTGCTCATTTGCATAAAAAATGCACTAGTGCATTTTCGCGATTTATGCCAATCTGTTTCGGCACTCCCACGCAGCAGATTATGTGATAAATACATGTATAATCTGCACGACGGCTAAACTGACCACGAATAGAATGTTCTCCTTCAAATCCCCTTCAAAACCAAGTAAATTTCATTATCGATTTATTTCATTTCTTACGGATGAAACAAGTTCCTGACAGTTCCGAAATAGACACAGTTTTGACACTTTGACAAGCATTTTAGAAGCAATATCGTTATGGGACGGAAACGTGCCACGTTAAATTGAAGTATTTTTGAATGTCTGGTAGAATCACAAATAAAAGTAACATATGGTATGTCGATCTCGCTAATTGCTTGTTAGTGCCGATATTTTAGGTCTTAGTCATCTTCTAACTTTGTCGTCTACCACAATTTTCTTGTTTCCATTTTTGTTAACCTGTTTGCTCCCACGATCCCATAAATGGGACGTAGGCAAACAGTGTAGACTTTGATCAGACGCCGCATATTGCGGCGTCTGGTCATAGTCTACACTGTTTGCTGATAGGAATTTCAATATAAAACAAAACGAAATTGAAAGTTTAGGCCAGGCACCCCTTAGATAAAACAATGGACTAATCCAATATACATGGTAGAATCCACTGGGAGCAAATGGGTTGAAAAACATTGTCATAGTATCAAACAATTTGGATTTTGATGAGATGCCGAGTTGGCCGAGTTACTCGGCGTCTCGTCTGAATCCAAACTGTTTGCATAGATAGAAACCACAGATGTGGCATTGGCAGCAAAAGAGTTCATCCATCCCAGTTGTGTCTCCGCCAGATATGGCAACTGCAGTCCTATAAGTAGCAATTGTACAAGGGAATAAATACATCGTTCTAAAGCAGCCAATCAAGAGAAGTTTAATTATCAACACTGTTGCAGGTAAAGACTAACAATAAAGTTAAACAAATGACTGAAATAACATTGAACACGTTGTCTAATATAGGAGACAATCAGCTGTTGCTCTTCTGGCAAAAAAAAAGTTAATTAATGTTTTTAGGAAAGCATCTAATATTAAATTTTGTTATCACGAGATGGTATATACATTGTAGATGGATGATAATGCGTGTTTTAATCTACCTAATATAAACCGGTTATGACTGCTAATATAAGTGACCTGATTTACATTTGTAAAGAGCGTTGGTCACTCGGCGTCTCGTCAGAGTCTAAGCTATTTGACACTCAAAGCAATAGTTGCTTAACCCTTTCGGCGCCAAATTTCTAATTGTCGTCTGCAATCCATTTTTTTGTTAAATCATTCGGTACAATATGGAAATGAGATAAATAAATGCAAATTTTAAAGGAATAAAGCACATGTATAGAAATAGAGATTGAGACAAAAAGGGGAGTCCCTGATCAGACGCTGTCTTAAAAAGGCGGCGTCTGATCTGGGACTGCACTATTTTCGTGGTGCATTTATGCGACTTCGGCGGTGAAAAGTTTAAAGCTTAACGCTTTACTTCATATAAACACTTGTCCGTGCCTTTACAACAGAGTAAACCTAGATCAGACGGCTCCTATAGAAGCCGTTTGATCAGGGTCTGCTCTGTTTGCTAACAAAATAATAAAATATCTGACTACATTTTTTACCTACTACCAAATAATCCTATGTACGTATACCAATATAAAATTCAGCTAATAAATATTCATGATGTCATTATTTCTTACATGAATATTCAACAGGGAAAGGGTTAAAAGTTTCAACAATATGGTTGAAAATGGACACATTTGCAACAGATTTGTGTTGAAGCAAACATTAATTTTAAAGCTGGAAAATATTAATCACACATAAAATAATTATATAATCCTTTATCTGATTATACCTAATAGAGGCGCTTTTTGTTGCCAATGCAAACAGGGTAGATCCAGATCAGACGGCTCCTGTAGGAGCCGTCTGATCAGGATCTACTCCGTTTGCTTATGTAATTACATAGAAAAGCGGGGACAAGTGGACCATAATACTGAAAATGTCCACCTGTAATACAGATATACATGTATTCTGAAAATGGGTGATCCTTCGAAAGCTAAAGTAGAAATGCAAAAAAAGAAAATTGCAGACTCGGTTTTATTGAGTCTCTTCATGAGTAGTAATTAAAAGTGCAACACTTCTCACGCCCTTTAGCACCGGCTTAACCCTTTCCCTCATATTGACGACTTTTGACGACTCTGTCAAAGTCACTTTGTGAAACCATTGTGATAAATAGAGCATTTGCTCCTATAGGAGCAAATGCTCTATCTATCACGATAGTTTCAAATTACAAAATTCTAAAATTTTCCTTTTCTCTAGTTAATGCACCTTTTCGGTAGATTTATTCAAAAGGTTTGTATCTAAAAATAGCCTATGAGGTAATGGGTTAAGCAGTATTCAATTTTCAATACTAATAACATCAAAACTAATGATCCTGAAGGACGAGAAAATATAACAACACTGAGATCTATATGTATAAACGAATACATAGCATAGAAGTGAATGGTATTGATTCGGCGTCAGACTAACATCTGATACTGATAGGACTATTTAATGGTGTTTTTGAATATCTCCTGCATCGCAAATGCAGAAATAACTCCTGTTTAGGAAAACTTGTGTTCGACAGACTTTCTCCGTGTATCCACTTCCCTTTATTTAAGTGGCAAAAACCCATTTTATTGTATCGTAATGCTATTGTGTAACAATTTTAATATTGCACTAATAATTGTACAATATGAGTTATTATTAATTATTCCTTTGATCTGTATAAGCGGCAGGATTGGAAGTATTTGATCTTGTCTCTCAGGAGACTTGCCACTCAAATGGAATTTCCATTTTATTTGGTTTTCATTAAAACCCTTCTTTGATCCGCCAACAGTTACGTATGCTTCAAATAACATTTCTCTGTCTATCTTTTTTTGTTCCTGGTCGAACCTCAATTTGTTCAGAAAAAAAAAACAATACTTGAAAGTAATCCTTATCGCCAGTGCTTAGTGGACTTGCTCAAATACGTTTTTGACCGAATCTAATTTTCATATGTTACTGTAGAAATTGTTTGCTTGTAATATTATGCAACCAATACAGATCATGGTCAGAGCTCTAGTCTGGATCTTCATTATTCTAATACAATGTTCACTTATCTCAATCCAAACTATCAACACAGTTTATCTTTTATCCCGTCACTACAGCCGCTAGTGACGTAATAAAGGGGTAGCATAATAAACCTAAGTTTATACGTACAGTAGAGGTTTATTTGTATAGTAGGTGTATGAATTTTTCTTACGACAGGAACTATTTTTAATTTTTCTTCAAAATTGTTTTACCAAAAATAACGTATTAATTGAAAGAAAAAACACTTAATATGGATAATTATCATTAAGTATCCCAGTAAAAACCCAACCGTCATTTAAAAAAATAATAGAAAGGAAAAAGAGAAAAAAAAAAGATTCGTCAGAGATGAGAATCGAACCGGGGATAACTGCACGATAAGCGACCATCGTAACCACTACGCTATCGGGCCAGACATACTGCAAGCGAAATTTAAGATGTATATAAAGTTACCATGCTACTATATTGACGCGTTTTTTAAAAAAAAACAAAATAAAACAATAAAACTTCATTAAAATATTTATTACTCTCATGACCATTTAATCGATAAACTCTTACAAGGGCGGCGATGGTCATATACCTAAATATAGCCTGTTCAGTTCCATTGACGAGTGACGTTAGGCCTATCTAAAAATAGAAACCGAGACGACGGAACTCGAAGCCTCCGATAGAATAATAACCATGTCTGTTTGAATTAACATATCGACTCTCGATTCAAACGATCTTATTTTTCAAATTCAAGCACGTTTTCCCGTTAATCGATAAACTCTTACAAGGGCGGTGATGGTCATAGACCTAAACATAGCCTGTTCAGTTCCATTGACGAGTAACGTTAGCCCTATCTAAAAATAGATACCGAGACGACGGAACTCGAATTTGACAATGCAGAGCCTCCGGTAGAATAATAACCATGTCTGTTTGAATTAACATATCGACTCTCGATTCAAACGATCTTATTTTTCAAATTCAAGCACGTTATCCCGTCTTGTAATGTAAGTATCCAAACTATTTTCCTCTGCGGTAGCTCATTATTTACGTCTTTAGAACGGAAATGAAAAGGGAGGTCCGTTGATCGAAAAACCGCATTTTCAATGCAAAATATTTCAATATTCGTATGTTTTATGAGTCTATGAAAAAAGATATAACTAAATTGACTGGATAAATAGAATAATAGGTTAGTGCCGTAGATGGGACGCCTTTTTCTCGCTTCTCAGACGTGCTAGATAAGCTGAGTTACTAAAAATAGCCGTACTAGAAATCCTTATCTAGAACACCCCGTGACTAGTGTATTCATACGCGCGATTGGGTAAAATCAATACAAGGGAAGGAACTCTTACAGAATTATACCAACATTTCTTTAGGCAACAACCTTATGAATTGAAATTAATATTAGTAATTAGCACGAATATGAAATTCTATTTATCAAAAAAGCACTTTAAAAGCCTATTTAATTAACCGAAGACGTTTTGTAGTCACTCAGTCATTTATATTTTACGCCAAAACGTAACGTTTGTGGTTGTCATAACAAATGACGTCATTTTGGTGTCACGCCTAAAGTTATGCTGCGGTTTGTTGCTATTAGATATGGAAGTCGTATTACGCAATGTAAAGTAGTACTTCACAAAATTCGTTAATTTACCTGGTTTTAGGGTGTATTTCAGCGAGAAAAATAATCAAGCATGGGATTTGTTAAAGCCGGGGGGTTCTATACCCTTGGTTGGTCTGTTCCTATCGGAAACTCGCTAAAGCTCGTTTCCGACTGGAACAGACAAACCTCAGGTATAGAAACCCCCGTCTTTAACAAAACCCATGCTTGATTCTATTAATCCGACTCGGAGAGAAAACAGTTGAGGCTCGGCAAGCCTCGCCTCAACGTTTTCTCCCCTCGTCGGATAAAGGCGTCCCATCTACGGCACTAACCTATTATTCTCTATGTATACACCTTTACAGTAAATCCTCGCTGATCCAAACTTCTTAAGAATAATTGAGAACGTCTCTAGGCATATGGCTGCTTAACCCTTTCCATCATTAAAACGTGTAAACTTCCGCGCAATTGCAACCAGGGTAGACCCAGGTTAGACGGCTCCTATAGGAGCCGCCTGATCAATGTCTGCTCGGTTTGCTTTTGACAGAGATATAAATCTGATTCTACATATGTGTCAAAGTAAATCACATGTATTCATGATGTCATTATTTGTTACATGAATATTGAACAGAAAAGGGGGATAATACAGAGTGAAAGTCATGCAGAGAGCTACCAGAGGAGCTTTCTGCATGACTTTCGCCTGCATTAAGATGTCGTTTGTCCTAACCCATTCCCTCATATTTACGCCTTTTGTCGCTTCTGTAAAAGACACTTTCTGAAACTACACAATTATAAAATTCTCCTTTTCTCTAGTAAATACTCCTTTTCGGTAGATTTATTCAAAGGGGTAAGATCTAAAAATAGCTTATAAGGAAATGGGTTAATATGCGAGGGTTCGTTTTAGCGATGTTCTACGGTAGTGTGGAACAAACTAGATAGATTTGGTGATGTTATTAATTGAGTTCTAGTATAATCTATAGGATTTGCAAACACTGTAGAAACAGATCAGTCACCGCATTTAAAACGCAGTGTCTGGTCATATTCTACAATATTTACCACCCAACAGAGCCTGCAAATTTGTGACAAACAGTGTAGAACATGATCAGACGCCTTGACTGAATATAAATCTTATCTGACCTAGTTCCATGCTGTTTGCGAAGAAGTGATATATGGAAGGTGAAGCAGTGTAGCCATTTTAGAAAGTAAAGAAACAAGATCTATGAAATACCAATATCAAACATAGCAGACCCTGATCAGATGGCTCCTATAGGAGCCATCTAGTCTGGGTCTACTCTGTTTGCAAGTGCGTGAAAGCACGTTTACATGAGGGAAAGGTTTAATGTAGCACGAAACGTATGCAGAAATCTCCTGCATGAACTTTCTGACTTAATTTCATCCTGCATTAAGCAACCACCTGCTTTCATAGACACCTATGTTTATTTATTAAGTGATTGCTTTTAACTTTATAGTTCAATATTGTAGATATAGCAGTCTCAGAGCTAAGACTTTTTTTCGGGATGTTTTGTATCTATAAATTGGCGCAAGGGAGGTAACTGGTTTTTTCATTTGGCGGATAGGGAAACAACATTGATTCTCCTTGACTGTGGGAAAATTTACATTGACTACACACGGTCCTATAAATTAGATATATATAGTCAGGACTTATCTTCTGAAATTTCTTTTTTTCTCAGTCAAACACCATCTTGCTGTCACTCTCGTGCGCGATTCTAATGAGTAACTTACGATAGTTTTTGGTGGAGAAATAGTTCAAACGGTTTACTTAATGCCTCTTGTCTAGACAGCTTTGATATACAGTTGAACTTCGATAACTCGATCTTCAAGGGACAATACAAATTAGTTCGAGATAACAGAAGTTCGAGTCATCCAATTTTTCTAAGCTGAACAATTTCTCAAGGCCACAGCTTAATACAGGTCTAAAGTAATGCTGAAAGCTCCTGTAGGAGCTTTCAGCATTACTGTAGACCTGTATTAATCTGTCACATGTGTTTCCAGATATATGTAGCGATATCTTTCAGAGCAAGTCTGTATTGTAAGTGTTGGAAGGACTGAAGTTTTTTGTTCGAGTTATCCCGAAGTACGAGTTATCCGAGTTCGAGATATCGAAGTTCAACTGTAGTAGACACTTGGTTCGTCCGTGATCTAGTTGTCTCGATAGAACAGTCTCAAAGGAAGTCTAATGATGGGCATTTTATTAACCCTTTACCTGTTCCATATTCATGAAAGAAATATAATGACGTCATGAATATGTATCAGCTGAATTTTCACAATGTAAAATTTTCAAGGGAATGTGTTGCTCTGATGAATCAGATTATATCATTATATAAAAAGCAAACAGAGCTGATCCTGGTCGGACGGCTCCTACATACATACATACAGCATACTAACCTTAGAAGTGTTTGTTGTTGATCTGAGGGGTCATATAGTAGTAAAACTACAGGGGTCTGGACCACTTCATGGGGGGGGGGGGGTCTATATGTTATTATATAGAACATATAAATGAATGAATGAATGAATGAATGAAAGACTTTATTTAAATAGACCCCATGAATTAAGCGGTACAGACCCCTTTGAGTAAAACGGAATCGTACGTATAGATAAACAATGGGATTTTGATGATGATTGTGGTGGTGATGATTATTTTGCATGGCAATTAACACATTCCCTTAGCACAGGCGCCTTTTGACGCTTCTGTAGGCCTAATTTGTCATTTTTGCAGCCATTTTACATGATCTAAATTGAAGAGTTTTTGCTTCATATTCCTGAACAAATGCTCTTAATTATCATAGTTATAGTAGGCCACTCTACTAAAATTAGTTTGTCATATAACAGAATATGCTAAACGTATTTTTCAATTTATGAATATTCCAATATGCTGTATATTGCAGTTCTCATTGTTCGGTACGTATGTATACATGTGTTTGGTTTGTTTACACGAGTGAATTAATACGATTTGCATGTGGCTGCCCTGTTCGACTAAGTTGACCGTGGTTGTCACGTGATCAAAACAATAATGGCGTGAAATTTGTACAAGGGAATTTTGAAGCAGGAAGTGTTTACTGTTTTAAAACAATGTCTTAATAATTTGTGATTAACACGCCCGAGAAAACATGGGGGATAACGTATGGAGACCATCTAAAAAGAAGCTTGGAGTTGGTAAGTTTATTTCTTGATTCAACATCGAAATATTAATTCACTTACAGTGTATCATGTGTTTTCGCGAATGGTTTCTGTCAAACTTGCATTCAAGACACTGTCAGTAATACCAAGCAGATAAAATATTGTGATTTTTTGGTGGTATTGTAATAACTCGAGAAAAAACTCTTTGCTATAGGTGAATCGCCTCAAAATTCGGGAAATTAGTGGAGCTAAATTATTTTATTGTAATGATTGTAGATCTATTTGAACCGTATAGTGCCTCAGTGTCAAGTGGGGTGCCTATACATGTATATTTGAAACATGAAGACATTATATCATGTCATAATGGCCACTTTAACCATTTACTACATTAAAATTTATATAAAACAGAACGATAGCATTAATTGGAAACAGGTGAATTGAACTGCTTAGCCTTGGCAGAAACTATACAATAAAATCTATAGACTATAGTATTTTCTTTTTAAGCAAACAGAGTTGACCCAGGTCTGATGGATCTGAAGACATCTGATATGGGTGTACTCCATTTGTAAAAGATGTATCTATGGATTAAAGGTTGAAACTGAAAATGACCATTTGCATGGAAACAAATTGCATTTAATGCTAAATTACTCTTAAAAATGTCCATGTTCTTCTGATGATTCCTGCAAGCATGAAGGCAACCATTTTGTTTACCAGTATGATATCATGAACACATTACATGAATATAATTATTATATTTGTATCAGCAAAAATGACTGAACCCACATATCAGACCATATTATTGTCATCAGCTGTCCATAATAGTCCTTTTAATGTTTTATAGCAATAGAATGCTGGACTAGAGACCTTTGGATTGTAGGTTCTCTCCTCTAATATTATCTGGTAATCTACTCACAGAATAACCTGCATGCATCTACATTCGGCGCCCAACAGTTTAGTGAGAGGCCTTTGTACAGTGAACATGATGAGGAGTACATGTATACATATAGTTAACTTACAAAGTCCATGATTATCATCAACTACTTTCAATTTCAACCAGTCTAACTGATAATATTTGATAAACTCTTATGACAAATTGCATATTTTACCCATTCCCACGTATTGACACCTTTTGACGCTTCTGTAAAAGTCACTCTTTGAAACCATTGTCATAAATAGAGCATTAATTATATATTTGCTCCATAGGAGCAAATGCTCTATCACAATGGATTTGAAACTATATAATTCTAAAACTTTCCTTTTCTCTAGTAAATGCTCCTTGTTGGTAGATTTATTAAAAAAGATTGGATCTAAAAATAGCCTATGAGGGAATGGGTTAAGCAGTTGCTACTTTTCCGCTTTCTTCATATAGGAGTGGTTTCCATTTGAGTTGATGACTTGGACATGGAATCATTCACTTCATGTTAACCTTTCCCTCATATAAATGCTTTTTCACGCCTTTGCAAACAGAGTAGACCCAGACTGGAGCCATCTGATCAGGATCTGCTCTGTTTGCTTTTGGAATTTGATAGATTGGTTTCTTTTGTTTCTAAAATGAATATCATTATAACTATTTTGTCAATGAATATTCACATTATTCAGTAGGTAATGAATTTTTTAGCGAATGATACATGTATGTTGAATAATTTAGGTAGCTCATCGGAATCCAAACTGTTTGACACATGATTTTTGTGTCACCTGCTGAGAGGCAATGTGTCACTTTTGGATCACTTTTTTTGTCATCTGTCTGTCTGTCTGTCTGTCTGTCTCACTTTAATTTCTAAACTAATTGGTATAGGGCTTTCAAATTTCACATATGTCTTCCTCTCATTGAGGACCATTGATCTAACTTACTAAGGTCCATCACTCTGCATGCAATACTTTTTGAGTTATTCCCCTTTGTTCTGATTTTCATAACACTTTTATTTTGGCTGTCATTTCTAAATTAATCGTTGTAGAGCTTCCAAATTTCACATGTGTCTTTCTCTCATTGAGGAACATTGATATAACTAAGGCCCATCACTCTGCTTGCAGTACTTTTTGAGTTATTCAACTTTGTTCAGATTTTCGTCAAACTTTTTTTTTTGGCCGTCATTTCTAAACTAATCACTATAGAGCTTTCAAATTCCACATGTGTTTTCCCCTCTATGAGGACCATTGATGTAACTAAGGTACATCACTCTGCATGCAATACCTTTTGAGCTATTCCCCTTTGTTTAGATTTTCATAACATTTTCTTTTTTTTGGCAGTCATTTCTAAACTAATCATTATAGAGCTTTCAAATTTAACATGTGTCTTCCTCTCATTGAGGACCAATGATGTAACTATGGTCCATCACTCTGCATGCAATACTTTTTGAGTTATTTCTCTTTGTTCTGATTTTCGCACTCCATCATATTAACAGTTTTTGTGTCAGTTACAAGCAGGTGACACATGTGTTCCTCTGAACACTCTTGTTTAAACTAATTTTTTTGTTTAGACAGCAATTATTTATTAACCCTTTCTCTCATATAAACACCTTTTCAATTATTTGTAAGCAGAGTAGACCCAGATCAGATGGCTCCTATATGAGTTGTCTGATCAGGGTATGCTCTGTTTGCAAGTAACATGATATTGATCTGATTCTAGTTTGTGCCATTTAGCAAAATAATCCCTTGGGAAATTTTACATTATAAAAATTCAGCTATAAATGCTCATGATGTCATTATTCCTTAAATGAATATTGAACAGGGAAATGGTTAAACATGCTATGAGTAAAGTTTTGTGTATCTCCCCACCAAAGAATGTGAGCCAAAAGGTTTACCGTATTTGATGTACATGTATTTGGAATATTATCCTATGTTGTCAGGACAAAGTACAAAAATTGGGTTTTCCAAACAATAACTTTTTTCATAAATTGTAATACATGTATTTGCTTTTAACATTAAATGACCTGAATCTACATTGTTAAATCAGTTTGTGACATGCCCTGTATAATGTTTTTTTACGCTTTAATCCATGAATTTAATAATGACATCATGAATATAGATTAAACAATAGCTCAATATTCATTTACGAAATAATGACATAATGAATAATTATTAGCTAAACTTTTATAATGTGCAATTTTGAAAGGAAGTTTTAGCCTTGACAAAAACTGCAGAATCAGATCAGAAGCAAACAGAGCAGACCCTGATCAGATGGCTCCTATGGGAGCGGTCTGATCTTGTTCTACTCAGTGGTAGAGCGTACCCCTGCAGTACAGAAGGATGTGGGTTCGATCCCCGGCCGCGACAGACCAAAAGTCGTTAAAAGTTCGTACTAGTAGCTCCTTTGTCTACGCTCGACATTAAAAGGGTAGTTCTAGGACTGGTCGGCCCGGTGTCAGGATAATGTGACTGGGTGGGGTGCCCTTGCCATGTTCCCGCGGCAGGGGCATTCCAGTGAGGCAGCACTGTAACTTGTCTCAAGCGGGTGCTGTCTGCAAATAACTGAAATACTGTTGGTCGGACGTAAAACCCAACTAATTTGTTCTACTCCGTTTGTAAAGGCATGAAAAAGCATTTATATGAGGGAAAGTGTTAAACAAAGATTTATGATGGCACTTTGAACAAGGAAGTATTTTATCATGACAGAAACTGATCTGGGTCTACTCTGTTTGGAAATGCATATAAAGGCATATTTATGGAGTACATAAAGCGTTAAACTACCCAATGCAGATACATGATCTCAGATTTATATGTGACACTGTGTGTATTAGCACACATCTACTGAACCATGTCAGCTATAGCGAAATCTGAACTTGTAAACACATAGTTTAAACTGCTGCAATTATGTTAAACAGGGCTAAAGCCAGCAATGGTAAACTTACTTTTAACCTTTGACCTGGTGAATAATTAAAACTGACTTCTCCTTTTCTAAATATTAACCCATTACCTCATAGGCTATTTTTAGATACAACCTCTTTGAATAAATCTACAGAAAAGGAGCATTAATTAGAGAAAAGGAATTTTTTTTAGAATTTTGTTGTTTGAAACCATTGTGATAAATAGAGCATTTACTCCTATAGGAGCAAATGCTCTATTTATCACAATGGTTTCACAAAGTGAATTTTACAGAGTCGTCAATATGAGGGAATGGGTTAACATGTTGAATAATTAAAACTGCCTCCTGCCTTTCTAAATATTAATCGAATAAAGAATTCTACCAAAATTTATCACTGAAGAAAGGGATTTTTATGACGAACAGTGCAGACCTTGATCAAAGTGTCCCTCGATCAGGAGCACTTTGATTGGGGTCTGCAGTGTTTGAAAAGGTCTAATATACTGGATTCCTACACTTTAAGGGTTGATCTTTGGCCTTGTCCAAAGGAACTAGATGAATCTAAAGTCCTAGATGAATAGATTTAGGAGATTATCGCAAAAATGTGGTATCTACAGTACATGGAGAAATTTGGTACAATGGAGTGCACTCAGTGCAGTCATATCGCGTTTCATGTTTGTGTAACATGACTGGTGAAAAAAACATGCAGGCAGACCTGGGATCGAACCTGGGACCCCTCACTTACATGGCGAGTGCTCTACTGACTGAGCTATCTGAACCCCTTTTCACCCAGTACCTGTACCCGGCCTGTTACATTTGGCCACAGCGGGCCATTTCGTGGGTCTAGATGGTTTAAAAAATCAAAAAAATTGATTGGGTCGATTTAGTGTTATATTGTATACAAGAGGTCCAACTATGATTCGCAAATTTCCCGTCCGATTCGAAATTACACCCAGTTTTGGACAGCCAGGATGGAATAACCACCAATGTTTGTTACGAACGTGAAGCTGGTGTACTTTTCAAGTAATATAAGTTTTGATACATTCCGACTAAGCCGTAGCCAGTGTCGATGTGAAATTCCTACAAAATACGCTAACTTTTCTTACTCGAACGAGAAGTCGCAACTAGCACTGGTCTTTGCAGCCTCTAACTGATCCTTGATAACACTGCAGGTCACGAAAGTGCCATCGTTTAAAGTTTTCTGCACAATGAAAAAGTAGTACATAAATTAATCACCCCACGTATTCCCCAGATCTAAGTCCGTGTGACGTTTTCCTTTTCCTCAGACTGAAAAGGATGCTGGCTAGGCGCAAATACCTATTGAATAAAGCACTTGGGAGTGGTATTTTTCAATTGCTTAAGACCATACCAAGTGGAGACTACTCTGCTGTGTTCACCTCTTGGATTTCTTGGGTACAGAAGTGCGTGGAAGTCCAGCACAGCCTCGTACATATTCCATTAGAAAATTCAGCTAATAAATATTCATGATGGTCATAAAATTTACATGAATATTGCAAAGGGTAATTGTATTCCATTCATATTGATGCTTTTTGATGCATGTGTAAATTGTAAAAGTCATTGTGATAATCACCGATATACTTGGTGTTTTCTTCTGTTTACAGTACAAGTAATTCCGCTAATGTGACCACCTAAAAGAGGTATACTTCTGGGTGCTAAAGGCAAGTGGTAGCTTAATGCAGGACAAAAGTAATGCAGAAAGCTCCTCTAGGAGCTTTCTGCATTACTTTTGTCCTGCATTAAGCAACCACCTGCTTATAAAGACAGTCATGTTTATTAATTAAGTGGTCGCATTAGAGGGGTTCTACTGTATCATTAAATCACTGCTAGGATACAAAGAATATAACTTTACATGCTTGCGTGCCATCACTGGGACAACGTTCAAAAGAAAAGACACTGCAGCAGCCTTTCAGTGGTGGCAAGTTGGGTGACTTATCCATTTTTGTCAAAAGCTATTTTCTACTTGTCTGTATGGTGTATTAATGACAAAAACCTATAAAATTTTACGTATTAGTTAGTGTCTATTAAGTGTGGATTTAATGATTTTAAATGCCGAAGCGCAGCGAGCGTTAGCGAGCGAGCAAGGCATTTAAAGTCATTAAATTCGCACTTAATAGACACTAACTGATATAGTGTTTAGCCTAGTTTTTGGACAGGATTAAAAGTGGGCGGAGTGAAGCTGGACTTGGTCGCATGCGTTGCTAGGGGCAACAGCCGAGACCATGTGTTGAACAAATGTGTCAGTCGTTAAGAAAGGATGGCAGAAATGAAGCCGACGTTCAACCTTATTGGGGACCATGACGTTAAATTTTACGGACGATGCATTTCAAGATAGCTGTCTAACACAATTGTTAAATGTGAAGACACGAAAGTTGTCAAAACCCGAATTAGGTAAGATATTTCATTGCGTCGATGTTTCAAGCGCTGTGCTATAAAAAAAGAAAGCAAATGCAACAAAATGCTTTAAAAATAAAATTCAGTTTTAAATGCAGACGTAGACTACACATGCTATTTAACCCTTTACGCAATAGGTACTTATTTTAACGCCTTTAATTATTCTTCCACTCTAGAAATTAGTTTCACTTTATACCGTCATGGGTAGGCATCGTAAGAAATATTTCCCATATCCTAGCTGACGGTTGCTTAAAGCAGGCTGAAATTAAAGCAAAATACTCCTAAAGTCTGCTTTAATACTGAAACAAACTATGGAGGAAAGGGTTAGATCTAACTGACAGCTGATAATTTTATCATATTTTATAATTTCAGGGCCTGGACAAGAGACCAGTTACATAAAAGACAGGAATTACCATATATAATGTTTAACAGTAAACCGTTGTACAATAGCCATTCAACGGCAAAACAATGAAATCTCTAAAGACAGGTGGCTGCTTAATACAGACAAAGGTAGTTCAGAACGCCTCGAGGGAGCATTCTACATTACATTTGTCCTGCATTTAGCATTCACTTGTCTAATAACTAAATAGATCTAGGGTCTTTTTTTGGTGTTTTTTAATGCTTTGGTTTTTTCTTTTTTATTTCGAATCTCAGTACATGTAGATCTACCAATAAAATGTTTGAGTTGCATCAATTTACCTCATTTCTTAGTATCAGCTTGGTGTTCTACACAGAACATGTACATACACATGTGTATTTGACGCTCGCGCTGTTACTTGGTGGGACGAGCTAAGCACTGTACGTCACAGGATGTACTCGCGCATGCGCTTGGGACAACCGATCTAATCGCTAAGTCAGCTAATAGTGCCTGACTATAAGAAATTAATCGTGGAGAAATTCAAAATTTCCAGCATTGTGATTGGCCCAAAAAGTAGGTTAAACACTATGTATTAGTTAGTGTCTATTAAGTGTGGATTTAATGATTTTAAATGCCGAAGCGCAGCGAGCGTTAGCGAGCGAGCAAGGCATTTAAAGTCATTAAATTCGCACTTAATAGACACTAACTGATATAGTGTTTAACCTAGTTTTTGGACAGGATTAAAAGTGGGCGGAGTGAAGCTGGACTTGGTCGCATGCGTTGCTAGGGGCAACAGCCGAGACCGTGTGTTGAACAAATGTGTCAGTCGTTCAGAAAGGATGGCAGAAATGAAGCCGACGCTCGACCTTCTTGGGGACCTAGATATGATAACGTAGCTCTATTCCTAAATAGACGCTAGTCATTATCAGTCTTACAGCTACGATATCGCATCTACTTGGGGACCATGACGTTAAATTTTACGGACGATGCATTTCAAGATAGCTGTCTAACACAATTGTTAAATGTGCAGACACAAAAGTTGTCAAAACCCGAATTAGGTAAGATATTTCATTGAGTCGATGTTTCAAGCGCTGTGCTCTAAAAACAGAAAGCAAATGCAACAAAATGCTTTAAAAATAAAATTCAGTTTTAAATGCAGACGTAGACTACACATGCTATTTAACCCTTTACGCAATAGGTACTTATTTTTCAATAAAATGTTTGAGTTGCATCAATTTACCTCATTTCTTAGTCTCAGCTTGGTATTCTACACAGAACATGTATACACATGTGTATTTGACGCTCGCGCTGTTACTTGGTGGGACGAGCTAAGCACTGTACGTCACAGGATGTACTCGCGCATGCGCTGGGGACAGCCGACTTAGTCGCTAAGTCAGGGATTAGTGCCTGACTATAAGAAATTAATCGTGGAGAAATTCAAAATTTCCAGCATTGTGATTGGCCCAAAAAGTAGGTTAAACACTATTTGTCAGTAATGGTTTTGGGGCAATACGGACAATGGACTTGCATGTAAGTTATAGGTCGTTTACTAAACGTTATTCATCTGTAAAAATGACTGTATTGGACATCTCTGTTTAGTACAGTACATGTACATCAACCACAAGACAATGTAGCTAGCTAGGGTAGCATCTTTTTTTCCATATATCAGACAGGAAATTGGGGTCAAAAAATAGGTCACTAGATTAAACAGTAAAAAAAACAACCTTGTGAACAATCAATCGGTCACATGTTTTGTCCAATCTTCATGAAACTTGGTCAGGATGATTGTCTTGAAAAAATCTGAGCCAAGATCGAAAATTTGGCATGCTGGGTTGTAAAACTAGGTCACTCTAGGTCAATTAGTAGGAAAACTAGAGGTCATATTTTTAGTCAAATTTTCATGAAACTTGGTCAAAATGATTGTCCTGGTAAAATCATGGATTAGTTAGAAAGTAGGTTATATAGAGTCAAAAAGTAGGTCACTGGGTCATATCTTAAAAAATCTTGTTTACACTGCAGCGGCCATATTTTTTAGTCCAATCTTCCTCAAACTTGTTCAGAATGTTTGTCTTGGTGATATCAAGGTTGAGTTAGATCATGGGTGGGTGGGATAAAAAAGTAGGTCACTAGGTCAAATCTTAGAAAAATCACTCTAGAGGGCACATTTTTAGCCCAATCTTCATTGGTCAGATTGTCAAATTGGTCAGATTGTCTTGATAAAATCAGTATTCTAAATCTTTGAAACTCTTGTTCTCCAGAACCACTGCTCATGATCCAGTTATTGACATTATTCAAATATTTTCCCTTAGGTCAGTATTGGCCTCATATACCCAGCTATAATCTTAAATCTGTGGTAATCAGGTGAGCGATTAAGGGGCCATATTGGCCCTCTTGTTTTCATAATACATTTACTGAAGTTAAGCAAATTTATATTAATAGGACACAGGAATCTTAAAGAGCAGGTGGTTGCTTAATACGGGACAAAAGTAATGCAAAAAGCTCCTATAGGAGCTTTTTGCATTACTTTTATCCTGTATTAAGCTACCACCTGCCTTACATACCCATAATTAGACCCCTTTTTGATGGTCACTTAAGACAGGTTCTACTGTACTTGTGCAGAAGTTTGCTTTTGAACTTAAATGCTAATTCTATGCATGTATCTGTAAAGTATGTTGATCTATTCTCTATGAACATACCAGAATATCATTTCACTTTAGACTGCATAAACTCTTTGCATGCTAGTTGCTTAACTGTGATTACCTATGCAAACAGTTTGGATCCAGATCATCACAGAGGCGCCACATAATGTGACGTCTCATCAGGATCCAAACTGTTTGACCCCTTGACCATTTTTTTTGCAAAGAAATGCGAGAAATTTTTATTTTAAGAATTGAAGCAGACGACAATTATTGCAGACGAAAATTACTTGTTAAAAGTTCACTATATAAATAGACCTTTGATAAGTATGGTGATACTGACAACATTTAAATTCAAGCCTTTTTAATGTGGGCAACAGGATTAGTTTACTGGCATTTGCAAACTGGGTAGACCCAAATCATTGGACTACTGGTCATGGATGGGTCCTCTAAATTGGATCAGAGTCTACAATTCAGAATCCTAATGCAAATTTAAACATGTCATACTAGTTTCATAGTACTGTTTAGACATTGATGCAGTATTCATTTTAAAAACCAGGTATTCAAAGGGTTTTAATTGAAGTATATGTCATGACTGAACTTCCTTGTTGTAATTGTATTAACCCTTTACTCCATGAATATAATGACATCATGAATATTAATTAGATTAATGACACATGGAAACAGGGAATGTTTGGCCATAGTAGGAACTATAGAATCATGTCTACATTATTATACCCCCGCAAACAAAGTTTGAGAGGGGGTAAATAGGAGTCTGTCTGTCTGTCTGTCAGTCCGTAGCATGTCCGTTTGTGGCATGTCCGTGGCACAACCTGGCACAGTGAGCACTATAGTGGTCACAATTTTAGTACAATCTTCATGAAACTTGGTCAGAATGATTGTCTTGATAAAATGTCGGATGGGTTTCAAATTGAAAGTGGGTCACATCTAGTCAAAAACTAGGTCAAATAGTAGGAAAACCTTGTGAAAACTCTAGGCAAATTTAATTCCTTCAATGGAATCTTATCATTTGATTAACCCTTTACCCCATGAATATTCATGTAAGAAATGATGACATCATGAATATTAATTAGACCAATTTTTAAAATGGTATTTTAACACATGAATTGTTTGCCTAAGTAGGAACTATGGAATCAGATCTATATTATTCCATAAGCAAACAGCGCAGACCCTGATCAGATGTCTTCTATAGGAGCCGTCTGATCTGGGTCTACTCTGTTTGTATAGGTGTAGAAAGTCGTTTTTATATGTGGAGGAAAGGGTTCAAAAGTGATGGGCCTTAATCTGCTTTGAGTATTCAACATTCAAACAGTTATAACATATATATTTGCCAAATTATGCATGAATCTAGCACAGCTCAAAATGAGAAATGTTCTTGTATACTATAAACCCAGTAATTGTTAGGTATATTATAGTTCAGTGTTGAATTATTTATTAATTTTCATAATGTAATGCTCATGCAGACTACACCAGACATGGAGTTATAATACTTTTTACTGGATATCAATTTGATTGTCCAATCAGATACATACTCAAATTCAGATGTTTTATAACCATGGAGCCAGGACTTAAGTTAACACTTGCAACACTGAAATTTTAAATAGACTACTCCAAACTTTAAACAGGTCAAGCTTATGGTGAATATTTAGGATTTTTCTATAGAAAAGTGTAACATGACAAACAGTGCAGACCCTGATGAGAGGGCTCCTAGAGGAGCCCTCTCATCTGGGTTTACACTGTTTGCAAATGATATTACTCTTGTCCTGCACTGTAAGAGTTAAACTTTGTTTGAATGCCCATCAGAGTTCAATAATAGAGTCCCTTTTAAGTGTGACAGGGTATAATTTGTAAGAAGTTTCGGAATAACAGTGTAGACTTGGATCAGAGGGCTCTTCTTGGAGCCCCTTTGATCTGGATTTGGAGCCCCTTTGGTCTGGGTCTACACTGATTGCAAATGCCAGTACACTTGTCTCCCCACATTCAAAGGTATACATGTATATATTATCTGATTTTACTTCCTTTTTAACTTGTTCAACTTGATCACCTAAGTCAGTGTGATCTGTAAGTGACAAATAGAATTGAAACTGATGACAAGTTGTGTAGAGAGTTAATACAGCTAACAGCACAGCTGAAAATAAAACACAGGGAAAAATCCATCTTTTACCTAATAACCTGTAATAAATGGACAAACTTAGTAAAAAACTGCAGACCCAGATGAAATGGCTTCTTGAAGAGCTGTTTAATCAGCATCTACACTGCTACTATGACAATCTAGTTTAAAGTTACCAAAATGTTCCCAAATTTAACCCTTTGAATCTGGGAAACAAGTGCACTGTCATTTGCAAACTGTGTAGACCCATATCAGAGGGTTCCTAGAGGGTTCCTCTGATCTGGGTCTGCACTGTTTGTCATTCAAAATCCTCTCGCAAATTATACCCTTAATACTGAATGAAGTCTACCGTTACACAGTGATGAACTATTCCACTTTGAAAATTCAGTATTGAAAGGGTGAATTATAATTCTACTTTACAAATTGGCGGATAGGGAAGATTTGTCTGAAT
The DNA here is from genome assembly GCA_963576725.1 of Azorinus chamasolen. Taxonomy (NCBI): domain Eukaryota; kingdom Metazoa; phylum Mollusca; class Bivalvia; order Cardiida; family Solecurtidae; genus Azorinus; species Azorinus chamasolen. The sequence continues at coordinate 85,719,221 of OY755244.1, forward strand.
AATAAGGATACACTGAAAACCCACAACTTGAGGCATATGAATTGAGGATCAGTGTTCTTAGACTGGTTTTAGTAAATCAGTAATAAACTAGTTCTTAGACTGGTTTTGGTTAATCAGTAATAAACTATGCAGACAGTATGGATCCAGATGAGTAATTTAGTATCCCATCAGGATATTCTGTGTTTGACGCTTTAGTTATGTTATTAACCCATTCCCTCATAGGCTATTTTTAGATCCAACCTCTTTGAATAAATCTACCAAAAAGGAGCATTTTCTACAAAAAAAAGGACAATAGGAGCAAATGCGCTATTTATCACAATGGTTTCAAACAATTACTTAACAGTGGCGTCAAAACTTGGCGTCAATATGAGGTAATGGGTTGAGTCCGTTGACCCTTTCCGTGTACAGTATTCATATAAGAAATAATGGCAATATGAATATCTATTAGCTTATTTTTGTATTCTTTGCAAAGCAATAGAATACAAAGGTGGCGTTCCACAGCCTAACCCATGGTACCCTAGGCGACCTGACAAAATAGTGCAATTTATTGACCTACATTCAATGGATACAAAAGGTGTTTAATAACATGGCATCCAGAACCATTCGTGGTATACTATATCTGACACGAAAATGCTTCGTAACATAAGTTTCAGGCTTAGTTAATAATGTGCAAAAATCAACAAAACCCACAAAATATAGCAATGTGTAAGAAGGGCGCACGGATATACCGATATCAGTTACATGAGAAATCACGTGATCATAACATGAATGAAAATACTCAATGAATAAAGAAGCGCGCGTCGGATGACCTTATGCAAGCAATTAGGTAATCACACGAGTGGTCAGTGTGATCATAAGCATAGTGGGAAACGGCTGAAGTGTCAGATGCAACTGTATCATCAACTGGACCAGAGACGTATACATACATGTATGTATATTCTCTGACTGGATAAAGTGTTGAAATCACTTCCATTATAGATACGCAATTCCATGCCAAAGCGAACTTATTCGATATCAGATTGATACTATGCAAAGAATACTGCAGCGTCTACAACGCTTTGATTTATAATGTAAACACTTCAAGCAATGTTTTGCTTTGAAAAAAACTTTAGGATCAGATCTATATCAGAGAACTGTCTGATCTGGGTCTACTCTATTTGCAAATACGTTAAAAGTTGACTGAGAGAGCTTTTCTTGGAGCCCCGTGATCTGGGTCTACAATAACACTGGTATCACTGCTTAATTAGCTTATACAGTAGAACAGATCTGTCTTAAGCAGCAATTAATTGACTTAAGAAGGGAGTCATAAAAAGCTGATGATTGCTTAATGAATGGCAAAAGTAATGCAGAAAGCTCCTATAAGAGCTTTCTGCATTACTTTGACCTGCATTAAGGTACCACCTATCTTATACACCCATAATTTGACCTCTTTTTGATTTCCAATTAAGACAGGTTCTACTGTACTTTGATTATATACAGTAAAACTTTGATTATCCGAACACTAAAATACGTATTATTATCGATCTTTAAGACAGGTGGCAGCTTAATGCATGGTGAAAGTCATTCAGAAAGCTCCTCTAGGAGCTTTCTGCATGACTTTCACCATGCATTAAGCAGCCACCTGCCTAAAAGGATCTAAATTCTTCTATACCAAAAATTCGAAAAATCGAGGTTTTACTGTACATAGGTAGACAGGTCTTGCTAGATTTGAATGACAGATTAAGGGTGAAAACAATATTTATTATCACTTGAACACAGTGCAGGTGTAGGGTCTCAGTTTATTCTGTTTTTTGTGTGTCTGAACATAAGTGTTTTCCAGTGAGAGACAGTGTTATAGATCAGGGCGTTACTGGTATTCCAAATACTGTAATCGTCATTTCCCTATGTTGCAACCTCTCATTAGAATCGTCTTGGCGAATTTTTGTTGAACGGAGAAATTCAGATGCTATTCTTAAAAAACCCCACAAAAAGAGTAAATCTAGGTCAGATGTCAGTATAGGTTTGTCAAAGTACATTGTGGTAGCTTAATGCAGACTGACAGCAATGCAGAAAGGAGCTCCTATCATAGCTTTCATTCTGCAATTTAACCCATTCCCTCATATTGACAAATTTTGATGACTTTGTGAAAGTTACATTATGAAACCATTGTGATAAATAGAGCATTTTCTCCTATAAGAGCAAATGCTTTATTTATCACAATGATTTCAAACACGGGCCAGTGAATCATGGTTTCAAACTACAAAATTAAAAAAAAGAAATCCTTCTCTCTAGATAATGCTCCTTTTGGGTAGATTTATTCAAAGTGGTTGTATCTAAAAATAGCCTATGAGGTAATGGGTTTAGTAGCTACTGGAGTGTGTTTATTAGAGATATTATGGCATTTTTAAATATTTATGAGGGTAGAGGCTAAAGAGAGGAAGTTCCTACAATGAACGCATATTTTCAGTAATATCATAAAATCATTATTATGAAGATTGTCAATTTACGTAATAGCTTTTATCGGAAGTATAGTCTGACAGACGTGAATTATAAGCGAGAACAGATTCAAAACTAAAAACCCAACTCGAATAAAACTAAAAAAAAAATAGGCAAATAAGAATCGGGATCGTCGATATCAAACACATGGATGTTTTGTCATTTTCAATGTTTATTAGATAGGTTTTCTCGCGATATACTACTTTTCAGCATACATGTATAAACAAATGAGTTTTGAATATTTTAGGCATTTTTGAAACACATCAAATGTAGGGACTTCCCCTTTAATTGTGCGCATCATCTCTTATGCCTGTTGAGGGACATTGTGTTAACCAGCTTCACCATATAAACATGTTTTCACTCATTTTCAAACAGAGTAGACCCAGATCAGACGGCTCCTATAGGAACCGTCTGGCTCCTATAGGAGCCGTCTGATCAGGGTCTGGTCTGTTTGCTAATAGAATTTGATAAATCTGTTTCTTTACTTTCTAAAACTGCTACAATGTGCCACCTTCCATATTTCATTATCACTATTTTGTCTATGATTATTCAGTAGGTACTGAAATTTGAAATAAAGATAGAACAGAGACAGGGTTAACCAGCTTCACCGATAGTAAAAAATACTGGAAGCCTCAGACCACCCAAATTATCAGTTTACCTGAGAATAAGATTCTAGACAATAAACAATTATTTTCTCTGACCCTTTAACACTAAATAAATTATGTCTACCAAAACATTGTTCTTGCTTCAATTTTTAATGTATTTTTTCCCTTTCATATTTTTATAAATGATAATGTTCAGGTGTCGAAATTTGGATCCTAATGAGATAGCGTTACCCAGCAGTTTGTCTGGATTCAGACTATGTGCAGAGGTTATCTGACTTATTGGTTCATGGTGTTGTAAGAGTTAATGGAAAACAGTGGAAATAAGATATAGATGTATCAGAGAATCTAACCTAAAAAACTGTAAAATAAACGGCTTCCTGCTTTTGCCGAGTAATAGATCTAGAGAAGCTAGAGATGCCTTTTCACATTGTTGCTAACAAAGTAGACCCAGATACAGATGGCTACAGAAGAATGAGTCTGATCAGGGTCTGCTAAGAATCAGTCTGATCAGGGTCTGTTCTGTTTGCTTATGGTTTATGTAGATCTGATTCTAATTTTTGCAATGGCCAAAATATCCTGTATTTATTTACTACATGTATTATTAAAAAAATAAGCTAATAAATATTCATAATGTCATTATTTCTAACATTATTAAGTATTCATTAAGTATCCATCTGATCAGGGTCTACTCTGTTTGCTTATTGTATAGTTTAAATCTGAGTCTATAGTTTCTGTCTGAGCCAAATGTTTTTGTGTTTATAATTATGCCACTATAAAAATAATATACCGGTAATAAATATTCATGATGTCATTATTTCTTACATAAATATTTTACAGGGAAAGTTTTGACATTGGCCTGCAGTGATCTTGTTGGTTATTTGATTCATAAAGATTCATACATTCAAAGAATTGTCTACCCAAATTACAGACAAACAGGCAAATAGGAGCCGATCAGGGTGTACTATAATTTGCAAAGATGCCAGAAGTCTGACATGATCTATATAAGGGAAAGGGTTAGAGAGTGTTCCAAATGATCCAAAATTGAATTACCGTATTCAACTTTACAAACCCTCGAGAGGGGAGATTGGGTATCTGAATATTTAGAATAATAATGTTACTGCAAATGTATGTTATGCTTTGTGTGACAAAATGATACTGTGACATTTATCATCAAATAACAACACTATCAGAGAATTGAACCAGAGTTATCACTGATGGCCTGCAAAAGAAGCAACTTGGTGAAGATTAAAACAGGAAGTTTTGCACGCTACTATAATATAACCCTTTACTTCATAAATAAGCCTTTCTACGCCTTTGCAAACAGAGTAGACCAAGGTCAGATGGCTCCTATAGGAGCCGTCTGATCAGGGTCTGCTCTGTTTGCTTGTGATATAATATAGATGTGATTCTACAGTTTCTGCCATGGTCAAAATTGCCCGTGTCAAATTGACTCAATGTGCTGTTATAACAAATTACAGTAAAACCCCGCTAATGCGACCACTTAATAAACAGCCACTGGCGTCGTTTAAAGCAGGTGGTTGATTAATACAGGACGAAAGTTATGCAGAAAGCTCCTATAGGAGCTTTCTGCATAACTTTCATCCTGTATTAAGCTACCACCTGCCTCTGCCGCCCAGAATTATGCCCATTTTTGGTGGTCGCATTAGCGGGGTTTTACTGTATTGTTCTCAATACTCATGACCTCATTATTTTTTACGTGAATATTCATGGAGGAAAGGGATAAGCAATGGATATGTTGTCATGTATGCAAAAAGTGCGGATCCAGATGAGACGCCGAGTAACTCGGTGTCTCATCTGGATCCAAACTGTTTGACACTGTGACTGTATTTATGAAGAGAAATAAAAGACAAAAAAGAACTTTGAAAAATCGTAGTAGATGACCATTCTAGCAGACAACAATTACATACCGGTAGTGTGCAATTACATAGTGTGCAAAGAGTTCATGACTGTAAAATTGTGTCATCAACTCGCAGCTGTTAATTCATTTGCTATTACACATTGTCGTCTGCAACCATTTTCGTTGTGTACATTTCTCCCAATTTCTTAAAAAAAAAAAAACCTATCAGAGTATCAAGCAGTATAGATCCATATGAGAACTCTGAAAGAGTTAATTAACCCTTTACGCCATGAATAATCATGTAAGAAATAATGACATCATGAATATTAATTAGATTAATTTTTATAATGGAATATGAACAAAGGAATTTTTCGCCATTGCAGAAACTGTATAATCATATCTATATTATTGTCATAAGCAAACAGTTTAGACCCTGATCAGACGGCTCCTACAGGAGCTGTCTGATCTGGGTCTACTCTGTTTGCAAAGGTGTAGAAAGGTGTATATATGGAGTGAAGAGTTTAAAGGTCATGGGCAGAAAGTATCAAATGCATTAAATGCAGATTTATTTTTTGTTCCATTTCATTTTAAAACTACAATGATCTATCCATCCAGTTATTAAATTTTGATGAGACATCAAACAGTTCAGGTAACAGTTATTGGATCTTGATGAGACACTGGTTTACATGGCACTTGATCTGGATCCAAACTGTCTACTAAGGTTTCACATTTCACTGACAACTTTCGAAATGTTAACCCTTTACTCCATGAATATTTATGAAAGAAATGATGATGTCACGAATATTAATTTGATTAATTTTGATAACGACACATTGACACAGGAGTTTTAATATATACATGTAGTAGAAACTGTAGAATGATATCTATATTATTTCATAAGCAAACAGAGCAGACCCTGATCAGACGGCTCCTATAGGAGCCGTCTGATCTGGGTCTACTCTGTTTTCAAAAGTGTAAAAAGGCGTATTTTTTTAGGAAAGGGTTAAACAAGTGTACGTATTTGCAAACTGTAGACCCAGATCCATATGGCTCGTAGAGGAGTCCTTTGATAAGGGTCTGCACTGTTTGTCACTAATAAGTCTCTAGTGAGCTTTTCATACTGAATGAACTCTAGTTAACCCTTTCCCTGTTGCATATTCATGTAATAAATAATAATATCATGAATATTTATTTGCTGAATTTTTATAAGAGTATATGTACACAGTGTGTTTTGGTATTAGTAGAAACTTTAGAGTCAGATCTATGAGAATTTCAAAAGCAAACAGAACAGACCCTGATCAGATTTATCCAGGCTCCCATAGGAGCTGTCTGATCTGGGTCTACTCTGCTTGCAAATGCGTGTAAATGTGTTTATATGGAGAAAGGGTGAAAACACTGATAGGCTATTTCGCTTTAGATATTCAGCTTTTTAAAAGTCAGAATGTTTGGATATTTCTTGCGAGTATGTCTGTGAACTGTGAATAAACAAGCTCTGTATACATTTGTAACGGGCTTACTGCATACAAATTGTCACTTAACTCTCTCTGTTGAATACTCACGTAAGAAATAATGATATCACAAAATTTTAATATGGTTCATGAATTAGCTGAAATTTTAAATTGGCACATGTACACATAAATGATGAGCCATTTGATCTGGGTTTACTCAGTTTGTAAAGGCATGAAGAGGCATTTATATGAGGGACTTTAGGGTTAACACAAACATATACGTGGGTGACTACAGTATGTATGCGTATACTCCACAATGTATTTCTGTTCATCCTTTCAAAGTGAAATATTAACCCAAGCTTCTCTTGCTGAATTGTAAAATACATTTCTCCTGTATAATTACATATATCTCTACTGTGTACAAGTATTTCGCTGTGCAATCACTGCTGTGGAGTGCACTGGTTGCACAATCAACTTGTAAATAGTGCAGACCCAGATGAGACAGCTCCTGCAGGAGCTGTCTCATCTGGGTCTTCACTATTTACAGGTAGGTATATTGACATGAATAGCAAGCGAAGGGTTAAACTTATAATTATGGGTGTATTCTATTTGTGAAGCATTCCATTTTCCCTGTCCTACATGCAACAAAATATTAATAGACGGTATCACTGTATGTTTTGACTGCAGGAAGACATATAAAATCTCAAACAATTCATTTTGAAGTAAGATTGAAAGTGGAATAGCCCATCAGTGTTTAATTCTAGGATACTCTCAATACGAAAGGCTTAAACTTGCTAGAGGAGAATGACAGACAGTGCAGAACCAGATCAGATGGCTCCTCCCAGAATCTTTTGATCTGGCAAGTTGGTCTACACTGATGTCCACATACAGTAAAAAACCTCTCTATAGATAGAGACTGCTTAACCCTTTCCCTGTTGAGTGTTCATGTAAGAAATAATGAAATTATGAATATTAATTAACTGCTTTTTTACAATATCATTATTATGTACACAGAAGTTTTTGGTATTGATAGAAACTGTATTATCAGATCTATTTGAATTTCATAAGGAAACGGAGCAAGTTTACCTTGATCAGACCTATAGGAGCCATCATTCTGGTCTGGGTCTACTCTGTTTGCAAAGGCACAGAAAGGTGTAATTATGGAGTAAAGGGTTAATGAATCGACATACAAGAACAAATGGTAGCTTAATTCAGAATGAAAGTAATGCAGAAAGCTCCTGTAGGAGCTTTCTGCATAACTTTCTTCCTGAATTGAGCTACCACCTGTCTTAGAAACCTAGACTTGTACATATTAAAAGTGAGTGGTCACTGTAAAGCCAGACTTGTACATATTAAAAAGTGAGTGGTCACTGTAAAGCCAGACTTGTACATATTAAAAAGTGAGTGGTCACTGTAATCCAGACTGGTATAGGTAAACAACGAATAGTGAGCGGTGAATGTACTTTACATTTTAGTACGTTCCACGATTAAGGGGTGTCGGCATTGCTGCAGCCCATCTAACTAAGATATGTACTTTAAATGCGACAGTCAATCACGATTTTCTCATACAGGTTTTTATGCTGACCGAAAGCTGATTCCCCCATGAAATGGACTACGCTGATTTGTACGGCTCACTGCTTGTTTACAGTTTACTTATACATATTTTGAGTGGTCACTGTAAACCCAGACTTATACATTTTTGAGTGGTCACTGTAAACCAAGACTTGTACATTTTTTGAGTGGTCACAGTGTAGAGAAGTTTGTTTGTACTTGTTACTTATATTAGAGTTGACGTTTAATGTGATACATGCAGTCTATACATTTGTAATGGGTTTGAAAGGTGAAGTAGATATGAAAGTGTGTGTCTTCTTGAAATGGTATCATAGGACATTGGTACTTGTGACATATTTTCCACTAAATTACTTACATTTCTTTTTTGTCCTAATTACCGTAAGTATTTAGATACAAAATCTTTTCTCGCAATTAATGGGTTTGTAAAGTTTAAATAAGTGGATGTTCGCCCATTTTGATAACTTTATCCAATTCCACTCATATTGACGCCTTTTGATGCCTCTTTAAAAGTCACTTTCTTAAACCATTATGATAAATAGAGCATTTGCTCCATAGGAGCAAATGCTCTATATATCACAATGGTTTTAATACTGCACAATTCTAAAAAATATCTTTTTCCTAGTAAATGTTCCTTTTTAGCTCACCAGAGCACAAAGTGCTCAGGGTGAGCTTTTGTGATCGCCAGATGTCTGTCGTCCGTCGGCGTGCGTCGTGCGTCGTCCGTCGTCAGGCGTCAACAATTTGAACCTTTAAAAATCTTCTCCTCTGAATCTACAGGGTTCTCAGCTTTCATCTTTGGTACATAGCATCACCAATAGGTCCTCTACAAAAGTTATATAAATTATGTCCCTGGGGTCAAAATTGGCCCCGCCCCAGGGGTGGGAAGTTTTCAATAAAAACATATAGTAAAACTTTGAAAATCTTCTTCTCTGAAACCAGAAGGTTATTAACTTTCATATTTGGCACATAGCATCATGTTCAGGTCCTCTACAAAAGTTATATAAATTATGACCCTGGGGTCAAAATTGGCCCGCCCCAGGGGTGGGCAGTTTTCAATAGAAACAAATAATGAAATCTTTGAAAATCTTCTCCTCTGAAACTGAAAGGCTCTCATCTTTCATATTTGGCACAGAGCAGCATATTCAGGTCCTCTACAAAAGTTATATAAATTAAGGTCCTGGGGTCAAAATTGGCCCCGCCCCAGGGGTGGGCAGTTTCCAATAGAAATATATAGTGAAAACTTTGAAAATCTTCTCCTCTGAAACTAGAAGGTTCTCAGCTTTCATATTTGGCACATAGCATCATGTTCAGGTCCTCTACAAAAGTTATATAAATTATGGCCCTGGGGTTAAAATTAGCCCCGCCCCAGGGGTGGGCAGTTTTCAAAGGAAACAAATAGTGAAATCTTTGAAAATCTTCTCCTCTGAAACTGGAAGGCGCTTAGCTTTCATATTTGGCACAGATCATCATGTTCAGGTCCTCTACAAAGTTATATAAATTATGCCCCTGGGGTCAAAATTGGGGCCGCCCCAGGGGTGGGAAGTTTTCAATAGAAACATATAGTAAACCTTTGAAAATCTTCTCCTTTGAAATCAGAAGTTTCTCAGCTTTCATATTTGGCACATAGCATCATGTTCAGGTCCTCAACAAAAGTTATATTAATTATTGCCCCTGGGGTCAAAATTGGCCCCGCCCCAGGGATGGGCAGTTTTCAATAGAAAAAAATAGTGAAATCTTTGAAAATCTTCTCCTCTGAAACTGGAAGGCGCTCAGCTTTCATATTTGGCACATAGCATCATGTGCAGGTCCTCTACAAAACTTATATTAATTATTGCCCTGGGGTCAAAATTGTCCCCCCCCCCCCCAGGGGTGGGCAGTTTTCAATGGAAACAAATAGTGAAAACTTTGAAAATCTTCTTCTCTGAATCTGGAAAGTTCTCAGCTTTCATATTTGGCACATAGCATCATGTATAGGTCCTCTACAAAAGTTATTTGAATTATGGCCCTGGGGTCAAAATTGGCCACACCCCAGGGGTGAGTAGTTTTCAGCAGAAACATATAGAGAAAACTTTGAAAATCTTCTCCTCTGAAACTGAAAGGTTCTCAGCCTTAATATTTGGCTCATAGCATCATGTTCAAGTCCTATACAAAAGTTATATATATTACGCCCCTGGGGTCAAAATTGGACTGCCCCAGGGCCGGCTAGTTTTCTATAGAAACATATAGTGAAAACTTTGAAAATCTTCTCCTCTGATTGTCTGGTGAGCGCTTCAGGGCCATTCTGGCCCTCTTGTTAGTAGATTTATTCAAAGAGGTAACAGTGGGTCTAAGAATAGCCTATGAGGGAATGGGTTAAACTAGACTGACATTGTAGAAAATGGAGAAGAACTTGATGAAATTGATTCTTCAGAAATAGCAATAGTTTGACCTTGGTCTGTACAGTTTGCCTTAAGTTTGTCTGTCCAAATTTATAAGGTGATTTAAATATATTCCTGCCATGAATGAGTTGGAATAAGTTAGAATTAGATTCTAATAAGTTAGAATTAGATTCTAATAAGTTAGAATTAGATTCTGATAAGAGACTGAGTAACTTTGCATCTTATTAGGATCAAATTATTTTTGAACCTTATTTGTTAGGCGAGAAGTCTAGAAGCTAGAAAACATTGATGAGCATTGAAATGGAAAGTTATTTTTTAGCAGATGCCAATTATTGACCTAAAATATTTCGGTTAGAAAATTAAGCAAATAGTGTAGTACCGGATCAAACTGTTCCTGAAGGAGTAGTCTGGCTTATCATAACATAGTAACTTGCTACTCCATTTATTTCCTTTAAATTTAAGTCATCTAAATGGTGCACAGTTGACTTATTTGGCTTTTCAAGCTAATGGAGTTAACCCTTTCCCTCATATAAACGTGTTTACACGCATTTGCAAATAGAGTAGACCCAGATCAGATGGCTCCTATAGGAGCCGTCTGATCAGGGTCTGCTCTGTTTGCTCATGGAATGTGAAATATCTGTTTCTTTACGTTCTAAAATGGCTACAATGTTCCACCTTCCATATTTCATTATTATTATTTTGTCCATGAATATTCAGTAGGTATTGATAATTAGACTAAATATAGAACAGGGAAAGGGTTAAGGGAGAGTGGCCAATTGTATGTTTATGGTAAATATGATGGCATGCTTAGTGTTATACACTTAAACACTTTCATCGCTGGATTTCCAAAAGTGACTATCCAAAAGTCAAACAGGTCAATCTTACTTTCAATATTTAGTTGTTGGTTTGTTTTTTTTTCAAAGAAAAGTATATGTCAAACAGTACAGACCCTGATGAGAGCCCGGCTCCTCTAGAAGTCTACATTATTTACAAAGGACATAATTATAGAGTGACTTGTTTCCCACACTGAAAGGGTTAACCAATGTACACTAATGAAAGAAATAGAGCTGAGTGGTATGAGCATAAAAAAAGTTTTAACCATTTCCTCCATAAATATGCCTTTCTTATGCCTCTGTAATAACTGCTTTTTGAAACCACTGTGATAAATAGAGCATTTGCTCTTATAGGAGCAAATGCTCTATTTATCACAATGGTTTCAAACTACAAAATTTTAAAAGTTTACTTTTCTCTAGTAAATGCTCCTTTTGGGTAGATTCATTCAAAGAGGTAAAATGGGTCTTAAAATAGCCTATTGAGGAAAAGCTAATGGAGTTAAGGGAGAGTGGCCAATCTTATGTTTATTGTAAATATGATGGCAATGCTTAGTGTTATACACTTAAACACTTTCATCGTTGGATTTCCAAAATTGACTATCCAAAAATCAAACAGGTCAATCTTACTTTCAGTATTCAGTTGTTGTTGTTTTTCAAAGAAAAGTAAAATATGTCAAACGGTGAAGACCCTGATGAGAGCCCGGCTCCTCTAGAAGTGTACATTGTTTACAAAGGACATTAGTGACTCGTTTCCCACGCTGAAAGGGTTAACGATTGTACATTAATGAAAGAAATAGAGATGAGAGTGGTATGAGCATAAAAAACAGATATAAATCAGATGACCTTTAATTCCCTCAATTCCCTGTTCTATAATTAGTCCAATTTTTAATGCTTACTGAATATTCATGAACAAAATAATTATAATGAAATATGGAAGTCGTAACAATGTAGCCATTTTGGACACAAAAGAAACCGATCTATCAAATTCCATAAGCAAACAGAGCAGACTCTGATCAGATGGCTCCTACAGGAGCCCTCTGATCTGGGTCTGCTCTGTTTGCAAATGTGTGAAAAGGTGTTTATATGAAGGAAATGGTTTAGCTTTAAACTGCAGGATATGTCTTATCAGGGCCTGCAGTGTTTGTATATATATATCCCTTTATTACTCCATATATTACCCTTTTTGTGCCTTTGCAAACAGAATAGACCCAAATCATGATCAGACTGCTCCTGTATGTGCTGTCTCATCAAGATCAGCTTTTTTATGCCCTCGTTGACGATAGTCAGGGGGCATTATGTTTTGCACCTGTCCGTCTGTCTTGTTTGTCCGTCCGTCCATGTGTCACGCTTTTATGTGCAGTTGGTAGGTGCAGTTGGTTAATTGTCACAGTTTTTAGCTCACCAGAACACAAAGTGCTCATGGTGAGCTTTTGTGATCGACTGATGTCCTTCGGCGTTCGTCGTGCGGCGTTCGGCGTCCGTCGTCAGCAATTTGAACCTTTAAAAATCTTCTCCTCTGAATCTACAGGGTGCTCAGCTTTCATCTTTGGCATATAGCATCATATTCAGGTCCTCTACAAAAGTTTTATAAATTATGCCCCTGGGGTCAAAATTGGCCCCGCCCCAGGGGTGCCTTGTTTTCAAAAGAAACATATACATGTAGTAACATTTTGAAAATCTTCTCCTCTGAAACTGGAAGGTTTTCAGCTTTCATATTTAGCACATAGCATCATGTTCAGGTCCTCTACAAAAGTTATATAAATTGTGCCCTTTGGGTCAAAATTGGCCCCGCCCCAGGGCCGGCTAGTTTTCGATAGAAACATATAGTGAAAACTTTGAAAATCTTCTCCTCTGATTGTCTGGTGAGTGCTTCAGGGCCATTCTGGCCCTCTTGTTTCATTGTCTTATATCTCACTAACCACTATAGCTATTGAATAACATAGATCTGATTCCGCAGTTTTGGCCAAAATTCCTGTGTTCATAATTATATCAGTATATCAAATCACCTTATTAAAATTTATGACATTTCGTGACATGAAGGGTTATAGAACAAACAAGATCTAGGTCTACACAGCAGTGTATTCACCTGTTTTTATATAGCAACTTAAGAATATTATTTGGTTTGATATTAACCCTTTTTTCATATGAACACCTTTTCATGCAATTTGCAAACATAGTAGACCCAGATCAGATGGCTACTATAGGAGCCGTCTGATCTGGGTCTGCTCTGTTTGCTAATTGAATTTGATAGTTCTGTTTCTTACACTATTCCACCTTCCATATTTCATCATAACTATTTGTCCATAATTATTCAGTTGGTATTGAAATTTGGAATAAACATAGAACAGGGGAAGGGTTATAGGTCTATCTATAGGTAACGGCTTAACATAATAATAGTGGGAGTCTGTCATGAACATGTATCAGGTAAAGCTTAGATATACACTTAAACATTTCCCTGTTCTGTATTTAGGCCAGATTTCAATACTTACTTAATATTCTTAAACCCTTTCCCTGTTTTATGTTTATTTCAAATTTCAATACCAACTGAATATTCATAGGCTAAATAATTATAATGAAATATGGAAGGTGGAACATTATAGCCATTTTAGAAAGTAAAGAAACAGAGCTATTAAGTTTTATTAGCAAACAGAGCAGACCCTGATTGGACGGCTCCACTAGGAGCCGTCTGATCTGGGTCTACTCTGTTTGCAAATGCGTGAAAACACGTTTACATGAGGGAAAGGGTTAACAAAATAGTTTTAAAGAAATCTGAAAGGTTGGGCATGGTTACTAAGACATCTAAGAAAGCAAAGAAACAGTTCCTCTAGGAGCCATCTGATCTGGGTCTACTCTGTTTGCAAATGTGTGAAAACACATTTATTTAGGGAAAGGGTTAAGCATTTCTTCATTTGAACGTTTCATGCATTTGCAAACAGAGTAGACTCAGATGTTTTCAGCATTACTTTAGCCCTGCATTAAGCTGTAACATTTGCTTCTAGATATACATTATAATAGTGATACATTAATTTTTAGAGCAATTCTGTGTTGTAAATTTTGGAATAAACCAAACTTTTAGTTTGAGTTATCCTGAATTTTGAGTTATCCGAATTCGGGATATCGAAGTTCACCTGTACAATTTTTCTCTATTTTCAGCTATCTGTAACTACAGTGGGACCACGACTGGAGCTCTGAAACTAGATGTTGGGGAAACGGTTCACATCTTTGAAGAGTATGGAAATGGCCCTGATGGTAAGACTCTGAATTTATGCTTTGTTTTACTCTTCATTTGCTGTGCGATTGTGAGATTTTGATCAACCTGTAAACCCATTACTTGATGAATATTCATGCAACACTGTACCCATTATGAATATTAATTGATTTAATTCTGGCAAACACTAGTAGACAATTAGATCTGTAAGTATAAGCAAATAGAACAATTAACCCTTCGCTTGCTGAATTTTAAAATACATTTCTCCTTCTTTACCCATGCCCTGTTGTATAATAACATATATCTTCACTATGTACAAGTATTTCGCTGTGCAATCACTGCTGTGGCGTGCACTGGTTGCACAATCAACTTGTAAATAGTGTAGACCCTGATGAGACAGCTCCTGCAGGAGCTGTCTCATCTGGGTCTTCACTATTTACAGGTAGGTATATTGACGCAAATAGGAAGCGAAGGGTTAAAATGGAAGGGAAATCAGGATTTCACCCTGTACTTGATAGTCCGCAGCCTTAAACATAGAAGAGGGAAAGGGTTAACTGTAGAGACACTAATTTTACACTTTAACACTAATGGGCCATTCCACTTTGAAAACTCAGCATTTCAAGGCTTAACCATTTCCTCCATAAATAAGCCTTTCTTAGTAACGTCTCTGTAATAACCACTTCTTGAAACCATTGTGATAAATAGAGCAGTTGCTCCTATAGGAGCAAATGCTGTATTTATCACAATGGTTTCAAAACTACAAAATTCTAAAAATTTCCTTTTCTCTAGTTGATGCTCCTTTTGGGTAGATTCATTCAAGGAGGTTTGGTCTAAAAATAGGGTTAAGACTTGGTAGAGTACCATTTCAAAGCCAACGAGAGCCAGAGCAAGTAATTAACAAGTTTCTTTTCAACAAAATAAAAATGAGATGAGTTCTTGTTTGGTTTCCTATTACATGACAGATGTTTTCATTGATGCTGCAGTGATCGATAATACATGACAGCTAATGCATTATCAAAATTTAGTCAACATGTACTTTACAATCTGCAATTTTTTTATGTTTTATCCTAAATATTATCTACTCCAGCTTCTAAATTCCAGATTTGATACCCGACTGTGACAGGACTTTTGTTGTCGTTGTTTTTTTTTTGCAAGCCCAAATATGTGGGGAAATAATAGACAGAAAAGTTTGTCCGACTTACAGACTGACATCCATCACTCTTATACTCAGCAGTCGTTTTTCATCTGTTTGGGCAACAATCAATACCAGAACTGAGTTTGATAAGCTCCTATCAAGAGGATGTCTCAGCTGGACTTGAACTCTGCAAATAATGTACAGTAACACCCCGCTAAAGCAACCACAGAAAAGAGGTCAAATTCTTAACCCTTTCCCACATATAAACACATTTTACACATTTGCAAACAGAGTAGACCCAGATCAGATGGCTCCTACAGGAGCCATCTGATCTGGGTCTGCTCTGTTTGCTTATGAAATTATATTAGAGCTGACTACCATTTCTTCCAATACCAAAACATCCCGTGTACATTATGCCGTTATAAAATTATGCCTTACTTGAATATTCAAAAGAGAAAGGGTTAAAGGCAGGTGGTAGCTTAATGCAGGATGAAAGTTATGCAGAAAGCTCCCACAGAACCTTTCTGCTTTACTTTCATCCTGCATTAAGCAACTAATTTGCTTTTATAGATACCTATGTTTATTCATAAAAGGGTTGCTTTAACACTTTCCCTTATATTGACACTTTTGATGCCTCTGTAAAGCTAACTTTTTGAAACCATTGTAAAATTTAGAGCATAAAATTTTGCTCCATAGGATCAAATGTAACATTTTTGTCTGCCCAGAGCCATTTCTCAGAAGCTGTTTGTTGAGTTTTTTCTTTGAAACTTTGTGCAAATGTTAGGTAGCATAAAGACATGCAGCTCTGCAAGTATCATTCACATTGACCTTGAAACACTAGAGTTATGGCTCTTTATTTACATTGACCTTGAAACACTAGAGTTATGGCTCTTTATTTACATTGACCTTGAAACACTAGAGTTATGGCTCTTTATTTAGATTGACCTTGAAACACTAGAGTTATGGCTCTTTATTTACATTGACCTTGAAACACTAGAGTTATGGCTCTTTATTTACATTGACCTTGAAACACTAGAGTTATGGCTCTTTATTTACATTGACCTTGAAACACTAGAGTTGTGGCTCTTTATTTACATTGACCTTGAAACACTAGAGTTATGGCTCTTTATTTACATTGACCTTGAAACACTAGAGTTGTGGCTCTTTATTTACATTGACCTTGAAACACTAGAGTTATGGCTCTTTATTTACATTGACCTTGAAACACTAGAGTTATGGCTCTTTATTTACATTGACCTTGAAACACTAGAGTTATGGCTCTTTATTTACATTGACCTTGAAACACTAGAGTTATGGCTCTTTATTTACATTGACCTTGAAACACTAGAGTTATGGCTCTTTATTTACATTGACCTTGAAACACTAGAGTTATGGCTCTTTATTTACATTGACCTTGAAACACTAGAGTTATGGCTCTTTATTTACATTGACCTTGAAACACTAGAGTTATGGCTCTTTATTTACATTGACCTTGAAACACTAGAGTTATGGCTCTTTATTTACATTGACCTTGAAACACTAGAGTTATGGCTCTTTATTTACATTGACCTTGAAACACTAGAGTTATGGCTCTTTATTTACATTGACCTTGAAACACTAGAGTTGTGGCTCTTTATTTACCAAAAATGTAACGGTTTTGCCTGTCCAGAGTCATTTCTCAAAAACTCAGTGCAGAGTTTTTCTATGAAACTTTGTGTTACTGTAAGTAGGATAAGGGCATGGGGCCCTGCAAGTATCATAGATATTGACTTTGGAACATCAGAGTTGTATAGCCCTTTGTTTGTGAAACTTTTTTGTCTGTCCGGAGTCATATATCTCAGAAACTATTTGAAGTTTTTCTATGAAACATATATTTTCATAGGTCTAATATGTTCATCAACAATTTTAATGCTGAATTTTCCAAGTGGAATGGTCCAGTATAATTTTCAATGACAAACCTTAAGGAACCTGCTGATCTAGGAGTACACTGTTTGCAAATACTTGTCCATGTGTGACCCAGTGGATCATGCAAAGGGTTAACCCTTTACTCCATAAATATGTCTTTCTATTAAGCCTTTGCAGATAATTATGGTAGACCTAGATCAGACAGCTCCTATTGCAGCCATCTGATCAGAGTCTACTCTGTTTGCTTATGAAATAATATAGTTAACCCTTCTCTTGCTGAATTTTAAAATACATTTCTCTGTCTTTACCCATGCCTTGTTGTATAATTACATATATCTTCACTGTGTACAAGTATTTCGCTGTGCAATCACTGCTGTGGAGTGCGCTGGTTGCACAATCAACTTGTAAATAGTGAAGACCCTGATGAGACAGCTCCTGCAGGAGCTGTCTCATCTGGGTCTTCACTATTTACATGTACGGATATTGACGTGAATAGCAAGCGAAGTGTTAAGATTCTGCAGTTTTTACTATGGTTAAAAAGCCCATGTCCATGGGCCATTATAAAAAATAATATAATTTATATTCTTATGTCATTATTTCTTAAATTAATATTCATGGAGTAAAGGGTTTACTGGAATGTGTTGGTGCTTGCTGAATCAGGATGAGATAATGGTCTATTTACAACGTTTCATAATCACAAAATCAAAGAGTAAAGTTCTGTTGCAAACCAAAGGTTAGTGCAAGTGACAGTTTGGATAGTTAATCAATAACTTACTTTGTATTTCCAGTTTAACCCTTACAATGCCGAATTCTCAAATGGACTATTCGAAAATTCATACAGGTCAAAATTATGACGAATATTTAGGAATATTTCTAAAGAAAAGTGTAACATGACAAACAGTGCAGACCCTGATGAGAGGGCTCCTCTAGGAGCCCTCTCATCTGGGTCTACGATGTTTGCAAATTACATTAGTGACTCGTGTCCCGCACTGTAATCCCAGTTTAGGCCTTCATGATGATTTATTTTGAAGAGTCATGTTGACACTAGCAGTAATAATTATCGGAACTCTGTCTGAGTGTTGATGTAAATAGGATTTTCTAAACAGTTCATGACAGTGATTTTGGACATATTTTTATGCCTCAGTTATTCAAATCACAGTGGTGGGGCATTCATGCATTAGTGTGTCTGTGTGTTAATCTGTGAATGTATCCCTCTGTTTCTCAATAAATTGATTTAGGCTTGAATAGTTTTATAATGGCATACGAACAAATCAAACTTGGTATACAGACATTCCCTTACAATATATCTATACCAAGTTTGATTAAGTGCACTGTCATTTGCGAAGAATGTAGACACAGATCAGAGGCTCCTAGAGGAGCCCTTTGATCAGGATCTGCACTGTTTGTCACTTGAAATCTTCTCGTATAATATTATATAACCATTTATATTGAACAAACTCTACCGTTAACCTTTATTCCACCGGCGGATGTGGTTGTGTAGCTTATGCGCTCGACTACAATACCAGGGGTCCTGGGTTTGATTGCCCGCTAGACCAAGTCCTTCGGGCGAGACTTTAAACCGAGGTCTGATGTATCAGTGCTATACACTGGGCATCTAAAAGAACCAGAGAAACTCTGTCAATAATAAGAGTAGGGCATCGCGCCTAGGTTTCTCTGTATCGATATCCTCTCCCCCTCTCTCTGGGGCGTCTGATTAGCCCATAGTTAGCAGAAACGGACATTAATCAACACAAACACGTTCAAACCTTTACTCCATAAATATGCCTTTCTATGCCTTTGCAAACAGAGTAGACCCAGATCAGATAGCTCCTATATAAACCGTCTGATCAGGGCCAGTTCTGTTTTCCTGTTGATATAGTATAGATATGGTCCTACAGTTTCTGTCATGGCCAAAAATTCCTGTGTCCGTGTGCTATTATAACAACAAATTTAATCAATATTTATGATGTCATAATTTCTTATCTGAATATTCATGGACTATTCCACTTTGAAAACTGAGCATGGAAGGGATTACCCATTCCTTGGTATTGACGCCTTTTGGCTCCTCTTTAAAACTCACTTTTTGAAACCATTGTGATAAATAGAGCATTTGCTCTCAATGGTTTCGAACCAACACAATTCTAAAATTCTCCATTTCTCTAGTAAATACTCCTTTTTGATAGAATTATTCAAGGAGGTTGGGTTTAAAAATAGCTTATGCGGGGGGGGGGGGGGGGGGGGGGGATGGGTTATTAAACCCACTACTTAAAAGCATGTAGAGAGTTAGATAAAAGTATATATATATAGATACCATACCTTGTATTTCTGCTGTGCATGGGCATTATAGATTTTTTAATATTTGCAAACATGTTTTACAGAGGCAGTTCTTTATTGATATAACCTACCCCAATTAAAATACAGTAGAACCCCTCTAATGCAACAACTTAATGAATAAACATGGGTTTCTTTATAAGCAGGTGGTTGGTTAGTGCAGGACAAAAGTAATGCAAAAAGCTCCTCTGGGAGCTTTCTGCATTACTTTTGTCCTGCATTAAGCTTCCGCCTGCATCTAGCACCCATAATGATACCTCTTTTAGGTGGTCGCATTAGCAGGGTTTTACTGTATTAGACACCCAACAAACCCTCTCCACCAGTTTGTAATGCTGTGCAATTCAACTTGAATACATTTGATAACATTAAATTACACTGATATGATAGCAAATAGTGTTGACTGTGATCAAACAGCACTTCAGGAGTCTTTTGATCTGGGTCTGCACTAATCGCCTAACTTCATCTGTCTTAATTCTTAGGGTAATTAAGGTATATAGTCAATTTTGTCCACAGACTTTTTTGTCTTAATTTTCAATAACAGCAGACTGTTTTTAGCGTTTCGACATTATTCATGGTTGCCTTTCGTGAATAATTATGAGGTAAAGTTCTGGGGCTTAATTGTCACAGGGGAAGGCTTTATTTATTTCCCTTATGCCAAGAGCTAAAAGGAAGGCAGTTCGGTGGTTTTGATCCCATGCGCTGCTTTGCTGCACATGAGATTAGTGAAAATCATCTTCCTGAAATCATACCTCATTATCATGTCATCTCATCATTTGACATTCATCAGCGCTATATAACCAGTGGACGCAGTGCCGTAAAACCCAACTCAATCTAGGTCATTTTATATTCACATGTATGGGCCACTTGCTTCTTTGAAAATAACCATGTTATTCCTAGCTTATGCACAGGTGAGGAAATTCTAGCATCTGACTAATCCACTTACAAATTGAGGAAAATAAATGATCATTCTACTTGACACAATGATGTAAAATAGAGGGATGCAGTGTTGATTATCTCTCCACATGCTGTTAGGTAATCCTTTGTAAACAATTATCACTCAGGACCAGAATGATAAGATGCGTAAATTAAAACATTTTCAAGAATAACTTCTTTATTTCTCCACCATACTCTATGTTGTGACCATTCTTTAGAATCATTTCTTCATAGGATTCTAAAGAGTGGTCACAACGAAGACATCATGCATATTAACCCTTTGGCTGCCAATGCCGGATCTGTGATTACCTATATGCAAACAGTTTGGATCCAGATGAGACGCCGAGTAACTCGGCGTCTCATCAGGATCCAAACTGTTTGGTACTGTTACTATGTTTTTGAAACAAAAATGAAGAAAATAAAAAAAAAATGAAAATTTTTAGCAGATGACAAAGTTAGCAGACGACAGAGTTTGGCAGCGAAAGGGTTAATTAGCTATATTTTTATAACATGAGCACAGGAATATTTAACCAAGTCGGAAAGTGTAGAATCAGATCTATATTATGTCATAAGCAAACAGAGCAGACCCTGATCATGTCTCCTACAGGATCTGGGTCTACTCTGTTTGCAAAGGTGTAGAAAAGCGTATTTATGGAGTAAAGGGTTAATTTAATGGGAAGTGCAAGAAAGTTTTTCTTTTATAAAAAGCAGCAGGCAGAATGATTGGCTGTTGGTAATTGGTTGTCGCAATAAGAGCTAATAGGAACAGAAATGGAGGAGCTTCCTGGTTTAATCAAGAAGATGCAAATGATGTACATGTATGTACTGTCAAACTCCTCTAAAGTGACTACCTAACCCTTTCCTCCATAAATACGCCTTTCCTACGCCTCTGTAAAAGTCAATTTTTGAAACCATTATGATAAATAGAGCATTTGCTCCTAAGGAGCAAATGCTCTATTTATTACAATGGTTCCAGAACTACAAAATTCTAAAAAATTCCTTTTCTCTAGTAAATGTTCCTTTTGGGTAGAATTATTCAAAGAGGTTGGGTCTAAAAATAGCCTATGGAGGAATGGGTTAAATGATATTAAACCTGTACTCCATATACACATGTCTTTCAATGCCTATTTAAACAGAGTAGACCCAGATCAGAGGGCTCCTATAGGAACAGTCTGCTCTGTTTTTGCTTATGACATTATGTATATCTGATTCAACACTGTCATGGCCAAAACTTCCTGTGTTCATATGCCATCAGGATTAATCTAATTAATATTCATGATGTCATTATTTTTACATGAATATTCACGGGTTAAAGAGTTCACTCAGGCACATCAAAAATTGTATGCAAGCAATTTGTCGTCTGCTTCAAATATAAAAGTTGAATAATACAATCAGAGCATCAAGCAATTTATATCCTGCCGATTTACTTGGTGTCTCATCAGGATCCAAACTGTTTAACCCTTTACTCCATGAATATTAATGTAAAAAAGAATGACATAATGAATATTAATTACATATAGTTTATTTGTTTTAATTAATGAAACATGAACACATGCATTTTGACCATGGCCGAAACTGTAGAATCTATATTACTTCATAAGCAAACGGAGCAGACCCTGATCAGATGGCTCCTATAGGAGCCTTCTGATCTGGGTCTTCTCTGTTTGCAAAGGCGTATTTATGGAGGAAAGGGTTAAGGTATAATCATTAATTTTTCACTTTTGATTTAATTTTGAGTTTTTAACCCTGTTCATGCATTTACAAACAGAGTGGACCAGTAGATCAGATGGCTTCTGTAGGAACCATCTGATCAGGGTCTGCTCTAGATCTGTTTGTTTATGTAATTATAACAATCTGATTCTACACTGTCTGCCAGTCAAACATTCCTTTGTTAATAATGCTTTAAAGTAGTTTGGCTCGTTAATATGCCTGACTTCATTATTTCCTACATGAATATGCAACAGGGAAAGGGTTAACCCTTTACCAGATGTTTGTTCATATCCTTAACTCCAGCGTAAATGTGTGCAACTGCACGATTTATTAACTCTTTTCCTTTCACAAACTCAAGTACTCTAATCTGTTGAATATTGACATAAGGACATCCTTAAATACACTCTGTCCCAGGAAATTTTTTTACTAAAAAATGCTGATTTTCAGTGGAATGGTCCACCATGGTTTAACCCTTTCCTCCATAAATATGCCTTTCTACGCCTCTGTAATAGCCACTTCTTGAAACCATTGTGATAAATAGAGCATTTGCTCCATAGGAGCAAATGCTCTATTTATCACAATGGTTTCAATACTACACATTCTAACATTTTCCTTTTCTCTAGTAAATGCTCCTTTTGGGTAGATTTATTCAAAGAGGTTTGGGTCTAAAAATAGCCGATGAGGTAATGGGTTAACGAGAGAGTCCATTAAGTATGAAAGGTTTTGACATGCATTTAGCATTTTGAATGACTAACAGTGTACACCCTAATCAGAGGGCCCCTCTGATCTGGGTCACAGTACACTGTTGGTGAATGTCAGTACTCGCGTTCCCAGCCAGGAAAGAAAAACATTATTTTTTCCACTGTTAAATGTGGGAGCCCTGATTCAATCAATATATGGTGTTTAACCCTTTCCCTCATCTTTTCAAGCATTTGCAAAGAGAAAAGACCCAGATCAGATGGCTTCTATAGAAGTTATCTGACCAGGGTTTGCTCTGTTTGCTTTTCAGGCTTGATATAGATCTGATTCTACGGTTTTTGTCAAAGCAATTTAAGTCTTCTGCTAGTAAATATTCATGATGTCATTATTTCTTGCATGAATATTGAACAGGGAAAGGGTTAATTTGTAAACACTGTTTGGACTAATAACTTGTTCTCTCATCAGGATCCAAACTTGTTTGACACTGAGACTTTCTTGTTTGGACAGAAACAGAAGACTGAAGTAAATTGGACTTCGAGAATTGAAGCAGATGACAATTTTTATTCTCGAAAATCTGTTTAAAATTGTTGTATTAATCTGTATTTAACATCAGCTCTATCACATTTAGGGAGTTGTTTGAACACTTTGAATGCGGGTAATGTTCTAACTGGGATTTGTAAATGGTGAAGAACCAGATCAGAGTCCTCCTGTGGATCTGGGTCTACACTGTTAGTTACTATACAGAATCCTGTGGAAAATTGAATCTTTTCATACTGGCCATGGCTAGACACTATAGTTAAACAGATTGCATTACATGATAACTCATTCAGCCCTAATAATCAACATTGAAAAGGTACAGCTAATGGTGGAAACTTAGTGTACTAGCATTTGCACACAGTGTAGACCTGGATCAGAGGTCTCCTAGAGGAGCCCCGGGTCTGCACAGTTTGTCATTAAAATCCTCTAGCAAATTTAAGCCTGTCATACCGAGTGGACTGTATAGGTAAATAGTGATGGGCTATACCATTATGAGTAGTTAGCATTTTAAGGGTTAACTCTAGTGGGGAATTTGTTATTTAGTCCAAATGTAAGAGATAGTTTACTTTGTTTCATATGTTTGCCTTTTGTTAGCTCTGTTTGCCTTTTGTTAGCTCTGTTTGCCTTTTGTTAGCTCTGTTTGCCTTTTGTTAGCTCTGTTTGTCTTTTGTTAACTGTTTGTTTTTGTTAGCTCTGTTTGCCTTTTGTTAGCTCTGCTTGCCTTTTGTTAGCTCCATTGATCTTTTGTTAGCTCTGGCTTTTTGTTAGCTCTGTTTTTCTTCTGTGTCTTTTGTGAGCTCTATTTCCCCTTTGTTACCTCTGTTTGTCTTGTCGTAAGCTCAGTTTGCCTTTGTTAGCTCTGTTTGTATTTTGTTAGCTCTGTTTGCCTTTGTAATCTCTGTTTGCCTTTTTTAGCTCTGTTTATATTTTGTTACCTCTGTTTTATCTTTGTTAGCTCTGTTTGCCTTTGTTAGCTCTGTTTATATTTTGTTACCTCTGTTTACCTTTGTTAGCTCTGTTTACCTTTGTTAGCTCAGTTTGTATTTTGTTACCTCTGTTTACCTTTGTTAGCTCTGTTTGTATTTTGTTGCCTCTGTTTTAGCTTTGTTACCTCTGTTTTACCTTTGTTAGCTCTGTTTGTATTTTGTTACCTCTGTTTATTAGCTCACCTGACCGCTATTTGTCCGTCGTCCGGCGTCCGGTGTCCGGCGTCCGGCGTCCGTCCACATTTTCAAACGACATCTCCTCTGAAACTGCTGACCCGATTTTAACCAAATTTTGTCAGAAGCATCAGTGGCTAGGGGGAACGAAACATTGTTCACATTACGACCCCTGGGCTTATCAGTTTTTCATAGGAAAATCTTTAAAAATCTTCTTCTCTGAAACTATAAGGCCTAGACCTTAGATATTTGGCATGTAGGATGATCTAATGGTCCTCTACAAAAATTGTTCAAATTATGACCCCCGGGCCAAAAATGGCCCCGCCCATGGGCTTATCAGTTTTTCATAGGAAAATCTTTAACATTCTTCTTCTCTGAAACTGTAAGGCCTAGATCTTTGATATTTGGCATGTAGCATGATCTAATGGTCCTCTACAAAAATTGTTCAAATTATGACCCCAGGGCCAAAAATGGCCCCGCCCAAGGGCTTATCAGTTTTTCATAGGAAAATCTTTAAAAATCTTCTTCTCTGAAACTGTAAGGCCTAGACCTTTGATATTTGGCATGTAGCATGATTTTAAGGTCCTCTACAAAGATTGTTCAAATTATGACCTCCGGGCCAAAAATGGCCCCGCCCAAGGGCTTATCAGATTTTCATAGGAAAATCTTTAACATTCTTCTTCTCTGAAACTGTTAGGCCTAGACCTTTGATATTTGGCATGTAGCATGATCTAATGGTCCTCTACAAAGATTGTTCAAATTATGACCCACGGGCCAAAAATGGCCCCGCCCAAGGGCTTATCAGCTTATCATAGGAAAATCTTTAAAAATCTTCTTCTCTGAAACTGTAAGGCCTAGATCTTTGATATTTGGCATGTAGTATGATCTTATGGTCCTCTACAAAGTTGTTCAAATTATGACCCCAGGGCCAAAAATGGCCCCGCCCAAGGGCTTATCAGTTTTTCATAGGAAAATCTTTAAAAATCTTCTTCTCTGAAACTGTAAGGCCTAGACCTTTGATATTTGGCATGTAGCATGATCTTATGGTCCTCTACAAATATTGTTCAAATTATGACCCCCGGGCCAAAAATGGCCCTGCCCTAGGGCTTATCAGTTTTTCATTGGAAAATCTTTAACATTCTTCTTCTCTGAAACTGTTAGGCCTAGACCTTTGATATTTGGCATGTAGCATGATCTAATGGTCCTCTACAAAGATTGTTCAACTTACGACCATGACCTCTGGGTGAAACTTGGCCATGGCTTATCAGTTTTTCATGGGAAAAATGTATTATTTTTCTCTGAAGCCATAAGGCTTAGACCTTTAATTAATGGCATACTGCTTTGCCTTGTGGTTCTCTACCAAGGTTGTACAAATGATGGCCCTGCCCCTGGGGTATCTCAGGTGAGCGCTTCAGGGCCTCATGGCCCTCTTGTATTTTGTTACCTCTGTTTACCTTTGTTACCTCTGTTTACCTTTGTTAGCTCTGTTTGTATTTTGTTACCTCTGTTTTAGCTTTGTTACCTCTGTTTTACCTTTGTTAGCTCTGTTTGTATTTTGTTACCTCTGTTTGTATTTTGTTACCTCTGTTTACCTTTGTTACCTCTGTTTACCTTTGTTAGCTCTGTTTGTATTTTGTTAGCTCTGTTTGTATTTTGTTACCTCTGTTTACCTTTGTTACCTCTGTTTTACCTTTGTTAGCTCTGTTTGTATTTTGTTACCTCTGTTTATATTTTGTTAGCTCTGTTTACCTTTGTTAGCTCTGTTTACCTTTGTTACCTCTGTTTACCTTTGTTAGCTCAGTTTATATTTTGTTAGCTCAGTTTGTATTTTGTTAGCTCAGTTTGTATTTTGTTAGCTCAGTTTGTATTTTGTTAGCTCTGTTTATATTTTGTTACCTCTGTTTTAGCTTTGTTACCTCTGTTTTACCTTTGTTACCTCTGTTTGTATTTTGTTACCTCTGTTTATATTTTGTTACCTCTGTTTACCTTTGTTACCTCTGTTTGTATTTTGTTAGCTCTGTTTGTCTTTTGTCAGCTCTGTTTGCCATTTGTAATTATAAGCTGCCTGGTCACACAGAAAAGGCTGTTTATTCAGTCATATCAACCCTTTGCATACTGAATTATGATATAAGACTCCTGTGTACGGATATTTGTGAATCAAATCAAGCAAACACCAGTTTCCTTGCCGAGTTCTGTTATTATGGCAAACAGTGCAAACCCTGAGAAGAGGCATCTGACAAGAGTCACTGTTCCCAGGTGACTTGTTCTTTTGTTTCCTGTACATAAGGGCTTAACGGTATTTTGACTAGAAGCTACCAGTATACTAAATGCATGGCCTGGAAAATATGATACTAGTATAAACATGTAATTCAATTGATCTTAGGTTCATTGTTGGAGAACATTTTTGATGGTGTCGATAATAGGCTTATTCAATAATACACTCTCTGGTAACGAACAAATTGCTATAAATAAATATTGCTTTATGAAGTTAGAGATGTTTGGAAAGAATGAATCCAACCAATAAAATGGTCTGTTACAAATAGGAGTTATAAGTCTATGAAGGAGGAAAATGAAATGCACATTTTCATTGGTTGTTTTTGTATAAAATGATGAAAATATTTTCCACTACTCTACATAGATCACAACATGAGACAAAAGTAACACACATACTTCTAATTAGATAGAAACAACTTTTGTTTTTTCTATCAGCTAAATGTAAACATATTATAGAAATTGTATATAAATATTTACTTTATACATCCAACAGAAGCACTTTCTTGATCTAAACACTCCATACAGCACAACCTGTCTTAACCCATTCCCCACATAGGCTATTTTTAGACCCAAACTCTTTATATAAATGTAACCAAAACGATCATTTACTAAAGAAAAGGAAAAAATTCAGAATTATGTAGTTTTGAAACCATTGTGATAAATAGAGCATTCGTTACTATGGATCAAATGCTCTATTTATCACAATTATAGTTTCCAAAGGTGGATTTTACAGAGGAGTCAAAAGGCATCAATATGAGGGAATGACCATTCATTTATTGAAGCATGCAAGTCTTAAAAAGCAGATGGTTTTAATACAGGGCAAAAGTAATGCAGAAAGCTCCAATAGGAGCTTTCTGAATTACTTTTAACCTGCATTAACTTACCACCTATCTTAAAGACCCAGATTTAGACCTTTATATAACGATTGTTTTAGACAAGTTACGTGTACCGTACCTGTTACAGTAAACACTCGATACTACGAACATTCAAATACATACCATTATTGATCTTCGACACAGGTGGCAGCTAAATGCAAGGTGAAAGTCATGCAGAAAGCTCTTCTAAGAGCTTTCTTCATGACTTTCACCCTGCATTAAGCAGCCACCTGCCTACAAAATTACTCTTTACTTAAAGTTCATAGTGTCAAGTTTTTACTGTATTTATTCAATGATTGTTAGTGAAAATAGCAGTTATAGGTTGAAACAACCATTGTTTCAGTTGATATTGTGGATTATAAACATGTTATTTATCATATAAATGATATCTGAGTTTGTAGCTCTACCCTGTTTTAATACTTATTTACCTTTCCATTACTGAATAACCTATCATTGTCTATTTGTTGATTCCATACAGTATGAAAAGGTAAAATTTGAAAGAGGATTGTAAATGACAACCAGTGCAGACCCTGACCAGTGGGATCCCCTGAAAGAGCCCTCTGAGCTGGGTCTACACAGTGTTTGCAAATAACAGTGTACTCATTTCTTACATTCAAAGGGTAAATCGCTTATTCACGTATCAGCAAAATAGGATTTGTCTGAGAAATATAAGAGAAGTGGAGAATATTGAATCAAATAAAAACTGGATTAGAAAACAGAATTACTACAAATGTCTGGGCTCCTCCAGCATTCCCAGATTCTTTTATGTTCAGTGATGTTGGTCAACAGTATTAACCATTGACTTGCATGAATATTCATGCGAGAAATAATGTCATGAAATTTTAGAATATTTATAAGGGGATTTTATTTATAATATAATGGCATATGAAAAGGATTTTTTTTTAAATTCACCAACTTTAACGTTTGCGATAATTTTGTTGCCATTGCACATACATACATCAAACTTGGCATGCATGGGACATTACTTATGGAGAATAAGAGATTATTATGCCTCTTATCTACAGTCCTGTTCATGTCTTAGTATCACAGTACATGTATTAACCCATTCCTCCATAGGCTATTTTTAGACCCAACCACTTTGAATAAATATACCGAAAAGGAGCATTAACTAGAGAAAAGGAAAATTTTAGAATTTTGTAGTTTAAAACCATTGTGATAAATAGAGCATTTGCTCCTATAGGAGCAAATGCTCTATTTTTCACAATGGTTTCAAAAAGTTACTTTTACAGAGGCGTAGAAAGGCGTATTTATGGAGGAAAGGATTAACCCTTTCCCTCATATAAACGCCTTTTCACGCATTTGCAAACAGAGTAGACCCTGAGGAGCCATCTGATCAGGGTCTGCTATATTTGCTTTTCTGAAATAGATCTTAGTCTACAGATTTTGTCAAAGCATAACATTCCCTTGAAAAGTTCACATTATAAAATTTGAGCTAATAAATATTCATGTTATCATTATTTTTTATATGAATACTGAACAGGGAAAGGGCAGCGTATGTTACAGATGTACATGTAGATGTACATGTACAGCATATGTTACAGATGTACATGTAGATGTAGATGTACAGTGTATGTTACAGATGTACATGTAGATGTACATATACAGCGTATGTTACAGATGTACATGTAGATGTACCGTATGTTACAGATGTACATGTAGATGTACATGTACAGTGTATGTTACAGATGTAGATGTACATGTATAGTGTATGTTACAGATGTACATGTAGATGTACCGTATGTTACAGATGTACATGTAGATGTACATGTACAGTGTATGTTACAGATGTACATGTAGATGTACATGTATAGTGTATGTTACAGATGTAGATGTAGATGTACCGTATGTTACAGATGTACATGTAGATGTACATGTACAGTGTATGTTACAGATGTACATGTAGATGTACATGTACAGTGTATGTTACAGATGTAGATGTACATGTATAGTGTATGTTACAGATGTACATGTAGATGTACCGTATGTTACAGATGTACATGTAGATGTACATGTACAGTGTATGTTACAGATGTACATGTAGATGTACATGTATAGTGTATGTTACAGATGTACATGTAGATGTACCGTATGTTACAGATGTACATGTAGATGTACATGTACAGTGTATGTTACAGATGTACATGTAGATGTACATGTATAGTGTATGTTACAGATGTACATGTAGATGTACCGTATGTTACAGATGTACATGTAGATGTACATGTACAGCATATGTTACAGATGTACATGTATTTAGACCTTTGCATGAGTGTGATGACATCATGAATATTGATTAGATTATGTTTTATGATGTCACTTATAATAATGAATATAGGAAAATTTGGCAATGGCAGACACTGTACAATCATATCTGTATTGTTTCATAAACAAACGGAGCAGACCTTGGTCAGATAACTCCTACAGGAGCCATCTGATCTTAGTCTACTCTGTTTGCAAATGTGTAGAAAGGTGTGTCTAATAACCCTTTCCTCCATAGGCTATTTTTAGACTCAAACTCTTTAAATGAATCTACCGAAAAGGAGCATTTACTAGAGAAAATGAAAATGTTATAATTGTGTAGTATAGAAACTATTGTGATAAATAGAGCATTTGCTCCTATGGAGCAAATGCTCTATTTATCACAATGGGTTTAGGAAGTGACTATTACAGAGGTGTTGAAAGGCGTATTTATGGAGGAAAGAGTTAAATGTTATGGAAATATGAACATCATACATAATCATAAGGGGTATATTGTATTGTGTATATCATGGGTGATATATACAAGTATAGGTGGGTGGAGATGTTATCAGCTGATTTCCAGTCAAGTTGAAAATAAAATGAAACAAATCAGTCAGAATGGGGGATAATTAGATCTGGCTGGACAATTATTGGCGTAGTTACCATCCCTAGGGCTCTTCTGAAGCACAGACATGAGTTTACATGTCATTAAGGAAGCATTCAGGTTCAAAATGAGACTTAATAAACCTTTTTCACCATTAATGTTCATGTTAGAAATTGACATCATGATTATTCATTAGCTAATTTTTTGTAGTGGCACATGAACATTGAAAAGTAACTATAGAATCAGAACGACAAAGAGAGCAGACTGTGATCAGATGGCTCCTGCTGGAGTCTTCTGATCTGGATCTATTTTGTTTGCAAAGGTTTTTAAATGTGTCTTTAGGAAGTAAAAGGTTAACCCTTTTATTCCGAAGAAGCCAATCTGATCAGGGTCTACACTGTGTGCTTAATAAGTTTTGTTCCATAGGTCACATCAGCATTGGAATTCTTGCACAAGCTCCTCTTCAAATGAAAATGATATTAGATCTTAACCCTTCGCTTGCTGAATTTTAAAACACATTTCTCCTTCTTTACCCATGCCCTGTTGTATAATTACATATATCTTCACTGTGTACACGTATATCGCTGTGAAATCACTGCTGTGGAGTGCACTGGCTGCACAATCAACTTGTAAATAGTGCAGACCCTGATGAGACAGCTCCTGCAGGAGCTGTCTCATATGGGTCTTCACTATTTACAGGTCGGTATATTGACGCGAATAGCAAGCAAAGGGTTAACCAGTATGTGGGATACTTGTGAACTGGCATTTGCAAACAGTGTAGACACAGATCAGATGGCTCCTAGAGGGCACTCATCAGTGTCTGCACTGTTTTGTCATTCAATATCCTCTTGCAAATTTTAACCTTTCCTACTGTATGGAATCTACCTATAAACAATGGTGGACTATTCCACTTTCTTAATTCAGCTTTGAAAAGGTTAATGAGCATTAACCTATTCCGCCTTGGGAATCTTTCACGTAGGAAAACCATTGCTAATTTCCATTTCTAAAAGGAATAACTTAACCCTTCGCTTGCTATTCACGTCAATATACCTACCTGTAAATAGTGAAGACCCAGATGAGACAGCTCCTGCAGGAGCTGTCTCATCAGGGTCTGCACTATTTACACGTTGATTGTGCAACTAGTGCACTCCACAGCAGTGATTGCACAGCGAAATACTTGTACACAGTGAAGATATATGTAAATATACAACAGGGCATGGGTAAAGAAGGAGACATGTATTTTAAAATTCAGCAAGAGAAGGGTTAATCTCATTTCTTTACAGAAATATGGTCAGAGTGTCAAAGAGTTTGGATTTTGATGAAACTTACTTGGTGTCTCATCTGGATCCAAACAGCTGTTTGCAAGTGTAATGACAAATTTTTCATCAGGACTGAATGGTTTAAAACAAATGAAAATACAGTAAAACCTCTCTATAACGGCCACTAAATTACATCAAGTATTTTGTGTTAAAGGCAGGTGGCTGCTTAAAGCAATGTGAAACTAAAACAGAACGCTCCTATAGGAGCATTCTGTTTTACTTTCACCTTGCTTTAAATAAAAAAGAATTTAGTGGCCGTTATAGAGAGGTTTTACTGTAAGATTGGTTCTGAGGAGGAGCCCTCTGATTAGGGTTTGCACTGTTTGTTGTTCAAAATCCTCTCACAAATTTTACCCTTTCAATCAATATGGACTTTACAATAACAATGATGGACCATTCCACATTGAAAATTCAGCATGCAAGGGATTTATACATATATATACCAAATAATGACTAATGGACATGGGTATTGGCACTGAGTAGAAATTGTAGAATCATATCTATATTATTTCATAAGCCAACAGATCAGACCCTGATCAGACTTATCTGGATCTACTCTGTTTGCAAAGGCGTAAAAAGGCGTATTAATGGAGTAAAGCATCAAAGATTTAACCCTTTCCTCCATAAATACATGTACGCCTTTCTATTCCCCGTAATAGTCACTTCTTGAAACCATTTTGATAAATAGAGCATTTGCTCCTAAGGAGCAAATGCTCTATTTATCACAATGGTTTCAATACTACACAACTCTAACATTTTCCTTTTCTCTAGTTAATGCTCCTCTTCGGTAGATTTATTCAAAGAGGTTAGGTTTAAAAATAGCCTATGAGGGAATGAACCGTTAAAAAAAACAATAGAAGGTCACACAGTTTGAATCCTGAAGAGATGATGAAATTCTCTTCATCTCGGGATTGAGACTCCTTTGGATCCGAACTCTTTACATTGAAAAAACTGAATCAGAGGGAACATACATTGTCTAATTAGAATGTGCATAGCGTTCTGTTAACTTGGTAAATCTTTGTAACGAATTGGCAAAACATGTAGATGCATGTAGAGCTCCTCCTAGATAAGGGTTTGCATAGTTTATCAATAATAATTACAGTAAAACCTCTCTCTAACGGCCACTAAATTATATCGAATATTTTGTGTTAAAAGCAGGTGGCTGCTTTAAGCAAGGTGGCCTATACTTTCACCTTGCTTTAAGCAGCCACCTGCCCTAAATACCAACTAATTAACACAAATTAGTGGCCGTTATAGAGAGGTTTTACTGTACGTTCAGCAAGATTTATCCATGGATACTGAATGGACTCTGCCTTTTAACCCTTTACTCCATGAATATTCAGGTAACAAAATTTTAATAATGATGTCATGAATATTAATTAGATTAATTTGTTGTAATAGCACAAGGAGACAGGAAATTTTGGCCTTGGCAGAAACTGTAGAATCAGATCTATATTATTATAAATATCATGAGCAAACAGAGCAGACCCTGATCAGACAGCTCCTATAGGAGCCATCTGCTCTGGGTCAAATACTCTTTTTGCATGGGCCATTCCTCTTTGAAATATCAACACATAAAGGGTTCACTCTGTGCGTGCTAAGTAATTTTTCGTCTGCAACAATTGTCACTGCTTCAATTCTTAAAATAAAAATTATCTCATTTCTTTGTAAAAATATGGTCAAAGTGTCAAACAGTTTGGATCCAGATGAGACGCCACATTGTGTTGCGCCTCATCTGGATCCAAACTGTTTGCATAGGTAATCATGGTTTCACTGCTAGTGTGCAACCGTATTAACCCATTACCCCATAGGCTGTTTTTAGATACAACCTCTTTGAATAAATCTACCGAAAAGGAGCATTAACTAGAGAAAAGGAAAATTTTAGAATTTTGTAGTTTGAAACCATTGTGATAAATATAGCATTTGCTCCTATAGGAGCAAATGCTCTATTTATCCCAATGGTTTCACAAAATGACTTTTAAATACAGAGTCATCAAAAGTCATCAATATGAGGTAAAGGGTTAACAGCCTGATTTTAGATAGTTAGCAACGCCAAAATTGTTACAAACAGTCAGACAAACACAGGCACACAAGGCTGCAGTCACTCAGAATCTTTCCACTCATAGAGGAACAAGACGAATACTGATGCAAGGCATTGGATCGCCGGGAAATTTGTGTACAAGGAAGGTTTTTAATAAGGAACTTTTTGTTAAGACAATTGAAATACAACATTTCATTAAAAACTTAACGAAATATGTAGCCTCTAGAGTGTAATGACGTAGTGACCTAGTTTCGAACCCAACATGATCCATATTTGAACTTGACCAAGATTGCATCCAAAAATAACGTATAAGTTGAAAGAAAAAACACCTAATATGGATAATTATCATTAACCCCAAACCGCCATTAAAAAAAAATAGAAAGGAAAAAGAGAGAATTTTTTTTTCGTCAGCGGTGAGAATCGAACCAGGGCTGACTGCACGATAGGCGACCTTGGTAACCACTACGCTATCAGGCCAGACATACTTCAAGGGAAATTAAAGATGTATATAAAGTTATCATGCTACTATATTGACGACTTTTTTAAATAAAAAAAATAAAACGACTTTTTTAAATAAAAATAAATAAAACAATAAAACTTCATTACAACATTTATCACTCTCATGATAATTTAATCAATAAACTCTAACAAGGGCGGTGATGGTCATAGACCTAAATATAGCCTGTTCAGTTCCATTAACGAGTGACGTTAGTCCTATCTAAAAATAGAAACCGAGACGACGGAATTCGATTTTGACCATGTAGAGCCTCTGGTAGAATAATAACCATGTCTGTTTGAATTAACATATCGACTGTCGATTCAAATGATCTTATTTTTCAAATTCGAGCACGTTTTCCCGTCTTGTAATGTAAGTCCCATCTACAGCACTAACCTATTATTCTCTATTAGGATATATCGCTTTCACATATAAAGGCACTAGCAAAGAGTTTGAATCTATTCATGACTTAACATGTGTATATCACGTGTATAAATATACTGATGTATGTATTACTTTTGTCGATATTTTTGGACAATAAACAATGGTGACAAACAATTGGTCATTAAACAAAACTGTAATAATATGTCAAAATCTCTGAAGGGCATAATTTAGAACGAGAGCACCGCAAACAGGTGCACGACTACAGTTTTGACCCGGCTTCAATTCTGCGACTTTGACCCGGCTTCATTTATGTTTACAAAACTGTTTTTGGCATTTAATGTCGATACTTCGACGAAAAAAGTGTCATAATTATTGTTATTATTGTACATTTGTTTGATAAATTTCTTTTTAAACATCGTATGAAGGTTTTTACATCACATATTTCACTACATCAATAATGCAGATAGAAACTATTCTCTGCCACGCTCTCATGAGCCAATTCATTTGGTTCCCCTCACCGATGTACGCTGAATAGACTTTGTAAAACTTGTCGCTACCCCTCCTACATGGGTAAATACTTTTGAACATTCCATTAGTGATCGCCGCTCATGCGGCGATCAATAACATGACACATTATTTCTCAGTATCAGCTAGGCTCATTAATGAGCGTAATCAACGTCTATCAGAAATTAAATCTAATTACTGGAATAATTGTCTTCCATTAGTGGCAACAATATTAGGGAGTTGTTTTGTACAATGCCATGCATGTAACTGTGACTAATAATTACCCTTTTTAACCCTTTACTCCATTAAACAGAAAAGACAGAGACCCTATAGTAGCCCTCTGATCAAAGTATGTTCCGATTGCTTATGAAGTAATAAAAATCTGGTTTTACAATTTTTCCTGTCTTGTTCAAATAATTCTTATTTCGTATGTGATTATAAATAAAAGTAAAGCTTATTAATATGTATGATGTCATTATTTCTTTCATGAATATTCATGGAGTAAAGGGTATTCTAAGTCTCTCCTGACCAGATTGTAAAGCTAACACTATTTTGATGACAAAGTAAATTAGACTGACGAAGTAATAAATAGAGTAGACCCTGATCAAAGTGCTCCTGAAGGAGTTGTTTTACCAGGATTTACACTATTTGTACTATGTTTGTCTGTCTGAATACCTAGGGCAATTAATTAGGGTAACTACTAGTTGAAAGCATACTGATACATAGCGGGTATATCGTAGCAGGGTACTTAGTTTGAGAGCATACTGATACATCTAGGTAAATGGTAGCAGGGTACTTAGTTTGAAAGCATTCTCAGGTAGATAACAGGTACCGGTATATGGTAGCAGGGTACTTAGTTTGAGAGCATACTGGTACATAGCAGGTATATGGTAGCAGAGTACTTAGTTTGATAGTATACTGGTACACAGCAGGTATATGGTAGCTGGGTACTTAGTTTGAGAGCATACTGGTACGTAGCAGGTATATGGTAGCAGGGTACATAGTTTGAGAGCATACTGATACATAGCAGGTACATGGTAGCAGGGTACATAGTTTGAGAGCATATTGGTACACAGCAGGTATATTGTAGGTGGGTACTTAGTTTGAAAGCATACTGGTACATAGCAGGTATATGGTAGCACAGTGTTTAATAATAGTTTGAGAGCATACTGGTATACAGCATGTGTACGGTAGCAGGGTGCTTAGTTTAAAAGCATACTGATATACTCGTATAGGTATATGATAGCAGGGTACTTAGTTTGAGAACATATTGGTACATAGCAGGTAAATGGTAGCAGGGTACTTACACATACATGTAGGTATATGGTAGCAGGGTTCTTAGTTTGTGAGCATACTGATACATAGCAGGTATATGGTAGCAGGGTACTTAGTTTGTGAGCATACTGATACATAGCAGGTATATGGTAGCAGGGTACTTAGTTTGTGAGCATACTGATACATAGCAGGTATATGGTAGCAGGGTACTTAGTTTGTGAGCATACTGATACATAGCAGGTATATGGTAGCAGGGTACTTAGTTTGATAGCATACTGATACATGACAGGTGTATGGTAGCAGGGTATGTAGTTTGAGAACATACTGGCACATAGCAGGTATATGGTAGCAGAGTACATAGTTTGAAAGCATACTGGTACATATATAGCAGGTATATGGTAGCAGGGTACTTACAGTTTAAGAGCATACTGATACATAGCAGGTATATGAGAGCAGGGTACTTAGTTTGAGAGCATACTGGCACATAGCAGGTATATGGTAGCAGGGTACTTACAGTTCATAGTTCATCATTTTACATTTAGTGTGCTGCAAAGTTAGATTGGTGATAGGGACTAACAAAAGTGAAAATCTTCTTTTGCAAAACCAGCGTTCAATAATATGCAGCCTGGCCTGGACACAATTTTTGTAGAGGTACATAATAGATCACTTACCCTCTTAACCCATTCCCTCATATAAACACCTTTTCACACTCTTTGAAAACAGAGTAGACCCAGATCAGACAGCTCCTATATATATGAGCCATCTGATCAGGCTCTTTTCTGTTTACTTTTGACATGATACATATCTGATTCTACAGTTTTTGTCAAAGCAAAACATTTTCTTGAAAAGTTTTAATTTTAAAAATTCAGCTACTAAATATTATGTTGTCATTATTTCTTACATGAATACTGAACAGGGAAAGGTTTAACCTGGAGAGTGATACAGGGATATCATGGCCTTCATGTATTAAAGAGGAAGTCCTTACAATGAATGCATATTTTCAATAATATCATAACACTTGGTATTTGTTACACTCAATAATTATTATGAAGAATGTCAATTTGAACTCATCAATACTTGTATTTTTTGTTCTACAACAAAGTATTATCGGCCTTTTCCGTTAAAATGTCCGCGTTTTGCTGATGATCACCCGATCCCTCAGTTGTTTACATAACAGCTTTTCTCGGAAGTGGTCGGAGAGAGACGCCAATGGCGCCAACAGATACGAAACTAAAACTCAACCCGAATAAAACAGAAAAATCAGGGAATAAAATCGGGATCGTTGATATCAAAGACATGGATGTTTTGTCATTTTCAATGTTTATTGGATAGGTTTTCTTGCGATTTACTATTTTTCAGCATATAAACATATGTGTTTTGTATATTTTAGGTATTCCTGAAACATGTCGAATGTAGGGACTTCCCCATTAAGAATGATGCAGGATATAATGTTTATTATGTCAGCATTATAGGCTTACTCACCCTTCAGATGATGCAGTTCAGATATAGAAAACACGTTGAATCCTGTTAGATGATAATGATACGCACTGCATCTTTAATCCACACCCAGTCACGTGTAACGTGACTGGGTGTGCCAGTCACGTCACAGTGTGCCAGTCACGTTACATGTACTACCTGGTGTGGTTAAAGATGCATTGGGTGTCATTTCTTTGCAACCATGGTAGCTTAATGTAGAACAAAAGTATAATGGAGAAAGCTCTCATGGGAGCTTAATGCATTATTTTGATTCTGATTAAGCAGCCTCTTGCCCTTAAATACATCCATGTTATAGGGAGGATTTACTGTATGTATGCAAATTAGCCTTTAGCTAAGCTTCTGCATATATTTGTCACCTTTGACCCCATGACAGACACTATATAATTAGGTCTTTATTATCCCATAAACAAACAGAGCAGACCTTGATCAGACAGCGTCTACAGGACCTGTCTGATTTGTGTCTGCTCTGTTTCAAATGCTTAAAAAGGCGTATTCATGGAGTAAAGGGTTTAAAACTGAAATACAAAGCAGTTTTTGTTGACAAAATTTGATGTTCAAGGGTAAGCTGTTTACATATAGAGATGCCTTTTCACAACTTTTCAAACAGTAGACCCATACCTGCAAAATACAAATACAAATACAAATTTTATTTATAGTCGGATGACATATAACAAATAACATATGCTATGTATAGCTTTTAACCAACTCTATAGCTTTTGACCGACTCTATAGCTTCTGGCTGACTCTATAGCTTTTGACTGACTCTAAAAGCTTCTGACCTTTTGCAAACAGTGTAAACCTGTTTCAGACAAATCCTGGTAGGGAAACTGACCAGCTTTGTTTGATTATCAAGTTTAGTTCTGTATCCACAATTTTTGCCAATTGCAAAAACATCCAGTGTTCATATACCAGTATAAGATGACTGCTACTAAATATTTATTTTGTCAGTGTTTCTTACAGGAACATTCATGAGGTAAAGGTTTTAATGTGCGGACATGAAAAGGCTTTTGTATCTACCTTGCCAGTGAGTAATCTTCCTGGATTGATGTCTATTCATGCAAAATAAAACATATACGGCAAAAATGTTCATATTACCGTAATTGCTCTAAGCATTTGGACACCAAGCCCCCCCACCCCTTACCAGTTTGTACAGCTGAATACCGTATTTTCATGAGTAAATACTCTAATAAAATCTCCCTTACATCTTTCTTGGAGGAAGGTGGAAGTGGGTGGGTGGTGAGACTCAAACGATCGATAAAACAACACTAAAACTTTATATACCAGTAACAACCATCAAATTTTTATAAGGAAATACCGATTTTACAAAATACAGGTGGTAGCTCAGTACAAACTGAAAGCAATGCAGAAAGCTCCCCTAGGAGCTTTCTGAATTGCTTTCATTCTGGATTAAGCAACCACTTGTGTTTAAAATGGAAGATGTTACCCCTCTGGGAGAATTTATTAGAGATAATATTGTACAATATTATTGCTAATAAATTCTCAGAAATACTGTTACAGCAACCTAAAACCCAATAAAAACTAAACCAAACAACAAGCCTATCAAACTTCACATAGTTGATTACGATCATTACAATAGCTAGAATCTAGTAAGGGGTCACTACTCTATTATGCATGTTTAAAGAATTATGTCCCTTTGTAACAGTGATTGAGTTATGTCCCTTTTTAACTGTTTTTTTACTGCAATAGATGAGCATTGGTATATGCTGGTGTGTGCTGTTTTTACCTCAAACTATTGACCAAGTGTCAGAAGAGATGTGCCTCATTGGATTAACCCATTCCATCATAATGATGCCTCTAAATGTCACTTTTTGAAACCATTGTGATAAAAAGAGCATTTGCTCCAAGGGAGCAAATGCTCTTTGTATCACAATGGTTTCAAAACTGCACAATTCTAAAAGTTTCCTTTTCTCTAGTAAATGCCTCTTTTTGATGGACTAATTGAAAGATGTTGGGTCTAAAAATAGCCTATGAGGGAATGGGTTAAGCTATGTATGTCATGTTGCACTTTACATGATAAAGGTTACTGTTTCAGGATGATACTGATGGACATGGGTCAAGTGATTCTCTCTAGATCTTGCACCAGTCCCTTGTACTGCATGATACTGCACTTACCAGTATATGTGCACATGTCATGTACAAAGAGTACAAGAGAACAGGATAATTCTACCATGACTAACTACCCACTTTTGTACTCTCTATAACTCTTACTCTCTCTCTCTCTCTCTCTCTCTCTCTCTCTCTCTCTCTCTCTCTCTCTCTCTCTCTCTCTCTCTCTCTCTCTCTCTCTCTCTCTCTCTCTCTGTGGATGGACAATATAAATTTTAGCAAAAACAAAGAAACACAAATTAAACAGCATAACCTAGGGACCAACATGCCCCTCTCTCCCCCTCTGTGTCTGTCTCTGTCTCTCTGATTGTCTGTCTCTCTCTGTCTCTGTGTCTGTCTCTCTCTGTCCCTGTCTGTCCCTCTGTCTTTCCTCTTTGTCTTTCTGACTCTCTCTGTCTCTGTGTGTGTCTCTCTCACTCTCTATACTCTCTGTCTCTGTCTGTGTGTGTGTGGGTTTTTTTTTTTTTGGGGGGGGGGGGGGGGGGGCTGCGTTTGCATGCACACATGTGGAAGACATGGTGCCCAAATAAGTCTATTATAATATGTGATGTTAGCATTGACAGTACAACATAGTTATATACAATGTGTTGTAAAATGTACTGTGAACATGTGCTGAGTATTTGGTCAATATGGCTCAATCTTAAAGTGCATTCCTATCTTAGGTACATGTACTTGGTCGCTAAACTCATTTCTTTCTTCTGTACTTTGTTGCTAAAGGTCAGTCAAATATTCTGTACTTGTTTGCTAAAGCTTAGTCCTATCTTTGGTACTAATGGTTGCTAAAGCGCATTCCTATCTTAAGTATTTTTGGTTGCTTAAGCTCAGTCCTATCTTCTGTACTTTGTTGATAAAGCTTTGTCCTATCTTCGGTATGTGGTTTCTAAAGCTCAGTCCTATCTTAGGCACTTTTGGTTGCTTAAGCTCAGTCCTATCTTCTGTACTTTGTTGATAAAGCTTTGTCCTATTTCTGTATGTGGTTTCTAAAGCTCAGTCCTATCTTAGGCACTTTTGGTTGCTTAAGCTCAGTCCTATCTTCTGTACTTTGTTGATAAAGCTTTGTCCTATCTTCGGTATGTGGTTTCTAAAGCTCAGTCCTATCTTAGGCACTTTTGGTTGCTTAAGCTCAGTCCTATCTTCTGTACTTTGTTGATAAAGCTTTGTCCTATCTTCTGTATGTGGTTTCTAAAGCTCAGTCCTATCTTAGGCACTTTTGGTTGCTTAAGCTCAGTCCTATCTTCTGTACTTTGTTGATAAAGCTTTGTCCTATCTTCGGTATGTGGTTTCTAAAGCTGGCAGTCCTATCTTAGGCACTTTTGGTTGCTTAAGCTCAGTCCTATCTTCTGTACTTTGTTGATAAAGCTTTGTCCTATCTTCTGT
The DNA here is from genome assembly GCA_963576725.1 of Azorinus chamasolen. Lineage (NCBI taxonomy): Eukaryota > Metazoa > Mollusca > Bivalvia > Cardiida > Solecurtidae > Azorinus > Azorinus chamasolen. The sequence goes on from OY755244.1 coordinate 85,761,040, forward strand.
ATGTGGTTTCTAAAGCTCAGTCCTATCTTAGGCACTTTTGGTTGCTTAAGTTCAGTCCTATCTTCTGTACTTTGTTGATAAAGCTTTGTCCTATCTTCTGTATGTGGTTTCTAAAGCTCAGTCCTATCTTCAGTACATGGTTGCTATTAAGCTTAGTTCTATCTTTGGTACTAATGGTTGCTAAAGCTCAGTCCTATCTTCTGTACTTGGTTGTTAAAGCTCAGTCCTATCTTTGGTACTTGGTTGCTCAAACGCAGTCCTAGAACTTAGGAGATGAACAGATTTGAAGATAAAATCAATGCCCTTAAAATGGTTAATAAAATATGATTTTAGATGACCCTTTATTCATGACTCTGATATAACCCAATTAATCCAAGTATTCAATACCCAATCTTCCGTCTCCAGCACTATGTATAGCTGAATAAATTAAATTGATACCAGTTTGATAATTTTAACCCTTACTATGCTGAGTTTTCAAATGGACTCTTCCAAAATTCAAACAGGCCAAGCTTATGGTGAATGTATAGCTATTTCCCTAAAGAAAGGTGTAACATGACAAACAGTGCAGGCCCTGATGAGAGGGCTCCTTAGAGGAGCCCTCTCATCTGGGTCTTCACTGTTTGCAAAGGACATTGGTGACTCGTGTTCCGCACAGTAAGGGTTAAACTAGAATTGACATAGTAGTAAATAATAAAGACCCGGATCAAACTGGGTCTGCACTATTTGCCGAAGGTTGTATTTCTGAATACTTTGGGTAATTTTGGTATACTTCATTTCGTAATTGCAAGAGTGTTTGCCCTTGTGCAGCAGTCTTCCAATCATTACCAATGTATTTGATAGTTGGTATTATACCCCAGTCTGATTTAGAATAATTAGCTTAATCCTGTGGTAAAATATGGAGTTTGCTAACTCTCTTCAGTCTGATTGGCTTTTCAGTATTATTTGATTATTAAGGTTTTAGAGAATTGTTGGCCAAGTGGCAATTTGACTCCTGTTTTGATAGATAGTGAATTACTCTTTGTTTGATCTGGATCCAAGCTTTTTGCAAATGTCTGTAGTTAACAGGGCAATGGTTATTGACCCAAGAACGGAAACAATTTCTGGTCTTTGATGGAATTCCCCAGAGCCTGTTGCTCTTAGCTAACATTGCAAATTACCAGGGAATAATGTCATCAGCGGTAAAGCAGGAGTAATTGAGGCTTGATACAAGAATCCAATGTCTCTCATGTAAGATTCATGTGGAATTTGGGAGTACCAACAATTAGGACACCAACAATTAGGACATAGATGCATTAACATGTTTCAAGAATAATTCCTTTATTTTCCCTATAATGTTGTGACCAGTCTTTAGAAGTGACTTTTCGAGAACATTCTAAAGAAGGGGTCACAATATATAGTGTTTTGTTTAGAAATGATGATTTTAGTATTGAAACTATGCCTCTTATGGCTGTACAGAAATATCCTGTTGCTGAAATTGTAATTATAAAATGTCTTTAAACCCTGCATTTAGAAGATGCATAAGATTTACTGGGATAAGTAGTGAACAACCAAGGCATGAAAAGTGCTTCGAAAAATAAATACTGCAGAAAGAGTCTGAGTGCAATTGTTTGATGACCTATACTAATAGTTTTGATTGCGATGAGATTAGGCAATTTATCAGATTACAATCAACTAGACATCTGAGCATGCTTTTGAAATAAAGTAGAAGAAAAGTCTTCACTGTTAATTGAAGCAAACTTCATTTAGCAGTTGATGATTCGGGATGGAAATGTTATTTGTTCCAATCCATTCTTATTAATCAACATTCCCTCATAGGCTATTTTTAGACCCAACCTCTTGGAATAAATCTACCGAAAAGGAGAATTTACTAGAGAAATGGAAAAGTTTAGAATTGTATAGTATTGAACCCATTGTGGTAAATAGAGCAAATGCTCTATTTATCACAATGGCTTCAAAAAGTGACATTTACAGAGGTATAGAAAGGCATATTTGTGGAGGAAAGGGTTAAGAAAGGTCAGTGCATACTTTGGACAGTCTAAATTAGGCAAATAGGGAAGACCCCAATCAAACTGATCTGGAAGCTTTAATTAAGGGAGCAATATGATCAGGGTCTACACCATAATGTCAGTCTAATGTAAAGTTATCAAAATGGTTAAAAATTGAATTAACCCTATGCTTCATATAAACACTTTTTCACACCATTCCTGTAAGAGCCATCTGATCAGGGTCTGCTCTGCATGCTTATGCAATTATAGATCTGACTCACAGTTTCTATCAATACCAACAATCCGATGTACATATGGCATTACAAAAATTCAGCTCATAAATATATTCATGATGTCAGTATTTCATTTATGAATATTCAACAGGGAAAGGGTTTAAACTAGTCGAGAGGAGGAGATTGGTTTTCTGATAATAAGGGTTAATGGGGATATTGAGTGATGAAAAGCCCCTCTTTGGTCCAAACTAACAACTATTCTTGTCTGTTTCTAGGGGTATTCAGTGATGAAAAGCCCCTCTTTGGTCCAAACTATCAACCATTCTTGTCTGCTTCTAGGGGTACTGAGTGATGAAAAGCCCCTCTTTGGTCAACAACCATTCTTGTCTGTTTCTAGGAGTATTGAGTGATGAAAAGCCCCTCTTTGGTCCAAACTAACAACTATTCTTGTCTGTTTCTAGGGGTATTGAGTGATGAAAAGCCCCTCTTTGGTCCAAACTATCAACCATTCTTGTCTGTTTCTAGGGGTATTGAGTGGTGAAAAGCCCCTCTTTGGTCCAAACTAACAACTATTCTTGTCTGTTTCTAGGGGTATTGAGTGATGAAAAGCCCCTCTTTGGTCCAAACTATCAACCATTCTTGTCTGTTTCTAGGGGTATTGAGTGATGAAAAGCCCCTCTTTGGTCCAAACTATCAACCATTCTTGTCTGTTTCTAGGAGTATTGAGTGATGAAAAGCCCCTCTTTGGTCCAAACTAACAACCATTCTTGTCTGTTTCTAGGGGTATTGAGTGATGAAAAGCCCCTCTTTGGTCCAAACTAACAACTATTCTTGTCTGTTTCTAGGGGTATTGAGTGATGAAAAGCCCCTCTTTGGTCCAAACTAACAACTACACTGGAGACCCGTTACAACGCGGTGGTACGGGGACATAAAATTCAACCCGCGTTATATACGGAACCGCGTTGTAACGAGTTTTTTTTTTATCTGGGTACTTACATAAACCCCCCATCTTCCTAATATAAACTAATTTCGAATGAAACTGACTTGTTTACTTTGTTTCCCCACCCACTCACATATCTCTTTCAAATTCTGTTAGCAAACATAGAAGACCTTAGGAGCCGTCTGATCTGGGTCTACTCTGTTTGCAAATGCGTGAAAACACGTTTATATGAGGGAAAGGGTTATAAATACAAAATTACAAATAAAATCGTGTATGTTTTCAAGCAACCAAGTATATTTCATAATACAAGCCTGTTGATGGGATGTAATTGCCTCTGGGCCTGTCAAGCCCCTAATCCGATTAAACCTGCTGTGTAAAACAATAAACATGGCTGTCACTGTTTTCAGAAAATGAAAGGTCACATGTGATGTCGCGTGTGATTTGTTGGGGTTTTAAATTTTATTTGATTGGTCAAAGGGTACACACCCTTTTCTGTATTAGCATATAACCTCCAACCCAGCACTGAGAGTTAGGGGTTTAGATTTTTAATGATGTTTGTTTTTCATAGTTAAAGTGCGAACTTTTGTGGCTTTGACAGTGAAAATATTCAGTACATGCGTATCTCAATTATATACACAATTAATTTGTAACGAAAGTTATGCAGTTAAGATTTTACTGGTTCCCGTGCTATTAGGGCATCATGTGCATAGTACGAACCGGTAATCAGTTGTGTGTATTACATTCATGGCGGCATATATACGAGTTGACAGTTGTCAGTTTTTCTCACGTATGATTGTCATCAATTGTTTATGTAGGGACCGGTGTTTGTTTTTATCCTTTAGCCTGCTGCTGGCGGATAATATTACCTAAGTTTATTTTATGTTTCATTGCGCTATTCAATCATATTACTATAAATGAGGTATTTACAAAAAAAAATTCGGCGACACAGACTACCCGCGTTATATCGGATACCGCGGTAAAACGGTCCGCGTTATAACGGATCTCCAGTGTATTCTTGTCTGTTTCTAGGGGTATTGAGTGATGAAAAGCCCCTCTTTGGTCCAAACTAACAACCATTCTTGTCTGTTTCTAGGAGTATTGAGTGGTGAAAAGCCCCTCTTTGGTCCAAACTAACAACTATTCTTGTCTGTTTCTAGGGGTATTGAGTGATGAAAAGCCCCTCTTTGGTCCAAACTAACAACCATTCTTGTCTGTTTCTAGGAGTATTTAGTGATGAAAAGCCCCTCTTTGGTCCAAACTAACAACTATTCTTGTCTGTTTCTAGGGGTATTGAGTGATGAAAAGCCCCTCTTTGGTCCAAACTAACAACTATTCTTGTCTGTTTCAGCATGGTACAGAGGCACCTCACTGAAGAACAACAAAGGACAATTGGTAAGAGAGCCATCTCAGATCTGACTGTAACTCATGTCACAGTCATCTCAGGTCTGACTGTAACTGGATCACAGTGGTTTCAGATCTGACTGTAACTCATGTTACACTGAGAAATTCATATCTGACTGTAACTCCATCATAATGATTTCAAGTCTGACTGTAACTCATGTCACAGTGACAACAGATCTGACTGTAACTCTGTCACACTGATGTCAGAATAAGGAATATTCTTGTAGAAATATTGACATTGTGAACGTTTTATCACACCAAGGCATAATGAACTTGAAAAGATGTGATTTTCAAATTGGAATTGATATGATTTGTGTTAAAATTTAACTCTTTCACGGTCAAAGTTTGTTGTCTGCAAACTTTGCCATTTGCAACAATTTTCATGTTTTAGTTTTCTTCATTTTTTATTTCGAAAAGAGTCGTCACAGTTACACGGAGCAACAGATAAAGGTGCGTATTCAAATACTAAAATTGCCATCTCTCCACCAAACCATATGGTGTAACCACTCTTTAGATTCGTCTCTTCAAGGCGAATATAAAGAGTGGTCGCACCATAGTGTTTGGTAGAGAAATAAAGGAGTTATGTTTTGATTTTCACATCTTATCTGGACCTCTGACACTAACAAATAGTTTGGATCCTGATGAGACACTGAGTTCGTTGGCGTTAGTTTGGATCCTAATGAGACACTGAGTTAGTTGGCGTCTCATCTCGACCCAAACTGTTTGCATAGGTACATTGGCAGTGGAAGAGTTAAGTGGATTTTCAACTCAACAGTTGATAGGGAGTTTTTGATATTAATACTTAACCCATTCCTCCATAAGCTATTTTTAGACCCAACCTTTTTGAATGAATCTACCGAAAAGGAGCATTTACTAGAGGAAATAAAAGTTTAGAATTGTGTAGTATTGAAACCATTGTGGTAAATAAAGCATTTGCTCCTATGGAGCAAATGCTCTATTTATCACAATAGTTTCAAAAAGCGACTTTTACAGAGGCGTAGAAAGGTGTATTCATGGAGGATAGGGTTAAGTTACTAACCGCAAGTGATGTTATTTGTATTAATTGCTTTTCTTTGGAACTTAGCCCACCTGAGCTGTTGCTTAGGGTGATGGTGAGCTACTGTTTAACTGCTCACAGTCCTGTGTCATCATCTGGTGTTTGGCTTGTCACCTTTACAAACAACATCTTCTGGGAAACATTGCCTGGAAGTTGATGAGACTTGGCAGGGATATTTGTTGGGTGGTCCTCTAGCAAAGTTATTGAAAGACTTGCATTCCCTGCAGAACACAGATTGCCATGGCAACCATACAGAAAAACTTTAATGATCCTTTAAAAACGTTGGCCTGTTTTCTTGCCTTAAATCTGGCCAATTTCATTAAAATTTCATAGGAATTAAATTCATATTCCATAGTTGTACGAGTATGACTATGGTGAAAATTTAAAACATCATCTTCTGAAACCATCAGCTAGAATTCAATATACCAGTAATTTTGCACTTTCCCTGAATGATGTTCCAGTCTTTGTGAATCTACTTCTTCTTCAAAAAAGAAGTCTGCCAGAATGGAGCTAAATGATGTTTTCCAAGTACTGTAGAGCTTCATTTAGAATTTAAAAAAATATATGTATTCATGAAACAACTCTAAATTTCATTGTAAATTTTCTAGAATGTTTCTGAGGTGACTAATTACCAAAATTGCTTAAGCTGTTGTGATTCATTACAACACATGACAGTACAGAGTGGGACCACTTTACCTTATATGTGATGTAACCAGAAGTGTTCCGTCCATTTTGATAAACTTAGAAAAAACATGGCTGCCAGGGATGGGGGGATACATTGCCTTTTCATAATGTAACCCTCTATCAAAATAATTTAAGCCATTATTATTGGCAGAAGATTATTTCTTAATCCATTCCCTTTTATTGATGCCTTTTGACCTGTAAAAGTCACTTTTTTCCACAGGAGCAAATGCTTAGACTGTTTATCACAATTGTTTCAAAACTACACAAGTCTAAAATTTTCTTAAAAGTTAAAAAGAATTAACCTTTTTTCTAGTAAATGCTTCTTTTCAGCAGATTTATTCAAAGAGGTTGGGCCTCAACCCTTGCCTCCATTAATACGCTTTTCTACACTTCTGTAAAAATCACCTGTTGAAACCATTGTGATAAATAGAGCATTTGCTCCTATTGGAGCAAAATGCTCTATTCATCACAATGGTTTCAAACTACAAAATTCTAAAATTTCCCTTTTCTCTAGTTAATGCTCCTTTTTGGTAGATTTATTCAAAGTGGATGGATCTAAAAATAGCCTGTGGAGGAAAGGGTTAAGATATCCTATGAGGCAATGGTTTGTACATTTTGACAAGGTTTGAAAAGGTGTACACAGTTAATCACATTTGACTCAGGTGGGGCCTACATGACTCTCTGTTTTTCCTTTTAATGCTTTTAGAATTGCCTGTTGAAGAGAAAAGCTCATGGTGAAAATATTTATTAATTGCATGCAATGTTTCCAAAAAGTTTATTTTTAAGAATTTGACAAATTTTAAGGCTTTCTTACACTTGTGTGCACCCGGGGCTTTTTACAAATATTGAGTTATATTGCTTTGCACATATCATTTGGTTGGTCGGTCAGATATTTGGTTGATCCATTGGTCTGTTGGTTTGCCTGTTAATAGACCAAATGGTGTCTGATCAATAATTCATTTCATCGTGATCGTTTTATCTAGTGCTCATGTTGAAGAGAGAGAGGTTTGTAAGTAATGAGTAGATGATCCCAATTGATGTTTTGGACAATAGGTCAAGGTTACTTGTCAAGGTCAAAGGTAAAACTTGTAAGCTGACTGCCATGTGGAGAAGGTGGGGGATACACATTTCACAAACATTTCTTGTTTATTTTGTTTTGCTGTATTTATTAATTTTTACTAACATAACTGTTTGCATGTTTGCAGGGCATCTTCCCAGCATGCCTTATCCACATCAAGCCATGCAAAGTCGAGAACCAAGGGTATGATATTTTTTGGATTTTAGCTCACCTGGCACAACTTGCCAAGGTGAACTATTTGGATTGCCCTGTGTCCGTTGTCCGTCATATGTCATGCATCTTGTGTTGTCCAAGTTATGTCGTCTGTTGGCAACAATTTCTTTAAACAATGTGTGTCGACTGTTATCAACAATTTCTTTAAACAAAGTTTCCTAACTAAACCAATGACTGGATTTTCACTACATTTTACAGGAATAATCTGCAGGTGACCCTTCTTAATTCTTGTCTGTTGCAGAAGTAGAGCTAAAAATAGATTTAAAGAATAATTTCTTTAATAATAGACTTCCGGGTTTATCTAATACCGATATCATATGCATCTATATGGTTCAATCAGGCAGTAACAAAAGCACTTCTTTTTGTGTCATTTGATAAACATAACAGAGAGGACTAGAACTTAAATCTTTCACCGTCGCAGTCGAATAAATGCACCACGACAAATAGTGAAGTCCCAGATCAGATGCTGCCTTTTCAAGGTGGCTTCTGATCAGGGACTACACTATTTGTCTCAATCTCTATTTCTATATGTGTGCTTTATCCCTTTGAACTTTGCATTTATTTATCTCATTTCCTTCTTTTACCGAATGATTTAACAAACTTGGATTGCTGACGACAATTAGAAATTTGGCGCCGAGAGGGTTAATTAACAAGAAGGAAAGATTTCAAGGCATGATCAAACTGACTGTATACCAGAATGATGTTTTAAGTTTTTCTTAACGCTTTGAATGCAGGAAATGAGTACGAGGGGTGTTCCATAAATATTGCAATTTTCCCTATAATTTTTAATTTTCTCAATCCCTTTTGCACATTACTCAACCAGATTTTTCATAATCTGAAATATAGGTATACCGTAGAGGTACCTTAAATACAGCTGTTCTAAGTGTTTTTCTGGATGAATATCTCTGACCTTGCAAGAAATATTTCAGTTTTGGAAAAGTAAAGTAATCACATGGTACAAGATCAGGTATGGTACAAGAGTGTGATGGGTGATTAAGCACCATAACACATTTATCCTTCAGAAACTGCTTTACGATTTCGGCTTATGAAGAAAAGCGTTGTCATGAAGAAGGTGTATAGATTTAATTCCGCTTGCTGGATGCCTCCTTAATTAATACAGCTCGTTTTATTTTGACACAACAAATCTATAAAACCTCCCTGTCAGAGTTAACCTTTGCTATAGGCACCTGTATTGCTGGTCCTTTATTGCTAAAGAATATGGCATATTCCTTTTGGAAGTGATGGGTCTTCTTGCATTTCTTGTAGTCCAGATATGGCTAGACTTTGTACATGGCTCATCCACATTTCATCATCAGTAATAAAGTTCCTTCTGAAATAAACTGGGTACTTTTGTAGTAATTTCTTGGCCTTTGAAATATGGTTGGCGTTTTTTGATCATTGTCCAACAAATATGGGATCCACCAAGCACATATCTTATTAACATCAGGTGAATTGGCAATAAACTTAAGCAGATAGTATGTGCTATTTACCTCACAGTTAATCGCACATCTTTTTGTAGAAGTTCCTGAATTTAGCAATATTTTGTTTAGCAGTCACACTTCTTGCCCGGCCATTTCTACTGTTGTCTTCCAGCGTGTCCCGACCAGTTTTGAAACAGTTAATCCTCTAGGTAACTGAGGTATTCAAATGGTGAAAATTTCCTGGGTCCATGTGATATTGTAGCATATAATCTAATAAATATTCATGATGTCATTATTTCTTACATGAATATTCATGGAGTAAATGATTAATGAATATTCATGTGAGAAATTAAACTGTTTGAAAGTTAATTACCGGTAGCTGAATTAATTATGTCTCCCCCATATTTATATGGGGGAGACATATTGTTTTCGTGAGAGTTGTCTGTCTGTCTGTCTGTCTGCCTGTCCGTCTGTCCGTCACACTTTTTCTTCTTGAAAAATGTGGTGTGGAAAGCGCATAATGAGGGGAAGTATCAATCATCAAGTCCATAACATTTTTAGTGATTTCCCTTTACATATTATTTTTATTAGAGGGGAGACATCCGTTTTTGTGACAAAAACCTCTAGTTGGCATTATAAACATGGGAAGAGTTGACCATTGTACACACAGAAGGATCAGATCTATATTATAATATAAGCAAACAAAGCAGACAATAATGATCAGACGCCTCTAGTAGGAGATGGTGATCGAGGTCTACACTGTTTGTAAAAAACATTAACAAGGGTATTAACCCTTTCCTCCATAAATACGCTTTCTATGCCTATGCAAACAGAGTAGACCCAAATCAGACCGATCCTGTAGGAGCTGTCTGATTTGGGTCTGCTCTGGTTGCTTATGATATGATATAAATCTGGTTGTACAGTTTCTGCCTTGGTAAAACTTTTATGTGTTAATATACCATTTTAGAAAATAATATTTAATATTCATGAATATTCATGGAGTAAAGGGTTAATGAGCTAAAGGGTGTATAATGCATGTGAATGCTGAATATTCAAAGTGGAATGGCCCATTAGGGATTAACTGTAGAGTCCATTCAGTATGAAAGGGTTAAATTTGCTGGAGAATTATGATTGACAGACAGTGCAGAAACTGATGGGAGAGCTCCCAGTAGGAACCCTCTCTGGGTCTACACTGTTTTCGAATGCCAGTACACTCATTTCCTACATTGAGCAGTCATCTACTTTTAAAGAATGTAATACTAATGACACCATGTCCTTTCTAATTATGTAATTAGACTGTACGAGTCGATAATACCAGTAGAAGATCCCATGGTGAAGGAAGTTGCCTACGTGCTCCGAGAATGGAGCGCCATCTGGAAAGATCTCTTTGTGGTATGTATAATGGTCACCTAGAACGTACAGAACTTCATTTATTTTGATTTTCTTTTTGAAAATTGTTCGAAAAGGTCATCTCCATGCCTTAAATATGTTTGGTCAACTGGCCAAATTTTCAATTCATTGTCAACTTTTGGTAGACATTTTATTGAGTATCAACATACATCATTTCACTAGTTGCCATTTACCTTATAGAAACAACTTTTCATGCCTAATGCAAACAGAACGGACCCAGACCAGGGTCCATGCTTATAAAGCTTTTAGTTGAGCCTGAGATCGTTCTCATGCTTTTGATTGGTCAGATTTGAGCCTTTGGCTCAAATCTGACCAATCAAAAGCTTGAGAACTCAAATCTGACCAATCAAAAGCTTGAGAACGAAACTCAGACTCAACTAAAAGCTTTATAAGCAGGGACCCAGGCAGCTCCTGTAGGAGCTTATGTTTGCTTATGAAATGATACAGATGTGATTATACAGGAGATGCCATGGCCAATTGAATAGACAAGCATTAGTACCCACATGCGGTTCTCTTTTTCATTTTTTATTTTCAGTTATAATCCTTTATGTTAGCTTTTCTGCTTTTCGAAGCCTTGGTATTGTCATAGAAAGTATTGTGGTCTCTATTGTGGTTGGCATTGTCATTATTCCATTCCTCCATAGGCTATTTTTAGATCCAACCTCTTTTAATAAATCTACCGAAAAGGAGCATTAACTAGTGAAAAGGAATATTTTAGAATTTTGTAGTTCTGAAACCATTGTGGTAAATAGAGCATTTGCTCCTCAGGAGCAAATGCTCTATTTATCACAATGGTTTGAAAAATTGACTATTTCAGAGGCGTAGAAAGGCGTATTTATTGAGGAAAGGGTTATGGACCAATTGTACATCAATAAAGCTATCCATATGAAACTTAACCCTTTCCCTCATAATAAATACTTCTTCAAGCATTTGTAAACAGAGTAGACCCAGATTAGACGACTCCTGTAGGAGCTAACCCTCTCCCAAATGGACATTTATGCATGAATTGATCACTTTATGAATATTCATAACAGTTTATAAGGTAAAGTTTTATAAGGTAAAGTTTTCCAGGAAAGTTTTGATTTAGTTTTGGATTATATCTATACATTTTCATATTAAGCAAACAGAGCTGAACCTGATCGGACAACTCCTACCGGAGCTGTCTGATCTTGGTCTATTCTGTTTGCAAAAAAAGGCATTTATATGAGGGAAAGTATTAAACAGTTATGGCCCTTTGATGAGTGTTGGCATCAACATGCAGTGCTCTTGTTTTATACTACAATCCATGTGTATGTTTGTTACAGGATCATAAAAAGAGTGACCCGGCGGTAAATGTTCATTTCTTCATCAAATGCTTAAGAAATCCAACCTTCAATTTAACCAGTTTTCTTAATGTTTACAAAAGAAGTATAATGCGTTATCCCTTTATTGCAAGAATATTCATGTAAAAATATTAACAAAATCATGAATATTAATTAAACTAGGTTTTATATTATTGAATGAACGTAGGAAATTTTAGTCGAGACTGAAACTGTAGAAGTGGATTTATACTATTTCATGAGCAAACAGTCTCAGCAGACCCTGATCAGATGGCTTCTATCTGATCTTGATCGTCTCTGTTTGCAAAGGTGTAAAAAAGAAAGCGAATTTATGGAGTAAAGGGTTAAATCTCAGCTACTGTTAACTCCATGAATACGCATTTCTATGCCTTTGCAAACAAAGTAGACCCAGATCAGACGGCTCACGTAGGAGCTATCTGACCAGAGTCTGCTGTGTTTGCTTCTGATGTAATATAGATATGATTCTACAGTTCCTGCCATGGCCAAAAATTCTTGTGTCTGTGTTCTATTATAAAAAAATAATCTAATTAATAATCATGATATCGCTATTTCTTACATGAATGTTCATGGAGTGAAGGGTTAATTTGACAGCGGAACTTTTAGAAAGATTAACTGATGTTCGTTAAAAGTGATTTGGTTGAAATTGTGGGTTGAATGCTTTAACCTTTTACATGTTAAACATACCTTTGCCTTTGCAAATAGAGTAGACCCAGATCAGAATCTCCTGAGGGAACTGTCTGATCTGTATCCACTCTGTTTGCCTGTATGTTACAGATTTTCTTTTGTTTGCTGTGGCAATAGATTTCTTTTATACATTACAAGAGTTAAACCAATTAATAGTCGTAATGGGTTAAACCAGTTAACCCATTCCCTCATATTGACGACTTATGACGACTCTTTAAAAGTCACTTTGTTAAACCATTGTGATAAATAGAGCATTTGCTCCTATAGAAGCAAATGCTCTATTTATCACAATGGTTTCAAGCTACAAAATTCTAAAAAATTTCCTTTTCTCTAGTTAATGCTCCTTTTCGGTAGATTTAATCAAAGAGGTTGTATCTAAAAATAGTCTATGAGGTAATGGGTTAATAGTCGTAAAAGGTTAAATTGAATGGTCCTTTGAATGCTCCTTCTCTACTCTCATATCATGCAAGGCAAGGCAGTGCTGTCAAGGCAATGCAATACTGTCCATCTGTCACTGTTATTTATGAAAATTTTCCATCTGCATTTTCTGACTTACCTTTAACCCTTTACTCCATAAATATGCCTTTTTACTCTTAAATATCATTTTAATATCTGCAAACATAGCAGACCCAGATCAGATGGCTCCTGTTGGAGCCATCTGATCTGTGTCTGCAATGTTTGCTTATGATATACATGTAATATAGATATAATTCTATAATTTTACAGTTTCTGCCATGGCCCAAGTTCTTGTGCTATTGTAGCAATTGATCCAATTAATATTCATGATATCATTATTTCTTACATGAATATTCATGGATTATTGTCCCAATATTCATGTAAGAAATAATGGTGGCATAAATGTTTATTAGCTGATTTGTATTGTAAAATTTTCATGGGAATTTTTGACTTTGACAAAAACTGTAGAATCAGATCTGTATAAGGTCATAAGCAAACAAAGCAGACCCTGATCAGACAGCTCCTACAGGAGTCATCTGATCTAGGTCTACTCTGTCTGCAAAGGCATGGAAAATATGAATGAAAGGGTATTTTCTTCACAACTTTTTGCCATGTTGGTAACAGCATGGATCCTAATCAAACCAGGGGTTGCTAAGTAAGACTTCAGGTGACTGTTTTCTCTCTGATTTTAAACTATGAAAACACCAGTCTTTTTGTGTTGGGCTGGAGAAGGGGAATCTGATTTCAAATGCACACTTCCAGGGAGACTGGTTATATAAAATTTTGTCTTTCTCTCAGACTGGTTCTACTCTGATGCTTCCTTTGTCTCTCCTTTCATATGGAATGAAACCTAGGATCAAAGTTATAAAAACATTTTTTAGTTCATTCTCAAGCGTCTAGTTGGTCAGATTTTGAGTTAAACTCAAACTCGGACCAATCAGATACTTTAGAATGAACTAAAAATAGAAGCCTTGGTTAACTCATAGATAGTAAGAAGTGTCTGACTCTACAAACAATCCAGGCTCCGAGGTTATAAAAGTTTTTGCTTGAGTCTGAGATCATTCTCAAGCATCTGATTGGTTAGATTCTGAGCTTGATCTCAGACTCAGGCTCAGAAGTTTTATAACCTTGGACCCAGATCTACATCAAAAGGTTCCTGGAGGAAACATCTGATCAGAGTCTGCACTGTTTGTCACCTAGCCCTTTCCTTCCTGTAAATGCTTTTTCACTCAACTGCGAACAGAGTAGACCCAGATTAGATGGCTCCGGTAGTAGCTGTCTGATTAGGGTCTGTTCTGTTTGCTGATGGTATAATATAGGTATGATTATGCAGTTTCTGCCTGAGCTTAACCCATTCCTCCATTGGCTATTTTTAGACCCAACCTCTTTGAAGAGGGACTACCGAAAAGGGACATTTACTAGAGAAAAGGAACATTTTAGAATTGTGAAGTTTAGAAACCATTGTGATGAATAAAGCATTCAGTGCTCCTCTGGAGCAGATACTCTATTTATCACAATGGTTTCAAAAAGTGACTTTTACAGAGGCGTAGCAAGGCGTATTTATGGAGGAAAGGGTTAAAATGTCTTGTGTTCATAATGTGCCATTCTAAAATTAATCTCATTATGTCATTATTTCTTGCATGAATGTTAAACAACTTCTTTAACTATTCCCCTGATATAGACACTTCTTAACACCTTTGCAGACAGAGTAGACCCAGATCAGATGGCTCCTGTAGGAGTGTTCTGATCAAGGTCTAATGTGTTTGAATGTACGGAATAATATACATCTGATTCTGTAGTTTCTGCCATGGTCAAACATTCCTGTTTACATGTACTTTCATAAAAAATCATCTAATTAATATTCATGGTGACATAATTTCTCAAATAAATATTCATCAGACAAAGAGTTTGCTCTGTTATCAAAAGCAGTTCTGTGTTGCCTAGCAGTGATAGATATTTGAGTACCGATATATTACGGATAGGGTTCTAAGGTTGTAGGAGGTAATTGGACTATTAACCCGTTTGTCCCCACGATCCCATATAATTGGGACGTCGGCAAACAGCGTCGACTCTGATCAGACGCCGCATCATGCGGTGTCTGATCAGAGTTGACACTGTTTGCTGATAGGAATTTCAATATAAAACAAAATGAAATTGAAAATATAGGCCAGCCACCCCTTAGATAAAAAATGGACCAATCCAATATATAAACATGGAATAATCTACTGGGTGCAAATGGGTTAATATTATTACTAACCAATCATGTTTAGATTGTTGCACTCTGTAATTTCACCTGTACGGGTAGTTGTTACACACTCTATTTATCTTTAGAATTTTGACAGGCAAACACAAACAAATAGTACAGCACCAGAATGAGCAGTTTGATCAGGGTCTGCTCCATTTGCTATTGTGTCAGTCAGATTTATTTAACCTTTTCTTCATGTAAAGGCCTTTTCACACATTTGCAAACAGAGTAGACCCAGATCAGGTGGCTCATGTAGGAGCAGTCTGACCTGGGTCTGCTCTGTTTGCTTATGATATAATATAGATATGATTCTTTTGGTTGTGCCTTGACCAAAAATTCTTGTGTCTATGAGCTGTTATATAAGTTATAACTCTAATTAATTATTATGACGTCATTATTTATTACATAAAGTACCCAGTTAAAGTCTACTTTCAGTCCAATGGACCGCTAACACCCGACTGTACATTTACTCCCCTGGTCATTGAGTCATTCGCCTACAATATTGAGCACTGCTAACATATGGCGCAATCATGCAGCAGTAGTACCAGCTAGCGACCCTCACAGGTACCCATTTAACCCCTGGGTGGAGAGGAGGTGTGGGTGGGAGACACTGAAAGCGTCTCTGAAATTTCCGGGAGGGAGTGGGATTTGAACCCCGGACCTCCGGATCGGTAGTCAAGCGTGTTACCACTAGACCACCACACACGACTACATGAACATTGAAAGGGGAAAGGGTTATATTTATCTAGATGATGCCACATTGACTTGTTCAGCTTTATCAACTGATGTAGAGTTTTAGGGTCCCGATACTTAGTGTAATAGGGTACTTTCTGTAAACTGTATGCCTTAACCTTTCCCTTCATGAATATCTATCAACTTAATTTTCAAAGAAATTTTGGCTCTGACAAAAACCGCAAGATTCAGATCTACATAATTCCAACAGAGCAGATCCTGATTAGACAGCTCCTACAGCAGCTGTCTGGTCTGGGTCTACTCTGTAAAGACATGAAAAGTTTGTACCAGGTAAATTTTGGGTTAAAAAACTCGGACACCAAATCTGTCCTCTACATCGGTTTGTATAACTGAATCAGTCAGTTCTGCACCATTTTGACTTAATGAGACTGACACTGTAGCAAATACAGGCTAAAGGTGCGTACTCAAATACTAAAATTGTCATTTCCCCACCAAAGCCTTTGTTGTGACCACTCTTTAGAATCGTCTCAAAGAGACGATTCTAAAGAGTGGTCACAACTTAGGGTTTGGTGGAATAAAAAAGAAGTTATTATTGAAAATGTTTTTTAGATCTCTGGCAAATAGTCTTGAAGTAGCAGTTTGATCTGGGTCTGCACTTTTTGCCTAAGGTTTTTTTTCTGCTTGAATATTTATAGTTATTAGGGTACCAAACAGAGCCTCTAGTGACCATAAATTGAATAAAGATGGATGTCAATGAGAGCAGGTGGTTATTTAATGTAGAAAGAGCTGGAAGAGCTTCTTGAATAACTTGTGTACTGCATTAAGCTACCACCTGTCTTAAAAACCAAGAATTAGTCCCAATTTTAACGGTTTATTTAGATTTAATATTAGTGTACTGTTATCTTACCAAACCTTACAGTATGCTTCGCATGCACTTTGGTTATAATACAAGTACAGCTGAACTGGGATATTTTTAATTTCAAGGGATCATACAAATTACTTTGAGATAACGGAGGTTCAAATCGTCCAATTTCTAATCTGAACAATTTCTCAAGTTCACTGCTTAATGCAGGTCTAAAGTAATGCTGAAAGCTCCTGTAGGAGCTTTCAGCATTACTTTCCACTTGCATTAATCTGTCACATGTGCTTGATATGCATAGCGATACATATTAGAACAATTTTGTATTGTAAATTTTGGAAGGACTGAACTTTTTATGGCGTTCGGAACGCCATATAGCAGTCGGTCTCTTTATGGCAACGAGTTCACTTGTCTAGTGAACATGCGCAAGACAAAATAGTTTTCTTCAAGTCTGCACTAGTTTGGTTGTAAAGTGTTCATGTATTTGTTTACTCTTCATGTATTTAATAATAATTCGCTGTGTGAGATAATTACTACTAATCTACACAAAGATAAACTTTTTAAAAGTCTTGAATTTTAATAAACTCCAAGTATGTCGATGCTCCAGAGTGGGCCCTGTGCTTTCATCGGAAGAAGAAGAAGACGCGAACGAATATTTTTACCGTAGTTTTCGCAACACATTGGCGTTCTAAAGCAGAAGGAATATAGCCGAGGTTTCCGATTGCATTTTTATACACATTCGTAACTGATTAGCATATAGACCTACATCTTCAGCCAATCAAACTGTCTTTTGCATCGTATTCAGTCATTTCCGTTTGACCTGTACTCAAAATTAGAAATAGGAAGTTTCATAAAGAACAAGGTCAAAGAAATCTAAAATAATCAACCAATGAAATTCAGAATTCCCATATACACATTTATCATGCATCGAACAGCGTGTTTTGACTATGGCACCCAACCTCAACACAAGTCTAAATTTTACAAGAAGTAAAACCGTAAAAACACGGGGTTCTATCAGCTTATCAAAGTAAGTTTTATCCATAGAAGATTTTCAACACATATTCAATCAAATTATATTCCAGTGTCAATAACAACTGTGAAAATAAGAGTCTCTTCTATGTATCGTGTAACCGCCGAGTCGCCGACACTGTCGTTTGCTCAAGACGTTTGTGTCGTGTAAAAGCGAAAGTAGGTAGCAATTTGTTGAAATGTCTTTCCCAGCTTACAACTCTACTTCAGACTGTAGTTTCTGAATTTGAGTTTCATCAGGTTCCAAACAACTACCATAATTGTATGTACATGTATGGATCTACTTAGTAATTAAAAATAAAAACAGTCTACCTTCAAATTTGTAAGCAGACTACATTTATTCAAAATAAACGAGTGCTGAACATGGAAAAATAAATGTTATGTGTAAGAATTAGTTGAATAAAAAATGTAGGATTATAGGTAGCCTTTGTATCATTTTGATGTTGTGCTTCAGTTTTTGCATCAGCTTTGGACATGAAAGCATTAATTGACCCTTTACTTCATGAATATTCATATAAGAAATAATGACATCATGAATGTAATTAAGATATTCTTTTGCCATAGAAGAAACTAGAAGCATGTCTATATATAAACAGCAGATCATGAGATGGCTCCTTTTGTTTCAGTCTGTCATATTTTTATGCCCCCAATCAAGGGGGGGGGGGGGGGGTTTGACTGTTGGTTTGTTGGCTTGGCTCAAACTTTAATGTTGGCAATAACTTTGTAGCCATTGCACATACATACTTCAAACCTGGCATGCCTATGCAACTTACAGAGGCGAACATTTTTTATTTTATTTTTTTTTGGGGGGGGGGGGGGGGGGGGGGGGCGCTTATTAAAATCAAGTTTATATATAACTGTTAAATGTCACATTACGGGTCAAATTTATGTTTGTCACAATCAGGGGCATAGTGTTTCACAAAAATGTGTTGTTATTAATACTGTTATCAATTCCAAGACGTTATTGTTATTAACGTGTACATCAATTTCCCCCCTTACAATTAACATCCATATCAAACCCGAACGCCATTATGGCCATTCAGGCCTTTGATTTACTTCGACTTATCCTGAAGTTCGAGTTACCAGAGTTTGAGGTATTTAGGTTCAATTGTGTAACGAAACCTTTCTAAAGTGACCAATCTAAACGTAATGAAATGTTAATCTTCAAGACTGACATAAGCTTAACCCTTTACTTAATGAATATTCATTTGACTCCATCCATTAACTCTTTCCTCCATAAATACGCCTTTCTACACCTCTGTAAAAGTCACACGTCGAAACCATCATGATAAATAGAGCATTTGCTCCTATAGGAGCAAATGCTCTATTTATCACAATGGTTTCAAACTACAAAATTCTAAAAGTTTCCTTTTCTCTAGTTAATGCTCCTTTTCAGTAGGTTTATTCTAAGTGGTTTGATCTAAAAATAGCCTATGAGTGAATGGGTTGATAAATACTTGATCATTTAAGTTTTGTATTAAAAATGTAAAACCAGGGAATTTGGTGAAAGAGAAAACAGTAGAGAAATAGATCTGATACATTAAAGCAAAGAGAGCAGACCCTGATCAGGCAACATCTATAGGAGCTGACAAACCTGGATCGACTCTGTTTGCAGACCATAAAAAGGCTCTAAAGATGCTCTACCTTGTTACGGAAGTAAAATCCCTTGTTTAATTGTTTTCGATGCAAGTGATAATTAATTACTGTACATGTACATAATTGCAGGAGTCTTGCATAAAAATCTAGATGGTGTAAAGGGTTATAATGTAGCAGTTGCATACTGTAGTTGAAACTTAGATTTGCCTTTAACCCTTTACTCCATAGATATGCCTTTAATACCTTTGCAAACATAGCAGACCCAGATAAGATGGCTCCTGTTGGAGCCATCTGATCTGAGTATGCTCTGTTTGCTTATGATATATACATGTAATTCTATAATTCTACAGTGTCTGTCAAATATGACCCAAGTTCTTGTGCTATTGTAGCAATTGATCCAATTAATATTCATGATATCATTATTTCTTACATGAATATTCATGGATTATTCTGTTCAATATTCATGTAAGAAACAATGGTGGAATAAATGTTTATTAGCTGGTTTAAAAGGGTTAAAATGTAGCATTTGCATACTGTAGTTGACTTTTTAGCTCACCAGAGCACTTTTGTGCTCAGGGTGAGCTTTTGTGATCGCCTGATGTCCGTCGTCCGTCGTCGTCCGTCGTGCGTCGTCGGGCGTCAACAATTTGAACCTTTAAAAACCTTCTCCTCTGAATCTACAGGGTTCTCAGCTTTCATCTTTGGTACATAGCATCATCTGTAGGTCCCCTACAAAAGTTATATAAATTATGCCCCTAGAGTCAAAATTGGCCCCGCCCCAGGGGTGCCTTGTTTTCTATTGAAATATATAGTAAAATTTTGAAAATCTTCTTCTCTGAAACTGGAAGGTTCTCAGCTTTCATATTTGGCACATAGCATCATGTTGAGGTCCTCTACAAAAGTTATATAAATTATGCCCCTGGGGTCAAAATTGGCTACACCCCGGGGTGGCCAGTTTTCTAGCAAACTTGAAGCTGACTGCACTTTTAAGCATCTTATCTTTACTCATAAAGGCCATCAGGTCAGGCAGTAGTGAGGGGAGACTGACCTACCAGTGTTTATGCAAGTTTACCCTTAGTCTGATCAGTAGAGTAGAAATTGTGTTTAGCCAAATAAATAACAAACACTCATTTTAGATTGAGAAAACTAAGTGGATAATTCTTAAAATTCTCTTTGCATATCTTTGTCCTCCATTAAGCTCTCAGATATCAATATAGAGTCTTATCAGTATATCTTTTGTGAAGTTCAGCTGAATACAAGTCAAGTGTTCTATGCTGTAGCATTCTTTATCTGCTTCAGAATTGTTGTCTGCTTGTCTAAGATTGTTCACATTGTTTTTAATACATGTCAATCCTACAATTAACTCTCTTGTACAAAACAATTATGAAGTACAATATTGGATTCTGATCTGACACATATGTAACTTGAAGTTACATATGCATCAGATCAGAATCCAAACTGTGCTAGGTCTCCCTTTGCACTTTTGATAACAACTGGATTGCCTCCCTTCTGGGTAGACAACTGATATTTTTAGATCTGGCCTATTGCACAGACAATAAACCCTTTACTCCATAATTATGCATTTCTACACCATTGCAAACAGAGTAGACCCAGATTAGATGGCCCATTTAGTAGCCATATGATCAGTCTGCTCTGTTTACTTATGATATTATATAGTGCAAATTGCATTAAATTATTTCCATTTTGTGTACAATATACTTATAATATGTTTACTTAGCCCTTTCCCTCATATAAATGCCTTTTCATGCATTTGCAAGCAGAGCAGACCCAGATCAGGCGGCTCCTTTAGCAGCTGTCTGATTAGGGCCTACACTGTTTGTTAATGGAATTTGAAAGATGTTTTTCATTACTTTCTAAAATGGCTACACTTTCTATTTTTCATTATAACTATTTTGTCCATGAATATTCAGTAGGTATTGAAATTTTGAATAAACATCGAACAGGGGAAGGGTTAAAAATAAGTTAAGATATGCATAATAATATGAACTCATGTAGAATGTATAATGAAAATATCTGAAATTTTGAACATAAGTATAGATTAATTTATTCTTTCTGAAATTCAACCATTTTGCCCAAGGAGATGCTATACATACTTTTTTTATATGACCTTCTTTAGATTTACATTGTTATAATATGTTTACATTTACATTTTTCTTTAATTTCTATTCACTTGAGGTCTCTGCAAAAGCTATATAAATTATGCCCCTTGGGTCAAAATTGGCCCTCGCCAGGGCTGGCTATATTTTCTATAGAAACACATAGTGAAAACTTTGAAAATCTTCTCCTCTGATTGTCTGGTGAGCGATGTCAGGGCCTTTCAGGCCCTCTTGTTTTGCTTTGGATTTTGCATGGTATCATACCTTTTCCCTTATGAACATGTATGCATGAATTTATCACTTATTTTGTATACCATAAAATGTTCATCTACAGTTAACTGTCTAGTTTTTTTTTCAGGTCTTTAACCCTTTCCCTAATAGGCTATTTTTAGACTCAACCTCTTTCAATAAATCTCCCGAAAAGGAGCATTTACTAGAGGAAAGGAAAATTTTAGATATGTGTAGTATTGAAACCATTGTGATAAATAGAACATTTGCCCCTATGGAACAAATGTTCTATTTATCACAATGGTTTCAAAAAGTGTCTTTTACAGAAGCGTCAAAGGGCGTTAATATGAGGGAATGGGTTAAATATCCATTGGTTTTGAGTCTTGACCTACATCAATCCTTAAGATCATTGCTTGCTATGTAATTACATGTATAGCAATAAAATCTGCATGTTGCAGTTATGATAATTTTTCCTTATTTTTCGCTGGTCTGTTTTGAAGAAATCACGAGCTAATGTCGTAACTCCGGCGTCATCGTCGTCTGAAATCTTAATATTGACCATAACTTCTTCAATTTTTCATTTACAACCTTTATTTTTGGTTTGCATAGTCATCTTGACAATGACGACATACGAGCGTTGGCACCCGCTTGCGGTGCTCTTGTCTCAAGTAGTCACAGTGTCAAACAGTTCTACTCGTAGTGAGACGTCAAATAACTTGGCGACTCATCCAGGTTCAAACTAATTGTTTAGCTGTTTCCCTAAAGAACATTTTATTAACCCTTTCCCTCATTTAAATGTTTTCACACATTTACAAACAAAGTAGACCCAGATCAGACGGCTCCTAGAGGAGCCGTCTGATTAGGGTCTACTCTGTTTGCTAATGAAATTTGAAAAGATCTGTTTCTTTTCCTTCTTAAATGGCTACAATGCTCCCCCTTCCATATTTCATAATAAATAATTTGTCCATGAATATTCAGTAGGTAATGAAATTTGGACTAAATAAAGAACAGGGAAATGGTTAACATCACCTTTCATCACCTTTAATGATAGTTATAGTTTCATTTAAAGTTATCAAAAAATAAATTGCCAAGTTGAGTAGTCCAACTCCACAAGTCAGTGTAGAAAGGAGATGAGGTTTTGAATATTTAGAATAAATACGCTAATCACTGCTGTTTACAATTTTGTCTTTCAGAAGAACAACCCTCTGTTTGAGAGTGTTGCCCATGCCATGCATGAGTTATTAGCCTTTAGAGGTATGCTGGTGGACAAGAAGCTCACTCAGGAGGATGCCCGAGACATCAAGAAGGACATTGTAAATGTCATAGACTGGGGCAATGGGTAAGCTGAAGGGAATTTAACCTTTGCACTCCCCGAATGGTTTACTGTATACATACTGTTCTTGTGTCAACTGCTTTGGTAGGGTGATACATATGGATGACCTTTCTGTTGTCAGTTCATCTGTCTGTTACATATTTTTCGTCACGTCTCTGCCAGAGGTCAAATAATTTCTTGTTTTAGCAATGGATTTGTTTCAAATAAACTGTCAAACACTTCATCACCAATGTAACCCTTTTCCTGCTGGATATTCATGAAAGGAATAATGACTTCATGAATATTTGTTAGCTGAAGTTTTATAATGGCATATGAACATAGGATGTTTTGGTATTTGTGGAAACTGTAGAGTCAGATCTATTATAATTTCATGAGCAAACAGAGCAGACACTGATCAGACAGCTCCTATGGGAGCTATCTGATCTGGGTCTACTGTGTTTGCAAAGGAGTGTAGAAGTGTTAATGTGAGGGAAAGGGTTAATTGATATATAGAGGATCTTACATGAGTGTTCATTACACATGAAACAATGTATAATGAACATGAATGTAAGATTCTTTTTATCACATAATCCTTAAAATGCCATAGAAAATAAAACGGACTGGCTGACGGCTGTTTCTACCATTGCTTTACAAACAGCGTAGTAATACAACGGACGACCCGCATGGAGTGCTATGATTGGCTAACGCTTTTTAAATGAGAGCTACAATTGGGTAACTTGCTAATTTGCATAAAAAATGCACTAGTGCAATTCTGCGAAATAAGGCACTCTGTAACGGCACTCCCACATAGTAGATCATGTGATAAATATATACATTGCTTTTGGAGGGCTTTAATTGGAGCAGCAATGATCACCAAGTTGAATTTTTATAATGACCTATGAACACTCAAAGGTTGTTGCCACTGTATAATAAAATATATATTATTTCACAAGCAAACAGAACAGACCATGATCAGATTTTGATCAGTTTGATCTGGATCTACTCTGGAAAAGCTCCTATAGGAACCATCTGATCAGGGTCTCCTCTGTTTGCTTATCGTTTATACAAAGGAAATACATGTAGTTAAAAGGAAAGAGTGTAATGATATTTCTGGTTGAACTCATTCAGTTTAGTAACGTATAATTATGTTTCTAACAATATATTTTTGTAATCTGTAGTCAGCTTGGGATGGACCTTGTGCCAAGAATTGATGGTGAGCAGGTGGACGGTGATATGTGTAGTATAGCCCAGCTCCACCGTATACACATGCAGAGTGCCCAGATGGCTGACCATGACAAGGTAGTCAATACCACCCTCTGACCAGTTTTTGTGTCACCTGATGAGAGGCAGTATGTCACTTAGGGATCACTTTTCCGTCGTCTGTCCGTACGTCCGTCTGTCTGTCTATCCATCTGTCAGTCTGTCTGTCCGTCACACTTTCTTTTTTTTGGCTGTCATTTCTTAACTTATCTCTATAAAGCTTTCAAATATCACATGTGTCTTCCTCTCATTGAGGACCATTGATGTTAATAAGGTCCATCACTCTGCACGCAATACTTTTGGAGTTATTCCTCTTTGTTCTGAATTTTGTCACACTTTCTTATAAACTAATCATTATAGAGCTTTCAAATTTCACATGTGTCTTCCTCTCATTGAGGACCATTGATTTAACTAAGGTCTGTCACTCTGCATGCAATATTTTTAGCTCACCTGAGCAAAGCTCAGGGTGAACTTTTGGGAGACTTGAATGTCCGGCGTCCGGCGTGCGTCGTTCGTTGTTCGTCGTCAACAATTTGCTTGTGAACACTCTAGTGGTCACAATTTTAGTCCAATCTTCATGAAACTTGGTCAGAATGAATGTCTTGATAAAATTTCGGACAAGTTCGAAAGTGGGTCAAGTTGGGTTAAAAACTAGGTCACTAGGTCAAATAGTAGGAAAACCTTGTGAACCCTCTAGAGGTCACATTTTTAGCCCAATTTTCATGAAACTTGGTCAGAATGATGGTCTTGATAAAATCTCGGAGGAGTTTGAAAAGTGGGTCATGTGTGGTAAAAAACTAGGTCACTAGGTCAAACAGTAGAAAAACCTTGTGAACACTCTAGTGGTCACAATTTTAGTCCAATCTTCATGAAACTTGGTCAGAATACATGTCTTGATAAAATCTCGGACGAGTTCGAAAGTGAGTCAAGTGGGTTTAAAAACTAGGTCACTAGGTCAAACAGTAGAAAAACCTTGTGAACACTCTAGTGGTCACAATTTTAGTCCAATCTTCATGAAACTTGGTCAGAATGAATGTCTTGATAAAATCTCGGACGAGTTAGAAAGTGGGTCAAGTGGGATTAAAAACTAGGTCACTAGGTCAAACAGTAGAAAAACCTTGTGAACACTCTAGTGGTCACATTTATAGCCAAATCTTCATGAAAATTGGCCAGAATGATTGTCCTAATAAAATCTTGGACATGTTTGAAAGTGGGTTATGTGAAGTCAAAAAGTAGGTCACTGGGTCATATCTTAGAAAAATGTAGTTTACACTCCAGTGGCCACATTTGTAGCCCAGTCTTCCTCAAACTTGCTCAGAGTGTTTGTCTTGGTGATACCAAGGCTGAGTGTGATCATGAGTTGGGTGGGAATAAAAAGTAGGTCACTAGGTCAAATCTTAGAAAAACTACTCTAGCGGGCACATTTTAAGCCAAATCATGATAAAATCAATATACTAAATCTTTGAAAATCTTGTTCTGCAGAATTACTGCTCATTATCCACTATCAACATTGTTCAAATATTGTCCCTAAGGTCAATTTTGGCCCTACCCATGGGCTACCCAGCAAAAATCTTTAATCTATGGTAATCAGGTGAGCGATTAAGGGCCATCTTGGCCCTCTTGTTTTAGTTATTTTCCTTTGTTCTGATTTTCCCACTCCAGCATATTAAAAGTTTATGTGTCATTTGCGAGCAGGTGACACATGTGTTCCTCCGAATACTCTTAAATGAAAGATCGTACAACAGAAATTGTTTTAAACTCAAACATGATGATTGCAGCTAGAACCTATGATAGTTTTGATGGTGAATAGTAACAAGTGTGGTAAATTAGGACTTAAGATACGTTTGGTCAAACAATCTTTTTTAAAACAGGACCCAGAGCCATACATAAAAGGTGTACTGATCTATTCAAACTCCTCAATTCCCAGCTAAACTATACCTTGTTCATAGTCATTACAATCACCTAAAAGGCAATTTTGATGATATGTAGAGAGTTTTGTGGTGTAATAAAGAAAATGTTTTCTTAACCCATTACCTCATAGGCTATTTTTAGATCCAACCTCTTTCAATAAATCTACTGAAAAAGAGCATTAACTAGAGAAAGGGAATTTTTTTTTTTAGAATTTTTTAGTTTTGAATATGGAAAAATAGTCAAACAGGGAGAGCCACACACGGAATGACACCGCACCAAACACCATCTAACAAGAAACGGTAAAGCCACAAGACAAAACATAACAGGACGCATATCAAGACGAAACACATTAAACATTAAGCATATTAAACAACAAAATTGACCGTAGGCTGAAAGCAGGAGTGCCGCCTTGGAACGGCCAGCAGCCAAAAACAATAAAAAAAGGGCTACTGGGGGACTTAAACCTGGTTTACGGGTACCCAACCTCGTCCTTATCCCACTTTCACCAAAGTCAAAATGTAAATAAAATTCCCCCTCCAGACAACACCACAACATGCATAACGATGTATGCCAAAATGAAAATGATTTGAAAATAAACGCTATTAGAAGTAAACAAGCAACGTCATCATGTAAATGACGTCATAATTTAAAAGTACGGGAAAACTATTTGAAACACTTCTACACCGACATTTAAAAGATCAATCGCAAGAAAATACAATTACTAGTGGATATTAATCATACACAACTTTTTTGTTTGAAAAAGAATAAACTTGACATCGTAGGCATCTACTCGATGACTATTCAGGTCAGAGCAGCTGTGGAGTAGTCATTTGGGGTACGACAGAACTGGCAAAATACAAATATCTAATTTCCTCCCTCTGTAAACGGGTTTCAGAGGGAATCTTCATAGAGCAAAATTTTAATGCTCTATTTATCACAATGGATTCAAAAAGTGGTTATTACAGAGGCGTAGAAAGGCGTATTTATGGAGGAAAGGTTTAAGTGTAAAACTTGTTTAATTAAGGGCTGACTGATCTTGGCTCTGTTTGCATAGGCCTGAACAGGATGAATTATGGAGTTAAGTTAAGTTATGGTTATAAGAAAATGTTTCTCTGAGTCTAGCAGGTAGCGTAGACCAAGATTAGGGCTTATTCTGCTGGTAAGATGGAGTAGTGGTTTATACAATTGATGAGGGAAACAGTGTAGACCCTGATCAGATGCAATGCAACATCTCTCATCTCTCATCACAGATACAGATAATGGTGCATTTTCAGATACTAAAACCATCATTTTTTCCACTAAACCTATGCTGTGACCTTTCTTTCAACCCTTTCCCTGTTCTTTGTTTATTCCAAATGTCAATACCTACTGAATATTCATGGACAAAATAGTTATAACTAATTATGGAAGGTGAAACATTGTAGCCATTCCAGAAAGTAAAGAAACATCTTTCAAATTCCAATAGCAAACAGAGCAGACCCTGATCAGACAGCCCCTGTAGGAGCCGTCTTATCTGGGTCTACTCTGTTTGCAAATGTGTGAAAATGCATTTATATGAGGGAAAGGTTTAAATCTAAAGTGATGATTTCAAAGAGTGGTCACATCATAGGGTTTGGTGGAGATATAAATAAACTGTTCTTGAAAATGGTTTAATTTACACATCTTATCCAGACCTCTTATCTCTGACCTAGCTCTGATCTCTGTTTGAAAAACACACTGTTTCTCATGGTGTTCATGATAAATGCTCTGCTCTTAGGTTTTGCTGTTGCTAAGACCATTTATAAATACTGAAATTTCATAAAAGAATGTTCCATAATTTTGAATTGTCCTTTCACTGTGAAAATTGTTATTGTTAATTTCTCAGTCAAATATTATTTTGCTGCAAGTCATTAGAATTGCTTTGAAGAGGCAATTCTAATGTCGGAGTTGCAGCACGATACAGTTTGGCAGAGAAATATTAAAAATATTTTAATTTTAATTTCTAAATACACTTCTTATCCACAGCCCAGGTCACAGGTAATAGTTACCCCATTCCCTCATAGGCTATTTTTATATCCAACCTTTTTGAATAAATATACTGAAAAGAAGCATTAACTAGAGAAAAGGAACAATTTAGAATTTTGGGGTTTGAAACCATTGTGATAAATAGGAGCAAATGCTCTATTTATCATAATTGTTTCACAAAGTGACTTTTACAGAGCCGTCAAAAGTCATCAATATCAGGGAAATAGTTGAATCTTATCTATTTCAGCCCCATCAGAGAAGGAAGACAAAAACGAGTAAGGGAGAGGTGGTGGCAGAGTCCGGCATCAATACCCATCACCTACTGACCAGCTTCAAACACTTTGGCTGTCAGATTGGCGATGCTTCAGAGACACTCCTGGCCCTGTACCAGTACAAAGACAGCAAATGTATATGCTTGACGTAAGTTACTAGGGATCTCATCGGGATCCATACTATTGGCATAGGCTGTCACAGATTTGCCATTTGTGGTGATAGTTAGTTGATTTGTTAGCACTTTCAAGACGGAATTTTCAGATGAATTATTCCTGAATTCAAATAGGCCAAGCTTACTTTGAAAATTCAGGGAAATTTGGGGGTGGGGGAAGGGGGGGGGGAGGGGGGTGTAACCTCTCTATGAGCCCTTTCACTGTTTGCAAAAAAAAAATTAGTGACTCATTTCCAACTCTGAAAGTGTTATTATAAATTATGTGTGTACTATCATGCATTAATGCTTTTATACAGAGTTGGTCCTTAAATTTTTTTCTTTCTTATACGCTTGTCTTCAGATGGGGCATATTATATCTTGGCGCTGTCCATCCGTTTCAAATTCGATAATGAGCAAGATTGCCCCAGCCACTCCAGAATTATTTCCCCTTATTTTATGAATTTCTGTGAACTTTTTCTTGTCCACTCCCTAACTCAAACAAATGCAATTCAGTCCTTTTCAAATTTGGTCAGCATGTATATTACCATAATATCTCAGTCAAGTTTGTTGTCCTGCATTTAACAACCACCTTCTTTTTAATACTTCAATGTTAAATCAGTACGTGCTTGTTTTAACCCTTTCCTTCATAGGCTATATTTAGATCCAACCTCTTAGAATAAATCTACCCAAAAGGAGCATTAACTAGAGAAAAGGAAACATTTGGAATTTTGTAGTTTTGAAACCATTGTGATAAATAGAGCATTTGCTCCTATTGAGAAAATGCTCTATTTATCACAATGGTTTCAAAAAGTGACTTTTATAGAGGCGTAGAAAGGCGTATATATGGAGGAAAGTGTTAAGGGTTAAGCATGAATTGATCTTTGTATGAATAGTCATTACTTGTTTTATATTATATAAATATCACATCCTATGGAGAGCGACAGCACGTATTGTCAACCCGAGGTTGGTAATTTTAACCAAGGCTTTAGCCGAGGTGTACATAACCATACCGAGGGTTGACAATACGTGCTGTCACTCTCCATTAGATGTGATATATATTTTATTATACAGAACACTACAAACAACACAATCACTTTCGTCAGCAAATGGTTTTATTTAATAGCAACAATAAACAGTTTGAAACCAAAGTTAAAAAATTTCGGTGCTTAAAAATCGCTTAACAGCTTTACACTTATATTCAGTACACATAACAGTACTGGTTGAGTCCTTTTCACTGTCCAATCTTGACATATCCTCCGAAATAGTCGCATTACCCGACATTTCTTAAATAGTTAAACAAAAACGGATGACGTCATTCGATGACGTTGGTCGGATGACGTTACGCACACAATTTAATAAGCGCTCACTGATCTAGACGCACTGTTGCCTGCACGAGATAATGTTACATGGAACAGTACAAATTGTTTCATGGTGGACATATGGAAAATTTGTATAGAAAAGCCATGTGAGGTATAATAATGGTAATTATTGGCTTGGACAAAGGCTGCAGGATCAGATTTACTCTAATTTTATAAGTAAACAGCAGACTCAGATCTGGATCTACTCTGTTTGCATGAAAAGTCTTTAATATGAAGGAAAGGGTTCAAGCTGGTTTTACTTTACTCAGTACAGTGAAGTTGCTATACATGTATATGCAGGGGCATTTTATGGAGGCATGATGCTGGACAAGTGTAATACAGAAAGCTTCTGTGGAAGTTGTCTTCATTGTTTTTATTCTTTGTTAATCATTGTTTTGCTTTAAAAGTCACTCTCGTATAATTTTACTTGAAATACAGACAGGTTCCAATATACTGTGATAATAAAATTCTATGTATGGACTTCGTTACAGGGAGAAATTTGCAGTGAAAAACAGTAAGCTGCTGGTTCCCGAGGACATCGAAAAGATCAACAATTACTATGGACTATTTACAGTAAGTTGTGCACACTTAATTATCCCAAGTATTTGGACAGATAAACTTAGGCAAATAATGCAGACCCAGATTAAGTTGGTTCTGAAGGACTGACCTAATTTCCCAAAGTATTCAGGCCAACTTAAGCACATAGTAACTTCTACACTTAGGCTCATTGAATTCACATACACATTATTCACCATCATTCTGTGCTGCTTAAATGACTTGGAAATTTTACGTGCAGCTAGGCAAGTAACACCACGGGGGCAAGTGTATATCTTGCAGACACAACTTTCTAGTTTTAAAAAAAGACATTGAAAAATGTACTTTTATTATTGAAGCAGAAATTTGCAGACGGCAATTGCTCATAGTACAGAAGGTTTACATTTTCAACACTGTTGTAGAATCCTTAAGCAATAGTTTTGATCCAGATGAACTGCCAAGTGTCCAATCAGCCTCCAGTCTGTTTTGTGTTCTGATATTCTCAAAAGAGGACAAGAATTATTTTAGAATTAAAGCGGAGAGTAATTTTGCTGTTTGTTTTTGCACAGGATCTGACCAATGAAGACCTGGAGAAGGATCTATTCCTAGTGGCCCACATTTACAGAGTTGGTAAGACTTCATAGTATAGCTTGTTTATGGAAGAAAACCTATTTATATTAATCTTTTACTTTGTAGAAACACCTTTGCAAAGTAAATTTTTATAATGATTTATGAACACAGAATTTCATGGCTGGAAGAACATTTCTAGAATTCCATATGAAAACAGAGCAGATCCTGACTAGATGGCTTCTGCAGGAGGTGTCAGATCAGGGGCTACTCTGTTTGCAAAGACGTCCATAGGCATCTCTATCAGGTAAAGGGTTAATCAGATTTAATCTCTACAATTGGTTTAATGAAAATTGTAAGAAATGAAATGGATGTATTGTATGATGGCTTTCATCTGCAGAGATATTTAAACCTTCTTTCAAAATATTTATCTTGGCAATATTTAGAATCAGAGATTCATTGTCTGTCAGCCAAAATAAATTCTGGAGTGTTTAGTCAATATGGGAGTTACCCCATTCCTGCATAGGCTGTTTTTAGACCCAACCTCTTTGACTAAATCTCCCAAAAAGGAGCCATTACTAGAGAAAAGGAAATTTTCAGAATTGTGTAGTTTTGAAACCATTGTGATAAATAGAGCATTTGCTCCTGTGGAGCAAATGCTCTATTTATCACAATGGTTTCACAAAGTGACTTTTACAGAAGCGTAGAAAGGCGTCAATATGCGGGAATGAGTTAACCCTTTGCTTCACATAATGCTTTTTTATGCCTTTGCAGAGTAGACCCAGATCAGACGGCTCCTATAGGAGCCATCTGATCGGTGTCTGCTCTGTTTGCTTATGGAATATATAATACAGATATAATCCTACAGTATTTGTCTAATTTGCTAAATATTTCCATGAAAAAAATTTACAGTATAAATATTTAAGTTAATGAATATTCATGAAGTGATCAGTTCATGCAATAAATGTTCATTGGGAAAAGGGTTATAATAGAAGGAATTTCATCTAATTATGCTGATAAATTCAAGTGTGATGTGCAGTGACGTTTAGCACTCTACTGGAGAAATTGTGATTACCTTCGTAATCAGTTTGGGCCCAACTGAGACACCGAGTAACTTGGCATCTCATCCGGATCAGACTGTTTTGCACTCTTGACTTTTTTTAACCCATTATCTCATATGCTATTTTTAGATCCAACCACTATGAATAAATCTACCAAAAAGGAGCATTAACTAGAGAAAAGGAAACAATTTGAATTTTGTAGTTTGAAACCATTGTGATAAATAGAGCATTTGCTCCTATAGGAGCAAATGCTCTATTTATTACAATGGTTTCAACAGGTGATTTTTACAGAGGCATTGAAAGGTGTATTAATGGAGGAAAGGGTTAAACTAATTTTATGAAAAATGTTCTTTACGAAGTGAAGCAGACGAAAATATTTACACACAACAATAATTTTTTGTTCAGAGTGCAGAAGATTTAACAGTCATGATGTTTGGAATATTCAACAGTCGTAATATTGTGTACTTGACACTTATTTCAGGCAAGATGGTGCCAGAGAATTCTAAGAAGTCTCCCAGTGTCTCCTACAAGCGGCCCTGGGGAGTTGGTGGTAGGTAGATGAGGCAGTGAAATGTAGGGCTCTAGGGCCCAGACATGTCAGACTTGTTCTTGTTTACGCTCAAAACCTTCTTCTCAAGGGTTTTACCTTCACAAATTTTAAATTTGCACAAAGGTTTGTCATGAGGTGTCCGGGCTGCTATATATTGGACAGTAAATCTTCTCGAAAGCTACCACTTAGTACATGAATCTGTGTGTCACTTAACCCAGTTCCTCATGAGCTATTTTTAGATCCAACCTTCTACTGAAAATGAAGCATTTAGTGAGACAAAAAGGTAACTTTTAGAATTGTGTAGTTGTGAAACCATCATGATAAATAGAGCATTTGCTGCTATGGAGCAAATGCTCTATTTATTACAATGGTTTCAAAAAGTGACTTTTATAAGGCATCAGAAGGCATCAATATGAGGGAATGGGTTAAAGCTGCTTTATGCAGAATTGTAGTAATGTAGCTTTCTACATTAAACCTTTCCCTGTTCTATATTTAGCCCAAGTTTCAATACCTACTGAATATTCATTAACAAAATAGTTACACAGAAATATGGAAGGTGGAACATTGTAGCCATTTGAGAAAACAAAGAAACAGACCTTTCAAATTCTATTAGCAAACAGAGCAGACCCTCTAGGAGCCGTCTGATCTGGGTCTTCTCTGTTTGCAAATGCGTGAAAACACGTTTATATGAGGGAAATGGTTGAATTATGTCTTGCATTAACCCTTTCCCTGTTCTATGTTTATTCCAAACTTCAATGCCTATTGAATATCATGGACAAAATATTCATAATGAAATATGGAAGGTGAAACATTGTAGACATTTTAGAAAACAAAGAAACAGATCTATCAAATTCTATTAGCAAACAGGGCAGACCCTGATCAGACAACTCCTCTAGGAGCTGTCTGATCTGGGTCTACTCTATTTCAAATGCGTGAAAACACGTTTATATGAGGGAAAGGGTTAAGTTTTCAGTTGTTATAGGGACCAACAAGTATACTTCTCTTGAGTAGTTGCTTGATGGAGGTTTTACTGTATCTATATTTATACCTGAGTCATACAACATCTGTAATATTAAGCAGGTTGTCTGTCCAATCAAATATAACACCATTTAACCCTATCCTTGCCGAATACTCATGTAAGAAAAATGACGTGATTATTTATTACTTAAATTTTTATAATGGTATATGAACAGAGGATTTTTTTTAACCTTGGCAGAAACTGTGGAATCAGAGTTATATTAGTCCAAAAGCAAACAGAGCAGACCCAGATCAGACGGCTCCTACAGGAGCCATCTGATCTGGGTCTTTTCTGTTTGTAAAAGCATAAAAAGTCTTTTATATGAAGGAAAGGGTTAAGATAGTCATTCAACAGAGAAGAAATAAGATAAAAACTATTGTATTGCTGGACTTGATTCTTTATCAATTTTTGCTGAAACACAATTAGATGTACCCTTGTCTTTGTCTGTTTGTCCCTGCTGACTGATGTGCCTACTCTGTATCTGCACAGATTGAACTGGTCAGATTGAATCTTAACCCTTTACTCCATAAATATTCATGTAAGAAATGGTGACATCGTGAATATTAACCTTTTGGCCTTGACAGAAACTGCAGAAAAGGGTCTAAATTATTCCATAAGCAAACAGAGCAGACCCAGACCAGAGGTCTCTTACAGGAACCATCGTTTTTGGGTCTACTCTGTTTGCAATGGCTTTGACCCATTCCCTCATAGGCTATATTTAGACCCAACCTCTTTGAATAAATCTACCGAAAAGAAGCATTTACTAGAGAAAAGGTAAATTTTAGATTTGTGTAGGGTTGAAGCTATTGTGATAAATACAGCATTTGCTCCTACGGAGCAAATGCTCTATTTATCACAATGGTTTCAAATAGTGACTTTTATAGAG
The DNA here is from genome assembly GCA_963576725.1 of Azorinus chamasolen. Lineage (NCBI taxonomy): Eukaryota > Metazoa > Mollusca > Bivalvia > Cardiida > Solecurtidae > Azorinus > Azorinus chamasolen. Next base: position 85,795,594 of record OY755244.1, read on the forward strand.
GCGCCAAAAGGCGTCAATATGCATGAATGGGTTAAAAGGCATATTCATAGAGGAAAGGGTTGAATACTCACATTCTGCCTCATATCGCAAGATGCAAAACTTGTCAGCTGTTTTTTATTTTCGTCATTTCCTTCCTTTGTTTAAACTAAAAACAGTCTTAGTGTCAAAAAGCTTTGATCCTGATGGGGCACCATGTTACTTGGCATCTTATCTGGGTCCAAACTGTTTGCAAAAGTAATCACAGAGTTACCTCTGGCAGTGAATGAGTTGATCATCAGAGCCGTATATAAAATACATGTATATGTAGTGTACAACCAGATCAGTCATTGTATCAGAATGTCAAATCCAAATTTGGGTCTTCACTGTTTGCAACACCTTCAGCAAGACAAGTAATACTGTAGCAATAAGTGTAGACCCTCAACTTCCCTCATAGGCTATTTAATACACAATCTTTTTGAATAAATCTATTGAACAGGAACATTTATGACAAAAAGGATTTTTTAAGAATTGTGTAGTTTTGAAACCATTGTGATAAATAGAGCATTAAATTTTGCTCCATAGGAGAAGATGCTCCATTTATCACAATGGTTTCAAAAAGTGACTTTTCCTGAGGTGTCAAAAAGTGTCAAAATGAGGGTTATCAGATTTTACATTCCAGTGAGGTGTGCTGATCTGGAGCTAGTCTGTATGCAAAGGGCTTATGATCCAAGAGTGCTTTTTGATGTGTTTGCATTTCATTTTGTTTTTTATTGTTTGTTTTTTACAGTACATAGACTTGAAGACAGTATGTATCGTGTCATGTGTATAATCTTCCTCATTTGTGTACATAAACATATAAATGCAGTTTTGGGCATGTTTTTTCTGTCATTTAAATCTAGTGCTCTCTCTCTCTCTGTGCATAACTCATGGTTGGTAAAAACTCTGCATTTTTATTCAAACAATGACAAGGGTCTGAAGGGACATTTGGGTATGGAAGTCAGTGTCTGCCTCCTGTCTATTAATAAATCAAAGCTGAAGATACGAGGAGTATTTTGGAAATTCTGTAAACTACTCGTTTATCTGCTGAACCCTGTTCTGTTGGTCGTCATTAAAATCACCTTTCAATACCATTCCATCATGAATATTTAACTAAGAAAAACTGACATCATGAAAACTTATTGACTGAATGTTTAATATAATAATATATGAACAGAGGAATGTTTACCTATGGCAGAAATTATAGAATCAGATCTACATAATTCCATAAGCAAACAGAGCAGACAGGAGTCGGCTGATCTTGGTCAACTCTTTTTGCAAAGGCTGAAAAGGCATTTATATGAAGTAAAGAGGTTATATTTAGGAAATGGTTAAGTACCAACAAGAATGTGTTGGCTGAATGATAATAGATTTGGATAGACCTGTATACTGAGCTAAAGATAAAGGTGCATACCAAAATACTAAAATCGTCATTTCTTCACCAAATCCTATACTGTGACCACTCTTTAGAATCGTCTCTTCAAGACAATTCTAAAGAGTGGTCACAATATAGGGTTTGGTGGAGAATTAAAGGAGGTATTGTGAAAAATGTTTAAATTTAAGCATCTTATCTGGACCTCTGTCTGTATGCCTCTTCTCTACAGACTTGTGTAATATAGTAGAACTCTTTAAACCGGGGCTTATTTAAATACTGTAAGCTTTATATCTCCACTAAACTCCGTGCCATGACATCATTTTAGAATCATCTCAAACAGATGATTCTAAAGTGTGGCACTAACGTAGATTTTGGCGGAGAAATAAAGGAGCTGTTCTTGATTTGTTTTAACCTTATCTGGGTCTCTGTTAAAATTGTCACTTGTCAGTGTACATTGTTGTATTTTAACCCTTTCCTTCACATAAACGTGTTTTCACGCATTTGCAAACACAGAAGACCCAGATCAGACGGCTCCTACAGGAGCTGTCTAATCAGGGTCTGCTCTGTTTGCTTATGATATAATATACTGGCAGGTATGATTCTACAGTTTCTGCCATGGCAAAAAGTTTCTGTGTTAATATGCCATTTTAAAAATTAATATAATTAATATATTCATGATATTTACATGATTATTCATGGAGTACGGAACTGCAGGAATCACTTTTATATTGTATTAACCCTTAACCTGATAAATATTCATGAATGATACGGCCCATTATAAATTCTTCCTATTAAAAGTATAGAATAAAGGAATTTATTGCCATGGCAAACATTAGGAAATCTTTGGTATAAGCTAGAAGATAAGACCCTTTTCAGACAGCTCCTGTAGGAGTTATCCGATCTAGGTCAACCTTGTTTGCAAAGACACCAGATGTCCTTGTCAAATAAAGGATTCAATTAGCATGTGTCTTAAACCTATGCCTCATGAATAATTTAGCAAGAATTTATCACTTTATGAATATTCATTTTTATAATGGTACCCAAACAATGGATTTTTTAGTCATGATAGAAACTTTATTATCAGAACAGACCCTGATCTAACAGCTGCTGTATGTACTGTCAGATCCGGGTCTTGTCTGTTTACAAATACATTTAACCCATTCCCTCATAGGCTATTTTTAGACCCAAACTCTTGAATAAATATACCAAAAAGGAACATTTACTAGAGAAAAGGAAAAGATAAGAATTGTTTAGTTTTGAAACCATTGTTATAAATAATGGTTTCAAGAAGTGACTTGTATAGAGACGTAAAAAGGTGTATTTATGGAGGAAAGGGTCAAAGGAGTCTCTATCAGGTAAAGGGTATCTTTACCTGATAGAGACTCCTTTGACCCTTTCTTAGTCTCTCTGAAACATTAACTTTGGCCATGAATTTTTAGGTGCTCTATTTATCACATTGGTTTCAAAAAGTGACTTTTACAGAGGCGTCAAAAGGGGTTAGTATGCGGGAATGGGTTAATTATATGCAACTTATCAGGAGCTCCGAGTGTATATCTAAATCAATAGACCTCTGATACTAGTTCGCACTTCTCGTGTGCTTGTCTTCATCATGCATTAACCCATAACCCTTTACCCTATGAGTATTCATGTGAGAAATAATGACATCATGAATTTTAATTAGATAAATTACCTGATCAAAAAAACTGTAGTCATATCTTTGTTATATCATAAGCAGACAGAGCAGACCCTGATCAGATGGCTCCTAATGGAGCCATCTGATCTGAGTCTACTCTGTTTGCAAAGGCGTAGAAAGGTGTATTTATGGTGTAAAGGGTTAAACTGCTGTGAAAAACTGTCTGCATAAATTTTGACTACATGTATTTTCGATTCAAACAAGCTTTTGAGAAACTATTGACAGAGTGTTAACCCTTTCCTCCATAAATACGCCTTTCTACAACTCTGTAATAACCACTTCTTGAAACCATTGTGATAAATAGAGCATTTGCTCCTATAGGAGCAAATGCTCTATTTATCACAATGGTTTCAAACTACATGTACAAGATTCTATAAGTTTCCTTTTCTCTAGTTAATGCTCCTTTTTGGTAGATTTATTAAAAAAGGTTGGGTCTAAAAATAGCATATGGAGGAATGGGTTTAACAGTGGAGTTACTTGGCATCTCACCTGGATCCAAGCTGTCTGCAAACGCGAGTCAGATAGTGAAAAGCAGGATTAGGGTTATTACTTTGTTCAAGTAAGGGCAACGAAGGAGCATGTTTTTCCCTGGAAATAATTATACTGTACAATCTTACTTCTGGAATGGCCTGCAGTCTGCACTTACTATTATTGTACTGGGTCTGATCAAAATAAAACCTGAAAATATATTACCCTTTACTCCATGAATATTTATATGAGAAAAAATGAATGTATGAGTATTAATTAGCTTATTTTTATGCCCTCCCCGATCAGATCTGGGGGCATATTGTTTTTGCCCTGTTTGTCTGTTTGTTTGTCACCAACTTTACATTTAGCATAACTTTTAAGTCCGTACTTGATATTGATATTTGGCATGCATATGCATCTCATAAAGCCACACATTTTTAGGGGTGACATGTCAAGGTCAAGTTCATCCTTCACAGTCAGAGGTCAAATATATAGATAAAATCACCGACTTTAACATTGACCATAACTTTTGAACCAGTAGAGATAGAGACTTAATTTGCATGCATGTGTATCTCATGAAACTGCACATTTTCAGTGGTGACAGGTCAAGATCATCCTTCAGGATCAAAGGTCAAATTGGGTGAGGGGCATAGTGTTTCACAAACACATCTTCTTATAATTTCATATGAATAAGACAACTTTGATCATGATAAAAGCTGTAGATTCAAATCTATATTATCCCATAAGCAAATGGTGTAGACAATGATCAAACAGTTTCTACACAAGTTGTTTGATCTGGATCTACTCTATTCGCTTTAATCCTTTCCCTGTTTGATATTCATGTAAAAAATAATTACAAAATGAATATTTATTAGCTGAATATTTGTAATGGTATATGCATACTTAACCCATTACCTCATAGGCTATTTTTAGTAACAACGTCTTTGTATAAATCTACCGAAAAGGAGGATTAACTAGAGAAAAGGAACATTTTAGATATTTGTAGTTTGAAACCAATGTGATAAATAGAGCATTTGCTCCTATAGGAGCAAATGCTCTATGCTCTATTTATCACAATGGTTTCACAAAGTGACTTTTACAGAGTCGTCAAAAGTCGTCTATATGAGGGAATGGGTTAATATTGTACAGATCTTATTATTCGATAAGCAAACAGAGCAGAGCCTGATCAGATGACTCCTATGGAGCCATCTGATCTGGGTCTACTTTGTTTGCAAATATGTGAACAGTCGTTCATATGAAGGAAAGGGTTAAAAGGTATATCTATGAGAAAAGGGTTAAACAGTGACATTATGATGGTGGTATCCTTAATAGACAATCTATGAATTGCAAGGGATAGAAGTACATAGTGAAAGGGAAAAACATTTATGTTATAGAATCATCTATGTAATTTGCCAATTTTTTGGCTACGTGTCCAATGAATATTGACTGTTTGCTGCCCGATCCTTGCATGGCCTCCGGATGATGCCCATGTGGAGATTGTATGTTGCCCGTAACCATGCGTTTATGGGCTGCTGGCTTGCAATTTTTATACGCCCACCTAATAAAGGTGGTCGTATATTGTCGTGGCCCTGTCCGTCCGTCCGTCCGTTCGTTCGTTCGTTCGTTCGTTCGTTCGTTCGTCCGTCAACATTTTGTTTGTCCGCTGTTTACTGGGAAAACTATTTGACAGATATTAATGAAACTTCACACAAATGTTAAATGCATCAAGATCTGAAGCTGAGTTGATTCTGAGGTTCATTTGATTTTTCATTTCAGAGTTATGGCCCTTGTCCTTAAAAAATATGCAAATAGTTTGTCCGCCGTTTTCTGGGAAAATTATTTGAGAGATATTAATAAAACTTCACACAAATGTTTAATGGATCAAGATCTGAAGCTGAGTCGATTCTGAGGTTCATTTGATTTGTCGTTTCTGAGTTATGGCCCTTGTCCTTAAAAAATATGCAAATAGTTTGTCCGCTGTTTTCTGGGAAAACTATTTGAGAGATATTAAAGAAACTTCACACAAATGTTTAATGCATCAAGATCTGAAGCTGAGTTGATTCTGAGGTTCATTTGATTTGTCGTTTCAGAGTTATGGCCCTTGTCCTTAAAAAATATGCAAATAGTTTGTCCGCTGTTTTCTGGGAAAACTATTTGAGAGATATTAATGAAACTTCACACAAATGTTTAATGCATCAAGGTCTGAAGCTAACTTGATTCTGAGGTTCATTTGATTTGTCGTTTTGGAGTTATGGCCCTTTTACTTAAAAAATAATGCAAATACATGCAAATAGTTTGTCCGCTGTTTTCTGGGAAAACTATTTGACAGATATTAAAGAAACTTCACACAAATGTTTAATGCATCAAGATCTGAAGCTGAGTTGATTCTGAGGTTCATTTGATTTGTCGTTTCAGAGTTATGGCCCTTGTCCTTAAAAAATATGCAAATAGTTTGTCCGCTGTTTTCTGGGAAAACTATTTGAGAGATATTAATGAAACTTCACACAAATGTTTAATGCATCAAGGTCTGAAGCTAACTTGATTCTGAGGTTCATTTGATTTGTCGTTTTGGAGTTATGGCCCTTTTACTTAAAAAATAATGCAAATACATGCAAATAGTTTGTCCGCTGTTTTCTGGGAAAACTATTTGACAGATATTAAAGAAACTTCACACAAATGTTTAATGCATCAAGATCTGAAGCTGAGTTGATTCTGAGGTTCATTTGATTTGTCGTTTCAGAGTTATGGCCCTTGTCCTTAAAAAATATGCAAATAGTTTGTCCGCTGTTTTCTGGGAAAACTATTTGAGAGATATTAATGAAGCTTCACACAAATGTTTAATGCATCAAGGTCTGAAGCTAACTTGATTCTGAGGTTCATTTGATTTGTCGTTTTGGAGTTATGGCCCTTTTACTTAAAAAATAATGCAAATACATGCAAATAGTTTGTCCGCTGTTTTCTGGGAAAACTATTTGAGAGATATTAATGAAACTTCACACAAATGTTTAATGCATCAAGATCTGAAGCTGAATTGATTCTGAGGATCATTTGATTTTTCGTTTCAGAGTTATGGTCCTTGTCCTTAAAAAATAATGCAAATAGTTTGTCAGCTGTTTTCTGGGAAAACTATTTGAGAGATATAAATGGAACTTCACAAAAATGTTTAATGCATCAAGATCTGATGCTGAGTTGATTTTGAGGTTTATTTGATTTTTCGTTTCGGAGTTATGGCCCTTTTACTTAAAAAAATGCAAATAGTTTGTCCGCTGTTTTCTGGCAAAACTGTTTGACAGATATTAATAAAACTTCATACACATGTTTAATGCATCAAGACCTAAAGCTAAGTCGAGTCTGAGGATCATTTGATTAAATGTTTCGGAGTTATGGCCCTTGCACTTAAAAAAATAATGCAAATCTATGCAAATATGAGGATGGCCATAACTTTTTCATTTGAAATGGTATTTACTTCAATTTTTTTATATGGTTAAACCTTAATGTGAATTTTCACATATATTGCGGGGGTTTTGATATGTCATTTTATTCTAAAGTTATGGTCCTTGAACTTTGTGTGTTCGTTGCTTTGTTAGTCGGTAAACTTTTAGTTTGTCTGTTGTTTTCTGGGAAAACTATTAAAATGATTTAAATGAAACTTAACAACTTAACACAAATGTTTTAAGCAACAAAATTTGAGGCTGAGTTTATTTTGAGGTTCATTCAGTTTGTCTTTACAGAGTTATGGCCGTTGCACTTTACAAAAATCTGCAAAAATGAGGATTAGCTGTAACTTTTTTATTTAATAAGATATTCACTTCATTTTTAAAAAAAAATAGTATCACCTTAATATGGAAATCAAGATCTGAAGCACAGATTAGAAAATGTCAACACTTATAAGGCATGTTGAATCAGAGAAAGTTTGCAAGTGGGCGTATTATGTACCGTATGCGGTACTCTTGTTGAAAATTTGTATAACTTTTTTTATGACAAATCGCAGAGGCTGTGGTGCCTGGGAATCTGTACGAAAATCATACAGTGACCGCCTACCTCTGTATATATGGAGACCGTACGACAAGTCTATGGGTGCCGTAAACTCATCGCAGGCAAATGTAAACCAGGCATAAGTGATAATGAATGTATTGATAGATTTATTTAGTTTTACAAACTGGTTGAGATTTGACATATTGGGTGTCCATATATTTAGACTAAGTGACATTGGGTTTCCAACTGTCCATTAACCCTTTCCTCCATAAATACGCCTTTCTACGCCTCTATAAAAGTCACTTCTTGAAACTATTGTAATAAATAGAGCATTTGCTCCTAAGTAGCAAATGCTCTATTTATCACAATGGTTTCAGAACTAAACAATTCTAAAAATTTCCTTTTTTCTAGTAAATTCTTCTTTTCGATAGATTTATTCAAAGAAGTTGGGTCTAAAAATAGCCTATGAGGTAATGGTCTAAAAATAGCCTATGAGGTAATGGGTTAAACCCATTTCATTCATGAATATTAATATACTTTTAAGAATTTATTACTGCATGAATAATTTCACATTAATAAGGACATTTTTTGCTGTGACTGAAACTTAAATTTCAAGCAAACAGAACATACCCTTATCAGACAGCTTCTACAAGACTTCTACAGATCTGGGTTGTCTTGGTTTACTCAGTTTGCAAATGTGCCAAAAGCTGTATATACGAGAGAAAGGATTAATTGAGAGTTTACTGTACATTATTATAACATAATTATATACCGTAGTCTAGATATTTTGACACCAGGTTTCTGACATAACTTCTCTTATCTCTGGGTTAGAACAACGGGTTAAGATTTTCTTATCAGTAAAACGTGTAAGAACACTTTTTAGCTCACTTGAGCCAAAGGCTCAGGTGACTTATTGTGACCGCGATCCGTCCGTCGTCGGACGTCCAGAGTCCGTCGTCCGTCCACATTTTCAAATGACATCTCCTCTGAAACTACTGACCCGATTTTAACCAAATTTTGTCAGAAGCATCAGTGGTTAGGGGGAACGAAATATTGTTCACATTATGACCCCCGGGCCAAAAAATGGCCCTGCCCTAGGGCTTATCAGTTTCTCATAGGAAAATCTTTAAAAATCTTCTTCTCTAAAACTGTAAGGCCTAGACTTTTGATATTTGGCATGTAGCATGATCTTATGGTCCTCTACAAAAATTGTTCTAATTATGACCCTTGACCGAAAATGGGCCCGCCCAAGGGCTTATCAGTTTTTCATAGGAAAATCTTTAAAAATCTTTTTGTCTGAAACTGTTAGGCCTAGACCTTTGATATTTGGAATGTAGCATGATGTAATGGTTCTCTACAAAGATGTTTAAATTCTGACCCTTGGGCTAAAAATGGCCCGCCCAATGGCTTATCAGTTTTTCATAGGAAAATCTTTAAAAATCTTCTGAAACTGCAAGGCCTAGACCTTTGATGTTTGGTATGTAACTTGATCTAATGGTCCTCTACAAATATGTAGCTTGGCTTGTGGTCCTCTGCCAAGAATGTTCAACTTACGACCCTGGCCTCTGGGCAAAACTTGGCCCTGCCTTGGGGCTTATCAGTTTTTCATGGGAAAAATATGAAATATTATTTTTCTCTGAAACCATTAGGCTTAGACCTTTAATTAATGGCATACTGCTTTGCCTTGTGGTTCTCTACCAATGTTGTACAAATGATGACTTCTTGGTCAAAAATGGCCCCGCCCCTGGGGTTATCTCAGGTGATTGCTTCAGGGCCTCATGGCCCTCTTGTTCTCACATAACTTCCATTATCTCCGGGTTAGAACAACGGGTTAAGATTTTCTTATCATCAACACGTGTAAGAACACTTTAGAATATACATGACGTCATATACATGTATGACGTCAAACGTGGGAAAACTATGCTCTCATGTCATTAAAAGGCGGAAATAGATCTAGATCTACACTGTTTTGGTTATGTGAGAAAAAGAATCTGATGCGAGTTGTCTTTTAAGATCACATGTTCCTAAACTCACCAAGAAAATGTTATTAAGCTCGCCAAAGGCTCGCTTAATAACATTTTCTAAGGCTTGTTTAGGAACATGTGATCTTAAAAGACAACTCGCAACAGATCCTCTATGTCTTATCTCCACCAGTTTGTAAAAACTGAATAAATATATCTTGCACAAATTCAGTTGATCTAAGTGTCTACTATTTGCCTAAATTTGTCTGTCCATATGTTTACAGTAGTTGTGGTACTTGTACTTGTCTTGTTTCTGTTGATAAATTCATATTTATCCCATTCCTCCATAAACTATTTTTAGATCCAACCTCTTTGAATAAACTTACCGAAAAGGAGCATTAAATAGAGAAAAGGAAAATTTTAGAATTTTGTAGTTTGAAACCATAGGAGCAAATGCTCTATTTATCACAATGGTTTCAATAGGTGATTTTTACAGAGGCGTAGAAAGGCGTATTTATGGAGGAAAGGGTTAACCTTTTACTCCATGTGTATTTAGGTAAAAATGATGACATCATGAATATTGATTAGATTAATTTTTGTGATAGCAGATGGATACATGGAATTTTGACAGTGACAGAAACCAGAATTACATGTATATCTATATCATAACTTAAGCACACAGTTTAGACCCTGACCAGACAGCTCCTGTAGAAGTCATCTGATCTGTTTCTACTTTGTTTGCAGATGCATAGAAGGGCATATCTATGGAGTAAAGGGTTAAAACTTTATCTTGTTGCATTGCATATAGTGTAAACCCAGGTCAGACATCATGTCTATGAATGACGTATCTGGTCCTGTTTTACACTGTATGGAAAGGCAGAGAATTGCTAACTATTCTAATGAGTGTCAGACAGTGCAGACTTGACAAAGACATTAAAATGCACCTGATGTGGCTACTGGTCTGACTCTTCACTATTTTCTAGTTTAACCCATTCCTCTATAGGCTTTTTTTAGACCCAACCTTTTTGAATGAATCTACCCAAAAGGAGCATTTACTAGAGAAAAGTACAATTTTAGAATTCTTTAGTTTGAAACCATTGTGATAAATAGAGCATTTGCTCCTATAGGAGCAAATGCTCTATTTATCACAATGGTTTCAAGAAGTGGTTATTACAGAGGCGTAGAAAGCTGTATTTAAGGAGGAAAGGGTTAACCTTGAAGTCCTCTTCAGTTTCAACTAAATATTATCATCAAGTTGTCCTCAGACCCTGAACTGTTTGACACTTGTCTTTGGATAGAGGAAAGGGGGGTAAATTCAGTTTTTATAATGTTAACTTTTCAAAGGAAATGTTTGCTTTGACAAGATCTGTAGAATCAGAATTACATATATCATGTTATAAGCAAACAGGACAGACCCTGATCAGGTGGCACCTGCAGGAGTTGTCTGGTATGCGTCTACTCTGTTTGTAAATGCTCGAAAAGGTGTTTATATGAAGGAAAGGGTAAACAGACAATAAGTTTGTGTAAAAACAATAAGCAGTTGAAGAGTGAGTTGCATGTCAGAGTTTTTTCCAACTGATGCATAAGATATAAACATGCTACTTTAAAGTAGATTTTATGTATAATAGTTCCAGATTTTTTCCCAACTAATGCATTACATATATATATATATGCTACTTTAACCCTTTCCCCCATAGGCTATTTTTAGATCCAAACACTTTGAATAAATCTACCGAAAAGGAGCATTAACTAGAGAAAAGGAAAATTTTAGAATTTTTTAGTTTGAAACCATTGTGATAAATAGAGCATTTGCTCCTATAGGAGCAAATGCTCTATTTATCACAATGGTTTCAATAGGTGATTTTTACAGAGGCATAGAAAGGTGTTCTTATGGAGGAAAGGGTTAAAGTATACATTATGTATAATAGTTTGACACTTTTTTCACATTCCAATTTTCACACTTGTAATGGCCAAAAGCTTGCTAAACACATTCTGTGTATCAGTATAAGATAACCAAAGTTAATTCATGACCTGTTTATTATTGAATAACTCTCGTAACCCATTCCCAGTTAAATATTCATGTTAGATATACATGTCATGACATCATGAATAGTCATTTCATTTGCTGATCTTTTAAATTGGCATAATTATGTACACACATAAATGTTTGGTATTGATAGGGGTGAATTGCAATTGCGCACAAACGGAAAAATAATTGCATGTCAAAAGCGGACGAAAACCTCATATCATTTGCGAACGAAAATAGAACAGTTCAGCATGTCAAAAGCGCATGGCATTTTTGACGCATGAAATGTAGTCACTCACGTGGCCCAAGCGAACTTTATTTATTGTATTGTGTAATTTATTTGAATCGTGTGGCAAAGCTGGACTGATTCTAAATCCAATCACTTTAGCGTATGAGACTGGCTTACACACACGCTACTTTTTAAATTATTTTTATGGCTTTATTCTTAAAATTGTTGAAAAGGGGATATAACAATTTCTGAAACAAACAATGTGCATTATCTGCGTTACAATTTGTTAACATTTGACACTGCTTAACAAAGGCTAACGGAAGATAGTAAGAGATACACGTGCGCATTTGATAGTAGAAACTTGTGCGCAAATGAAACCCTTTTTTGTGCGCAAACGAAGGAAAAAATATCCGCAAATGGTATGCCAATGTGCGCAAATGCAAATCTCCGATTGATAGAAACTATAAAGTAAGATTTGTAATAAGTTCATAATCCATTACATTATATTGACGCCTTTTGACGCCTCTGTAAAAATCACCTTTTGAAACCATTGTGATAAATAGAGCATTTTGCTCCATAGGAGCAGAATGCTCTGTTTACCACGCTTGTTTCAGAACTACATAATTCTAAAATTTTACTTTTTTCTAGTAAATGCTCCTTTTTGGTAGATTTATTCAAAGAGGTTGGATCTAAAAATAGCCTATGAGGGAATGGGATAAGCAAACAGAGCAGACCCTGATCAGAAGGCTTGTTCAGAATGGTCTACTATGTTTGTAAAGGCGTGAAAAAGCGTTTGTATGAAGGAAAGGGTTACTTCTTGCATGAATATAGAACAAGTAGAGGGTTGACCCCAACACTTAACATACAAAGAAACATGTTTTCGACAGACAAAACCTTATATACTCAAGATTTTAACAACTAGCAGCTTTAGTTATATCCCTTTATTTGATAAATATGATACGTGTTAAGCATTTGCAAACGAGCAGACCCATATTAGACAGATCCAACACTGATCAGGGTCTGCTCTGTTTGCTTATGGAATAGTATAGACCCGATTCAACAGTTACTGCAGTGATCAATAACTCAAGTGTTCATAATCCATTAACCCTTTAACCCTTTCCCTCATAGGCTATTTTTAGATCCAACCTCTTTGAATAAATCTACCGAAAAGGAGCATTAACTAGAGAAAAGGATTTTTTTGTAGAATTTTGTAGTTCTGAAGTTCTGAAACCATTGTGATAAATAGAGCATTTGCTCCTTAGGAGCAAATGCTCTATTTATCACAATGGTTTCAAAAAGTGACTTTACAGAGGCGTAGAAAGGCGTATTTATGGAGGAAAGGGTTAACATATGCAGAAAAGTTACATTAATAGGTCATGATTGTGAACATGAATACTCATTAAGTAAGGGCTTATCCAATTGGTCAGAGTACAGGACAAATTGTCACAAACTCAGTCATTCTCATTCGCAGACTCCATCATGATTGCTTGATTCATATGGGAAGAAGCGACATGTGGATCAGGCAAACCTGTTTGAGAATATGGTTAAATCTTGAGAATGTTTCAGGTGTATTCAAGCCATGTTCTACATTCAATTTTAACTGTTTGAATTTGTGACACATACATTGGAATTTGCAAACAGTGTATGTATACTCAGAACAGAGGGTTCCTAGAGGAGCCCTCTGATCAGGGTCTACACTGTTTGTCATTCAAAATCCTCGAGTAAGTTTAAGCTTTTCATACTGAGTAAGACTCTGTATTTAACACTAATGGGCTATTTGACTCTGATATTTCAGTGTTGAAAGGGGTTAACCCATTCCCCCCATAGGCTAATTTTAGACCAAACCTCTTTGAATAAATCTACCCAAAAGGAGCATTTACTTGAGAAAAGGAAAATGTTAGAATTGTGTAGTATTGAAATCATTGTGATAAAAAGAGCATTTGCTCCATAGGAGCAAATGCTCTATTTATCACAATGGTTTCAAGAAGTGGCTATTACAGAGGCGTAGAAAGGCATATTTATGGAGGAAAGGGTTAATATCCTATATAGCACTCGAGTCTACTCTTGAGGGTTTTCTGTTTTGGGGGTGGGGATGCCATGATGGGGTGTGGGGGTATGAATCACATACATTGTTAGTTGGTGTGTGTGTTTTCCTTGTCTTGGCTATTTCTCAGCAACTGCTTACAGGATTTCAATGAATCTTTTATGAGAAGCTTCATTAAGAGGAGGTGCACATATCATTACAACACTCCAGTTGGGTGATTTCTTACAGAATTATGCCCCCTTGATTATTCAAAATATCACATTCTCTGCTTTAAAGTTATGTAGTAGTTTTAATTACATTCAGCGAGAACTCTAGTTATCACAGCTGCTTGCTTGATTGTATGTCACACATTTGTTTACCAAAATTTCGTACAGTTTCTTAAGTTTTTTATTACAAATGATTTGGATTGTTGTAACACATTATTACACCTTGAGATTGCCAATAGTAGTTGGATAGAAACACTTATAATAATAATAATGTAGGCCCAGATCAAACTGTTTCTGAAGGCGAAGTTTGATCAGGGTCTATACTATTTGCTGTTATCTGTTTACTCAATAGGTACGCCTTTTTATACCTTTGCAAACACAGTAGACACAGATCAGACTTCTTCTGTAGGAGCCGTCTGTTTAGGGTCTGCTAATGCTTTTGCAAACAGAGTAAACCCAGATTAGATGGCTCTTGTAGGAGCGGTTTGATCAGGATCTGTTTTGGTTGCTTATGGAATAATATAGATTTGATTCTATAGTTTCTGCCATGGCAAAAATTTCTTTAACCGTTCACTTGCTATTCACGTCAATATACCTACCTGTAAATAGTGAAGACCCTGATGAGACAGCTCCTGCAGGTTTATTTACAAGTTGATTGTGCAACCAGTGCACTCAACAGCAGTGATTGCACAGAGAAATAATTGTACACAGTGAAGATATATGTAATTATACAACAGGGTATGGATAGAGAAGGAGAAATGTATTTTAAAATTCAGCAAGCGAAGGGTTAAGTCATAATTTTAATACCATTATAAACAGTTCAGCTAATTAATGTTCATGATGACGTTACTTCTTTCATGAATATTCATTGTGTTAAAACAAAATTAAACTAAATTATAAAAACATTTGGAATAAATATATAATACTGGTTACTGAAGTTCTAAGATGTCAGTGGCTTGTTACTTAGATGGACTCTCTTGAAATTTGAAATGCTCTACATACCAGTGGATAACAAAAAAAACCTACATAAACTTGGACACTTTCACCAAAATTGTCATAGTCACTCTTAGCATTATTAAAGATTTGCTGTAGTCAGTCTTAGCGTTATAAACAAATTGCTACATTTATCCATTGGCATTTATGTCATTGAGGGGCATACTTTCTAGTTTTGGCTTGATATAGCAACAGCTGTCATATTCTAGATATACATCATTTGCTTAGAAGTTACGAGGCAAGGAGCTGTAGAAAGCCTAGATGTAAACATGCAGTGGTTTCCAAATTTTAGAACATTTTGCTGACATGCCTTTCTGTTTTCTTGTTTTGCCATTATTTTGTAACTATCATCTAGACAATAAATGGTCGTAAACAGATTTGATCATGATTCTAACTCCTGGGCTAGCGGTAATGGTTGACTGTTTAATTTTTAAGAACAGATTGTTTTTAAAAGAAAACATCAAAGACACAAAAATGTCAATTAGTTGGACCTGAAGACAAAACAAATCAGAAAGCATTTGATCTTGATTAACTCTTTGTACGCTAGCGGCGAAACTGTGAATACCTATGCAAACAGATTGGATCCAGATGAGATGTCTCATCAGGATCCAAACTGTTTGTCACCCTGACCATAATTTTGCAAAGAAATGAGAGAAAGTTTATTTTAAGAATTGAAGCAGATGACAATTGTTGCAGACGACAATTTACTTAGCATGCAAAGAGTTGAAAGTGCTTGTGGATGTTTATGTGGTTTTGTTCAACAGCAGTCTTAGAGTTAACCCTTTAACTAATAGGGTTAGGGGCACCTTTTTCATACCTTTGCAAACAGAGTAAACTCCGATTAGATGGCTCCTGTAGGAGGTGTCTGTTCAGGTTGTACTACTGTAGGAGCTGTCAGATCAGGGCATACTCTGTTTGCTTATGGAATTATTTAGATCTGATTTTACTGTTTCTGCCAAAGCTAAACACATTCCTGTGCTTATATTACATTACAAAAATTCAGCTAAAAGATATTTGATGGGATCTCCTTCTTTCTTACATGAACTTTCATGAGGTAAATGGTTTTTAATCTTTACCTGGTATAAGTCACAAACTCACCATCTTATTCATAATGAGCTTAAATCTTTGAATTGATTCATGATATATAGACCTTCATTTTTATACACCTGAAGGTAACTTCGGTCATATTGTGGTAATATTATGGCGCGCGTCCTTCTGTCCGACCGTCTGTCCGACTATTAGCCACTTCTTTGTCTGCTCAATAACTTGACAACTATTGGGTATGTTGTCTTCATACTTAGTAGGAAGGTTGATCATGGCTAGTAGATGACCCCTATTGATTTTGAGGTCAGTCAGTCAAAGGTCATGGTCACAGTGACCTTCAACTCAAAAATCTTTTCTGCTCAATAACTTGACAAGTATTAGGTGTGCTGTCTTCATACTTAGTAGGAAGGTTGGTCATAGCTATTAAATGACCCCTTTTGTTTTTAGGTCAGTATGTCAAAGGTCAAGGTCACAGTGACCTTCAACTCAAAAATAAGTATTAGGTGTGCTGTCTCCATACTTAGTAGGAAGATTGGTCATGGCCAGTACATGACCCCTATTTCTTTTGAGGTCAGTCTGTCAAAGGTCAAGGTCACAGTGACCTTCAACTCAAATTAATATTTTGCATGTTACGACAGCACATACTTAGGGCGTATAATGCTCTGACACACGGAGCTCTTGTTTGATATATGAAAATATGTAAATTATAGAGGATTTTTTTATAATAACAGTCCAAACCCTAGGTCTACACTGTTTTCAAATGCCAGTACACTTGTACATGTATGCACACTTTGCCAATAGTCATTATCCTAGAGGGGTGTACAGTTTGTCAATGAAAATCCTCTTGCAAATTATACCCTTTCCTAGTGAATGAACCCTTTTGTAGAACACTGGTGGATCATTCCAATTTGAGAATTATAGATTTTATATTCCAATAGTTTAGTTGTGTTAATATCTCATGAATGTAGTTTTTAAGGTACTATGGAGGGCTTAGGAAACTGATACATTATGACATTGTATTTTCAGTTACAAGTTTCAACCTCTCTCGACTACCCTCGAATTTCAAGGAGTGGGAATTTCAAATGAAAGTCAGTGTGTAAGTATTAATAATGTTAGTATTTTATTTCTCATTTCTCTACCAGTGTCACTGAGGGAGACTCCATTAATTTCGTGGACAGGATCTATTGATTTTCACTCTATCTGTCAGTCCATCTGTTCTTCATATTTTCTGTCCATCCAGTAAATCATGATCAAACTGTGTCTCATTATTCAAGCCAAACTATTCATGCCAAAGTAATAAGTATAGTAAAACCTCTCTATAAAGGCCACTAAATTATATCAAGTATTTTATGTTGTAGGTAGGTGACTGCTTAAAGCAAGGTGAAAGTAAAACAGGACGCTCCTACATGAAAGACATTTGTAAAAGACATACAGCACAAAATTGTTTATACAAAGACATTTGCTGAGAGAAAACAAATTAGGCAATCTAATGTGTCAAGGTCATGGTTACTATGAATAGAATATATGAATTCCTGGTACTGCCTTGTCTCCTGTTTTAATAATATGGGAACCTAATCAGTTGTGCACTTGTATAGGACTTGTGTATTGCATGCAATACTGTATTCTGCATCAACCCATTCCCTCATTATTAACTCTTCGCTTGCTATTCACGTCAATATACCTGCCTATAAATAGTGCAGACCCTGATGAGACAGCTCCTGCAGGAGCTGTCTCATCAGGGTCTGCACTATTTACAAGTTGATTGTGCAACCAAACACTCCATAGCAGTGATTGCACAGTGATATACTTGTACACAGTGAAGATATATGTAATTATACAACAGGGCATGGGTAAAGAAGGAAAAATATATTTTAAAATTCAGCAAGAGAAGGGTTAAGGGTATTTTTAGTCCCAACCTCTTTGAATAAATCTACTGAATAAGAGATTTTACTAGAGAAAGGGAACAGTTTAGAATTGTGTAGTTTTCCAAACATATGATCAGAAACAATTGAACTCATTCCCTCATATTGATGCCTTTTCATGCCTAGATGTAAAAGTCACTTTTTGAAACCATTGTAATAATTAAAGCATTTACTTACAAGTTTGACTGTGTATTAATCCATCCCCTCATATTGACGACTTTTGAAGACTCTGTAAAAGTAACTTTGTGAAACCATTGTGATTAATAGAGCATTTGCTCCTATAGGAGCAAATGCTCTATTTATCACAATGGTTTCAAACTACAAAATTTTAAAAATTCTCCTTTTCTCCAGTAAATGCTCCTTTTCGTTAGATGTATACAAAGAGGTTGTATCTAAAAATAACCTATGAGGTAATGGGTTAAAAATAGACTATTTGTAAATGCTGTAGAGTAGTTCTGTGCTATTCTGTTTTTCAGCTGTGAAAGAGACCGTGACTTTCCCAGTCTCCATGAGCAAATGATAAAGCAATCGGTACAAGTTAACAGTCCCAGCAGCACTTCCGTCAAACCAGGACCGAGTAAGTACATTATAAGTACTCTCCAACACTTTCTCTTACTCAGTGCAGTAGATAAGAGAATGTATTTCAGATACTAAAATCGTCATTTCTCCAACAAACCATGTATTAGAATCCATCAACTGTGAAAATCGCGCAAAGGTCGAGTCAGTAAACACATTAGCAGTAGGCAAACTTAGAGTCATTACTTAAGACCTAATTGGTTATGGCACCTTTCGTTAACTCTTTTAACATTGAGTAAATATGTTTGTACAGGATCAAATAGTCAATATGCTACTTAATCCATAGGTTATTTTTAGACCCAACCTCTCTGAATGAATCTACCCAAAAGGAGCATTAACTAGAGAAAAGGAAAAGTTTAGAATTTTGTAGTTTGAAACCATTGTGATAAATAGAGCATTTGCTCCTATAGGAGCAAATGCTCTATTTATCACAATGGTTTCAAGAAGTGGTTATTACAGAGGCGTAGAAAGGCGTATTTATGGGGGAAAGAGTTAAAATACCCAAACAATTACATATTTATGGAGGAAAGGGTTAAAAGTAACCATTCACTTTATATTTTAACCATTCATGTTCTATTGAGATTTTGTCCGAGTTTTATTATTTCTGCTCCATTGAATCTAGTCTGTCTAAATTCCCATTCTGCTTTGTAGTTATTTTTATGTTTCTGCACTCTGTTAAAACTACAGTTGAACTTCGATATCTCTATCTCGGATAACTCAAACTTCGTGATAACTCGAACTAAAACTTTAATCCTTCCAAAATTTACAATACAGGACTGTTCTAAAATGTGTATCACCTCACATATCTAGAAACACACATGACAGCTTAATGCAGGTTGAAAGTGATGCTGAAAGCTCCTACAGAAGTTTACAGCATTAGTTTAAACCTGCATTAAGCTGTGAACTTGAGATATTGGTCAGATTATAAATAGGATGACTTGAACCTCTGTTATCTCAAACTAATTTGTATGGTCCCTAGGAGTTTGAGATATGGAAGTTCAACTGTATGACTGTTTGGAACCTGATGTCGATTCAATTTTATATATGATGTCTAAGAGCTGTACTAACCTGTGGAAAAAATCAAGAGCTCCACTCGACATCATTCGTCCGCCATTTGCAATTCTGAATGAAGATTTTTACAATAGGTTAGCATTGTTTTTAGATGGCTTCTCTATGTCTACAATGTTTGCCAAGGTGAGGAGATACTCTTTCTTTTGACAGGTTTATTTGTTTTGTATTTTCACTTTTGAATATTTCTAGGCTTAACAGTTGCCACAAGAACCATGCATGGAGATTTGGCCACTGTTAGGAAGGAGGACCCTATGCTCTTCAGTAAAGGTGTAGCTATTATACAGAAACTTGGACACTCGGATGTGATCACCCCAGGTAAGTGCATCAGTCAAGTACATGACTGTTTATGTTTTAATTGCTCTGTAAGTGCACCAGTCTAGTACATGACTGTTTATGTTTTAATTGTTATGTAATCAATGTAGCTAATATGTATTAACCCTTTCCTCCATAGATACACCTTTTTTAGCTCACCAGAGCACTTTTGTGCTCAGGGTGAGCTTTTGTGATCGCCTGATGTCCGTCGTCCGTCGTCGTCCGTCGTGCGTCGTGCGTCGTGCGTCGTGCGTCGTCGGGCGTCAACAATTTCAAGCTTTAAAAATCTTCTCCTCTGAATCTACAGGGGTCTCAGCTTTCATCTTTGGCACATAGCATCATCTGTAGGTCCTCTACAAAAGTTATATAAATTATGTCCCTAGGGTCAAAATTGGCCCCACCCCAGGGGTGCATTGTTTTCTATAGAAACATATAGTGAAAACTTTGAATATCATCTCCTCTGAAACTGAAAGGTTCTCAGCCTTCATATTTGGCACATAGCACCATGTTCAGGTTCTCTACAAAAGTTATATAAATTATGCTCCTGTGGTCAAAATTGGCTACACACCATGGTGGACAGTTTTCTAGCAAACTTATAGCTGACTGCGATTTTAAGCATCTTCTCTTTGCTCATAAATAGGTCATCCAGTCAAGCAGTGGTATAGATGACCAGTGGCTATTTTTAGGTCACCTGTATCTGGTGCTGGAGCTCTGTGCCTTAACCCTTTGCCTGTTCTATGTTTATTATTAATTTGAATGCCTACTGCATATTCATGAACAAAATAGTTAAAATGAAGTATGGAAGGTGGAACATTGTAGTCATTTTTTTCCAAATTTCACAACCTACTGAATATTCATCTATAAAATAGTTATAATGAAATATAGTAGGTGGAACATTGTAGCCATTTTAGAAACTTAAGGAACAGCTGTATAAAATTCCATTTACAAACAGAGCAGGCCCTGATCAGATGGCTCCTATAGGAGGCATCCGATCTGGGTCTACTCTGTTTTCAAAAATGTGAAAACACGTTTGTATGAGGGAAGGGTTAATTAATAATAGTGATTGGCATTATGATATTATTATAACCTGCCCTGCAGTTCAGAAGAAGGGTAAATCATGTAAAGACTCCAGAATGCCAAATTAAAGATTTCAAATAAATTATGAAATATTTTTTAACATGAAATTGTATTACTTGAAACTGTTAAGTTATACTTATGATTATGCAATTATTATGTAATAATTTATAATAATATTCAAATGCAAAAAATCAGTTTGGAATGCTAGGGTACACATACCCGTTCAGAAGAACAGTTGATTGCCTTTAGTCAGAACTTTGTATGGCCTTGTTTAAATTATGCCCCTGGGATTAAAATTGGCCCCACCCGAGGGGTGGTCAGTTTTCAATAAAAATATATAGTAAAAACATTGAAAATCTTCTCTGAAACTGGAAGGTTCATAACTTTCATATTTGGCACATAGCTTCATGTTCAGGTCCTCTACAAATGTTATATAAATTATGCCCCTGTGGTCAAAATTGGCCCTGCCCCAGGAGTAGCCAGCTTTCAATAGAAACATAAAGTGAAAACTTTGAAAATCTTCTCCTCTGATTGTCTGGTGAGCGCTTCAGGGCCATTCTGGCCCTCTTGTTTGAAAATTCTGGAGACATTTGCTGCTCTCCAATCATTTGGGAGTTCACCAGTGTCTATCGAAGCCTGCATTATGATCTTCAGGAATGGAGCCAGGTGTACTATGCATTCTTTAAGAATACGGTTTGGTATGTTGTCAGGGCCTGATGTTTTAGATGGGTTGACCCTTTCCAATAATTTCTGTAAACCATTTTGATCTATTTTTATCGGTTTGACTGTATCTTCTGTTTTCATTTCCATGTAGGGGAGGTCTCGGTTCGAGGATTTTGTAAACACTGACTTGAATTGTTTCAATAGGATGTCTGCCTTCCCCTTGCTGTCTGACACCAGTGATGCCCCTTCTTTCAGTGGAGCAATGCCTCCTGCATCTTGCCGTTTCGATTTTACGTATTTCCAGAATGGTTTAGTGTTATTATTTTCTGAACCTTCCATGATGTTCGAGTTGATGTAGTCCTGCTCTGCCCTGCGCACGTGTCTTTTGCACTCCTTCTGGAATGCTCTGTAGTTTGACCATTTCTTTGTTTTGCGGGCTTGGTTATATACAGTCTCTGCTTCTTTTTAATCATCCTTTGTTCCCTTCTTCTTATCCAAGGTACAAAAAAACTACATGTACATTATTTCTAGCTTTTATTTCTTTACTAGGTATGTTTTCGTTCATTGATCCAAACAGGTGCTTTTTAAAGGTTTCCCAGAGATTTTTAACTTTTTCGCCGTTTTTGTGTTGATTTTCAATGGCAGTTTTTGTATTCGCTAGGTCTTCTTTGATCGAGTCCCAGTCAGCTTTGCTGTAGATGTAGCATTTTCTTGGTGTTGACTTTTGGTGTTGGACTTTCGTCTCTATATCTGTTACATTGATGTCATGGTCTGATATGCCTGGAACATTTGTCGAGGACTTTACGAGTGTCGGGTTTGTGACAAACACCAGATCTAAAAGGTTGCCTTCTCTAGTAGGCAATTCGTGGATTTGTGTTAGCGAGTTTGCACCAATGATGTCGATTAGGCCTTGTTGTATGTCTTTATCAGGACCTTTAGCTAACCCGGTGTTCCAGTTTATGTCCGGGCAGTTAAAGTCTCCTGCCAGAATGACATCTTTGTTACAGCTTTGTATCTGTTGCAGCGATTTTTCCAGTTCTGCCAAATGTTTCTGGTGTCTGTGTGGCATATAGAAGGAGCCTATCAGTTAATCTCTACTGTTTCTTGCCTTGATCTTGACCCATTCCATCTCCCCTTCTGTAACAAAAGATGGTTGCTCTACTGAGATTAGGGATTTTTCTACAAGTACAAAAACACCTCCTCTGAGAGAGCTTCTGTCATTTCTGTAAACAATATAATTTGAAGGGAATATTTCGCTCGACTTCACTGCATTTGCCTCTGCATTTTTACCTGGTTTCATCCCCCGTAGCCAAGATTCTGTCCCGCACACTATGTCAGGTTTGAGATAATGGAGTGCCATTTCAAATTCACTCTTTTTGTCCATAACGCTCCTAAAATTTACAGTCATGATTTTGAGATTTTTCTTTGGCGGTATGTCATAAGGGTTGTCGGTTTTACTGACATTTGAACCCTTTGCTGTTCTACTACGGATTGAATGATTGATCTCCCCTGCGATATTTCTAGGGCTGCTTGTGCGTATGGGACTGAAAACCGAGGGAAGCGAGTCAATAGTGATATCTAGTCCGGAGATTGGCTCATAGTAATTTGAAGATTCAATCTCATAAGATCTAAATGTGAATGAACTGACGTTTATGCTATCACACTTACAGCAGAGCCATTGAACGTTAGACCTGTCTAAAAGTTCATAGTCTTGTGTACACAGATCCATGCAGGATTTGCGATGCCAGATGCTGCATCCATCACAGCAGACACCGTAGCATCCCCATGTTACTGGCTGGTCACACATCCCGCATGGATAAATGTTTGCATTTCGGGGACCAGGATTAAGTTCTATATCCCCTGCTAATAATGCCGTAAGGATCAGTAAAATTGCAGTATGATTCGTTTTGACTGGTAAGCTAATAGGTCTACGTCCTGCATAGCTCATTTTGATGTCTAGCAGACTATGTGAAAATTGGCCCATTGATTTCGTGCTAAGAGTAAGATCTGAATTTTGCTGGTACCGATGATGTTCCCATTTTCTGGTCATGTTTGTGGCCATGTGGATCAGCAGAATGAGAGTCAGGATAAACATTTTGACTGGTGTAGCGTAGAAAAACCCACACTTACCAAGTCAAATTTCGGTGTAGCTCAGAGAAACCTGTGCGTACCAGAATATGTTTACTCTTACCTCTTGTCTACTATTGTCCCCAGCAATCCCTTCCAGCCTGCTCTGCAATTTACCTAAGCCAAACCTTGGCAAGGGTGCTGTCTGGGTGGACACCGTCACGGTACAAGTTGTAGTTGTAACTGCCCCTTGATTTTTGGTTTCTCCCTCTGCTACTTCTGTATTTACTGTTCACTTTTAAATCCTGAGAGAACTGTGGTGAATTTGAGCCCAGAATTTTGTTAAGCTCTCTCACCTTCCCGTTCAGACAAAACACTTGATTTTCCAAACTACAGTCTTGTTCACAGAATATATCCGGATTTTTGTGTCCCTTTGTCTGGTTCCACTTCCTGATGGAATAAACAGGTGTTTCTAAGAAAGTTAGTCTGATTGAGTCTTTTGTACTTGCTGGCTATTTCCCTGATTTTCTGATATTTGCTAACAATATTTTCTATATCTCCTTCCTCTGATCTGACGGTAATGTATTGCTTGATCACATGTCCCTAGCCAAACATAGATCCAGATTTTCCTGTGCGTTCTGAGTTTACTGCCTATATTTCTTTCCAACCACGAAATACTTGATTCCGTTGTTGCATCCCCTTTACTCCACCATACAATCTCCCTCTCAACCTGGTGAGTTACTTGCCACTGGAGCCAATTTCCCTTACTGTCAGAAAGGACAAGTGGTTTGTAGATTCTCCTGCCAAGTGGAGATTCCCTTGGCCTATTGATAAATTTCCTGTGTTTGTTTTCACTCATTGATAGGAGGTACCTACACTGGAGGTTTAAGTTAAATTCTACTTGCTGAGCTAGAATTGTTTTGGCAGCTGTCAGTATGGCGGTCCGATACAAGAATGCTAAGTGCCGGAGTTCGGATAACGATTCTCGGTATTACTAACAGCTTGAAAACTGAAGTATGCGACAAAATATATATAAACAATAATATAAAACAAAATAAAGCCCTCTTTTTTTGGTTTATGACGCAGAAAAGTTGAAATTTCTTCTCTTTTTCTGTCTCTTTCGAAAAGTCCGCCTTCCGCTCGCGCATGCGCACTTAAATAATATTATTTAATTAAATAATAATTAGTGATGTGTTAGCAAGATAAAAAAGGCAATAAAAACATTGATCGCCGTGATAATACTGAGTCGTCACGACAGTTTGAACGTGTTTACTTATATGATTGACTACAGAGTCTCAGGTGGAAATCCTTGAAGACTAAATTTCAATATTTCATTTCCCCTGTAAGCCAGAGTCACTGGTTTGTATCTATAGATACTGCCCAACTCCGCTTTCCATATTATTGGCAGGTTTCGAGTCTCAGTCAGCCACAATAACTTGGTTCCAAAACCAGTTCATTCCGGGATGTTTCGTCCTGGACGATCCATACAAATTTTCAACTCAGGCATAATTTTGTCCCCCGGACCTGGGTGTTTCGTCCCAATAATAAGTTAAAACCCTTATTATTATGTCTCCCCCCATATTTATATGGGGGAGACATATTGTTTTCGTGAGAGTTGTCTGTCTGTCTGTCTGTCCGTCTGTCCGTCACACTTTTTGTCCGGACGATAACTTCAATATGCCAGATGCCAGTTGATTGAAACTTCATATATGGAAAGAGCATAATGAGAGGAAGTGTCATGCACAAGGTCCATAACTCTGGCTTCACTAATATTGGAGTTATTGCCCTTTGTAAAAAAAATCACACTTTTTTGTCCGGACGATAACTCCTATATGGCTCATGCCATTGGATTGAAACTTCATATATGGAAAGATCATGACGAGAGGAAGTGTCATGCACAAGGTCCATAACTCTGGCTTCACTAATATTGGAGTTATTGCCCTTTGTAAAAAATATCATAATTTTTTGTCCGGACAATAACTTCAATATGCCTGATGCCAGTTGATTGAAACTTCATATATGGAAAGAGCATAATGAGAGGAAGTGTCATGCAGAAGGTACATAACTCTGGCTTCACTAATATAGGAGTTATTGCCCTTTGTAAAAAAATTCACACTTTTTTGTCCGGACGATAACTTCTATATGGCTCATGCCATTGGATTGAAACTTCATATATGGAAAGATCATAACGAGAGGAAGTGTCATGCACAAGGTCCATAACTCTGGCTTCACTAATATTGGAGGTATTGGCCTTTGTAAAAAAAAATCACAATTTTTTGTCCGGATGATTACTCCTATGTGACACATGCCATTGGAGTGAAACTTCATACATGGAACGATCATGATAAGAGAAAGTGTCATGCATAAGATCCTTAACTCGAGCTTCAATAAATTTAGAGTTATTGCCCCTTGTACATTTGTTTAATTCTTTCTTGTCCGGACGATAACTCCTACATGGCTCTTGCCATCGTGTTGAAACTTCATACATGGAAAGAGCATGATGAGAGAAAGTGTCAATTCATGAACAAGGGCCATAATTCTGGCTTCAATACTTTTGGAGTTATTGCCCTTTGTTACATTTTTTGGCCGATCAATAACTCCTGTTGGACTGATGCTATTGGAATGACATTTTATTTTTGGAAAGAGCATGATGAAAGTAAGTGTCATGCACAAGGGCCATAAATCTGGTATCAGTATTTTTGGAGTTATTTGCTGTTATCATTTTCTTCTTGAAAAATGTAATGTGGAAAACGCATAATGAGGGGAAGTATCATTCATCAAGACCATAACATTTTTAGTGATTTCCCTTTACATATTGTTTTTATTAGAGGGGAGACATCCGTTTTTGTGACAAAAACCTCTAGTTTTTTATTAGCTCACCAGAGCACAAAGTGCTCAGGGTGAGCTTTTGTGATCGCCAGATGTCTGTCGTCCGTCGGCGTGCGTCGTGCGTCGTCCGTCGTCGGGCGTCGACAATTTCAACCTTTAAAAATCTTCTCCTCTGAATCTACAGGGTTCTCAGCTTTCATCTTTGGTACATAGCATCACCTATAGGTCCTCTACAAAAGTTATATAAATTATACCCCTGGGGTCAAAATTGGCCCTGCCCCAGGGGTTTTCAGTTTTCAATAGAAACATATAGTGAAAACTTTGAACATCATCTCCTCTAAAACTAGAAGGTCCTCAACTTTCATATTTGGCACATAGCTTCAACTTCAGGGTTTCTACAAAAGTTATATAAATTATGCCCCTAGGATAAAAATTTGGGGTCAAAATTGGCCCTGCCCCAGGGGTTTTCAGTTTTCAATAGAAACATATAGTGAAAACTTTGAACATCATCTCCTCTAAAACTAGAAGGTCCTCAACTTTCATATTTGGCACATAGCTTCAACTTCAGGGTTTCTACAAAAGTTATATAAATTATGCCCCTAGGATAAAAATTGGTCCCACCCCAGGGATTAACAGTTTTTTGTAGCCATAAATTACATTCTAAAGGTTTCTCCTTAATATCACTCTTAGCTGACTGAGACCAGTCAGAGGGATTTCTTATATAATCACCCTTAGTCTGATCAGTAGAGTAGAAATTGTGTTTAGACAAATAACACACACTCATTTAAGATTGAGAAAACTGTGGATAATTCTCAAAATGCAGAATACTCTTAAAGCTTTTTTCCATACCTATGCCCTGCATTAAGCCACCAGCTATCAACATAGAGCATATCTGTTGTGAATTTCAGATTAACTCTTTGCATGCTGAGTAATTTTGTGATCTGCTAAATTGTTGTCTGCAGCATATTCACAAGTTATCCTAACTATACACTTTCTTTCTGAGTTTTTCAGAAGTTCAGTCTCATTGACAAACAGTTCGGATATCAGATCAGGCACCACATTATGTTGGCCCTGATCTGGATCCAAACTGTTTGCATAGGTCATTAGTGGTGGGAGAATCCCACTACACACTTTCTTTCTAAGTTTTTCAGAAGTTCAGTCTCATTGACATTCAGTTTGGAAATCAGATCAGGCACCACATTATGTTGGCCCTGATCTGGATCCAAACTGTTTGCATAGGTCATTAGTGGTGGGAAAATCCCACTACACACTTTCTTTCTAAGTTTTTCAGAAGTTCAGTCTCATTTACAAACAATTTGGATATCAGATCAGGCCCCACATTATGTGGGGCCTGATCTGGATCCAAACTGTTTGCATAGGTCATTAAAGGTGGGAGAATCCGCCTCTAGCATCCAAAGAATACAAGTTCCAGTGGTCTAATGCTCTATCCATTCTTTCACTACATTCTTTTAGCATCATGTTCAGGTCCTCTACAAAAGTTATATAAATTGTGTCCCTGGGGTCAAAATTGGCACCGCCCCTGGGGTGTTAAGTTTTCAATAGAAACATATAGTGAAAACTTTGAAAATCTTCTCCTCTGATTGTCTGGTGAGCGATGTCAGGGCCATTCTGGCCCTCTTGTTTTTATTT
Organism: Azorinus chamasolen; assembly: GCA_963576725.1. Lineage (NCBI taxonomy): Eukaryota > Metazoa > Mollusca > Bivalvia > Cardiida > Solecurtidae > Azorinus > Azorinus chamasolen. Next base: position 85,823,790 of record OY755244.1, read on the forward strand.
CCTTTGCAAACAGATTAGACCCAGATCAGACGGCTCCAGTGGGAGCCATCTGATCTGGGTCTGCTCTGTTTGCTTATGATATAATATAGATATGACTCTACGGTTTCTGCCATCACCAACATTTCCTTTGTTAATATGCTACTATAAATTATAAGAATGATTCTAATTAATATTTATGACATCATTATTTCTTACATGAATATTCATGGAGTAAAGGGTTAATAGAGGGGGATGTTTGGAGAGGAAATTGCCAAAGCTGTTGATAAGATGTGTACTTATCTGTCAAAATCTCTAATCAGCTAAACCCAAAGCTATAGTAAAATCCATAGGAGTCTGTACGGCTTCATTGGAGTTTTATATACTATGACATGTATATATAGTTTATATAAACTCACATGAAGCGGTACGGACCCCTATGGTAAAATCCTGATAGTTGGAACACTAAATCATGGATCATTATCAGTCTTTAAGACAGGTGGCAGGTTAATGCAGGGTGAAAATCATGCAGAAAACTCTTCTTGGATATCACCCTGCACGAAGCAGCAACCTGCCCAAAAAGGAATCAATTCTTTATTACTTAAATTTTGGAGTAACAAATTTTTACTAACTGTAGTCTTCTGTAAAACTGGCAAAGTTTGGTTCAATGTGTGCATTAGATGAGCCTTTCTCTTTGGGTGCAGAATGTAGATTCGAGTTTTGTGACAGTGCTCTTTGTCAAGCTGCCATTTAACACTAAATCTTGCATTGTCAGTCCTTTATCCTTTCTCTCATATAAATGCTTTTTCACACCTTTGAAAACAGAGTAGATCTAGATCAGATGACTCCTGTAGGAGCCTTCTTATCAGGGTCTGCACTGTTTGCTTATGACATGATATAGATCAGATTTCACAGTGTCTTTCAAAGCAAAGAATTCCCTTGAAAATTTTATCTTATAAAAATTCAACTGATAAAATATTCATGATGTCGTTATTTCTTACATATAAAGGGTTGAAAGATATGGTTGCTTAACCCATTACCTCATAGGCTACTTTTAGATACATCCTCTTTGAATAAATCTACCGTAAAGGAGCATTAACTATAGAAAAAGAAACTTAGAATTGTGTAGTATTGAAACCATTGTGATAAATAGAGCATTACAATTTTGCTCCTATGGAGCAAATGCTCTATTTATCACAATGGTTTCAAAAAGTTACTTTTACAAAGGCGTAGAAAGGCGTATTTATGGAGGAAAGGGTTAAAGCAAGATGAAAGTAATTCAGAGAGGAGCTTTCTGTGTTACCTTCATTCTTGATTAACCCTGTCCTCGTTCAATATTCATGTAAGAAATAATGACATCGTGAATATTAATTAGATTATTAGCTCATCTGTTTCGTAGAAAAGTCGGGCTATTGTGATCACTGCGACATAGGTGTTGGCGTTGTTGTTGTCGTTGTTGGCATGCAAAAGCTTTAATGTATCTCATTAATAATAGTTTATAAGAGGTATCAACATGAAACTTAATAGGTTAGTAGATCTCATTGAGGGGAAAGCCCCTACATAAGAACCATAAGTCTTGATTTAAAAAAATTTGAGTTACTGCCCTTTATATTTTTCAAAAATGTTTAATTTAGCTGGACAAGCACCAAATCAGATGAGCGTTGTTGGCGCTGCACCGGCTCTTGTTTTTTATAATGTCATAAAATTATGAACACAGTATAGTTTGGCACATACAGCAGCTGTGGAATCAGATCTGTATTATACCGTAAGCAAACAGAGCAGACCCAGATCAGATGGTTCCTATAGGATCTACTGGGTCTACTCTGTTTGCAAAGGCGTGGAAAAGCGTTTATATGAAGTAAAGAGTTAAGCAGCTACATACATAATTGTTTATTCATTCAGTTACTGCTTAAGAGAGTTTCTGATGCACATGCTCACTTCACACTCACAATATTCCAGTAACTCATGCACAAATTAACTTCATAATAAGGTTTCTGTTTCATTCATGCTAACTAGGACTGTTTTTAGAAGCCTGTCTATTTGGTAAGTTAATATTTTAACATGCTGCAATTTCGATTTTTTAGTTTGAATTAATCTCCCCTCTCCCTCTGCTTATAAAGCAAGGTACAGTTAATTCAATTTGGCACCATTCCAATATTGAACTTTAAATGAAAGTAGTAGATTTTCAAATGGTGTAGACCCTGATTACATTGCGCCTTCAGGAGCAGTTTGGTTTTAGTCTGAACTATTTGCCTCTTAACCCTTTCTGACATATAAACACCTTTTCATGCATTTGCAAACAGAGTAGACCAAGATCAGATGGCTCCTATAGGAGCCCTCTGATCAGGGTCTGCTCTGTTTGCTTTTGACATGATATAAATCTGTTTCAACAATTTTTGTCAAAGCAAACTATACACTATTAAACTTCAGCTAATAAATATTCATGATGTCGTTATTAATCTTACATGAATATTGAACAGGGAGAAAGGGTTTTAGTTTTACTGTTTAAATATTTATGTTTGTGATTGTGTATAATATAATTTAATATTTTTGACATAAACCTTTCTAGTACATGCTGAATCTGTTCCAATTTATGTTTGATCTGTTAAGCTTGTTAGTGTTGTTTTTTTTTCATTAATTTTGTTTAGAACACTTATATGTATATATACAGCACAACCCCACTAATGTGATCACATAAAAGAAGTATAATTTTGTGTGCTAGATGCAGGTGGTAGCTTAATGCAGGACAAAAGTAATGCAGAAAGCTCCTAGAGGAGCTTTCTGCATTACTTTTGTCCTGCATTAAGCAACCACCTGCTTATAAAGACACACATGTTAATTTATTTAGTGGTCGCATTTAGAGGGGTTCTACTATACTTAACCATAATTATTAGATTTTATTTTTTCTGTTGGATCACAATAACTCATTTGTTTAACCCTCTACTCCATGAATATTTATTTAAGATATTATGCCATGATGAATACTAACTAGCTAATTTTTTATAAAGATAAATGAGCACAAAAATGTTCGGTCATGGCAAAAACTTTAGAATCATATCTATGTAATCTCAGAAATGAACAGAGCAGACCTTGGTCAGATGACTTCATCAGTGCTGTCTGATTTGGGTCTACTCTGCTTACAAAGGCATTAAAAAGTGGAATATCTGTGGAGTTAAAGGGATAAGTGCTGTTCCTTGTGTTCATTAACATCTGATCAAGTGCTAAAGTAAGGAAGCGTCCTTCTGTTAGTCACAAGGTTTAGTGATTGAGGGGGTATACTGGAATCACCCTGTCCTGCCGTCGGTCGGGCCGTCGGTCCATCTGCATTTGAATATAAGTAGTTGGTGTTGCAAACTCCTCCTTCAGTTTTAAAGTAATTTGAAGTTATATTTGTTATATGTAACAACCATGAATGATAGATGTGCAAGATGCAATTTTCATGTGTCTACTGCTGGGCATTGCAGAAATAGGTGGTTTTTTGGTCATTTTTTGGCTTAACACATGGGCAGTGGTGTCGCAAACTCCTCCTTCAGTTTGAAAGTTATTGAATTGATACATGCCATACATAATAACCACGAATAGTACATGTGCAAGCACAATTGTGTTTAGTGGCAGGCATTATCTCCCTTTGAACTTTGAGTAATTTTTTCATTTGGTTCTGTTCCTGGGTAGTTGGTGTTACAAACTTAGGAGCTTGGAAACTATGGGAGCTTTCTGCATTACTTTTGACCCGCATTAAGCTACCACCTGCCATACAGACCCGTAATTAAACCTCTTTTTGATGGTCACAGGTTCTACTGTATCACATTTTAATGATATTCACTAATATAATACAGAAAAACCTCGATTATTCGAATTTTCTGTATAAAAGAATTTAGATACTTTTAGGCAGGTGGCTGCTTAATGCATGGTGAAAGTCAAGCAGAAAGCTCCTAGAGGAGCTTTCTGCGTGACTTTCACCATGCATTAAGCTGCCACCTGTCTTAAAGATCAATAATAATACGTATTTTAGTGTTCGAATTATCGAGATTTTACTGTACTAGAACTATGTGTGATCCAGTATTTGATTAAGGTATATGTATCATTTCTTTTATTTGTTCATTCCAGACTTCGGTGTTATTTCTGCATTTGTAAATTGTTTACTCTAGGCTTAGGTGTTTTTTTTCTGCATTTGTACATTGTTCACTCCAGACTTCAGTGTTATTTCTGCATTTGTACATTGTTCACTCCAGACTTAGGTGTTATTTCCACATTTGTATATTGCTCACTCCAGACTTTGGTGTTATTTCTTAGGTGTTATGTCTGCATTCGTACATTGTTCACTCCAGACTTCAGTGTTATTTCTGCATTTGTACATTGTTCACTCCAGACTTCAGTGTTATTTCTGCATTTGTACATTGTTTACTCCAGACTTAGGTGTTTTTTCTGCATTTGTACATTGTTCACTCCAGACTTAGGTGTTATTTCCACATTTGTATATTGCTCACTCCAGACTTTGGTGTTATTTCTTAGGTGTTATGTCTGCATTCGTACATTGTTCACTCCAGACTTCAGTGTTATTTCTGCATTTGTACATTGTTCACTCCAGACTTCAGTGTTATTTCTGCATTTGTACATTGTTTACTCCAGACTTAGGTGTTTTTTCTGCATTTGTACATTGTTCACTCCAGACTTAGGTGTTATTTCCACATTTGTATATTGCTCACTCCAGACTTAGGTGTTATTTCTTAGGTGTTATTTCTGCATTTGTACAATGTTCAACTTGATGTTAGATGTTATTTTCTTCTTCTTTTTACTATGTTTAATGTGAAATCTTGTGTTAACCTTTTCCCTCATATAAATGCTTTGTTCACACTTTTGCAAACAGAGTAGACCCAGGTCAGATGGCTCCTGTATGAGCTGTCTGGTCAAGGACTGCTCTGTTTGCTTCTGGAATAATGAAGATCTGATCCTACAGTTTTTGGCAAAATAAAATATTTCCTTGATAATGTTACATTGTAACGACTAAGCTAATGAATATTTGTGAAGTTACCAATTCATACATAAATGTTCATTAGGGTTAAACTAATGTGATTTTCTTTTACTTATTACACTGTTCCATGTTTGATCCTTTTGGTAGACTTTGGCGCTATTTCCTCTAACTGTTATACAATCATATGTTAGATTTAGGTATTGAACTCAAACTTGAAGAAATTGAACTTCATCCACATTTTACAGGTAAACTGGACTATTTTGCCGCAAAGCTCACCTCTCCATCTTTCTAATGAGTGTACAAACATATTCTCATACTTAAACCTTTCCCTCATATAAGTATGTCTTTTCACACACTTAACCCTTCGCTTGCTATTCACATCAATATACCTACCTGTAAATAGTGAAGACCCAGATGAGACGGCTCCTGCAGGAGCTGTCTCATCAGGGTCTGAACTATTTACAAATTGATTGTGCAACCAGTGCACTCCACAGCAGTGATTGCACAGCGAAATACGTGTACACAGTGAAGATATATGTAATTATACAACAGGGCATGGGTAAAATTCAGCAAGAGAAGGGTTAAAAATGGAGTAGACCCAGATCAGATGGCTCCTATAGGAGCCATATGATCAGGGTCTCCTCTGTTTTCCTATGAATTTTAATAGATCTGACTCTTTAGATTCTACCAATATCAAGAATTCATAATATATATATAATTATATGCCATTTTAAAAAATATGCTAATAAATATTCATGTTATTATTATAAGGAATATGCAACAGGGAAAGGGTAAATATCCAGGAACTCTGTCGAAAACATTTGTTTGTTTCCCAGGTTCCATATTCTGAGAATAATTATGTTTGTGCATTCAAGCTGTGTTTTGGAAAACCTCTTTTAAAGCTTTTAACAAGATGAGCCAGTTCATGATCTGCTTTAATTTTCAAATAGACATTTCTTTCTTTTCTTTTAACCCTTTACTCCATAAATATGCTTGTCTATGCCTTTGCAGACAGAGTAGACCCAGATCAGACAGTTTCTGTTGGCGCTATCTGTTCAGTGGCTGCTCGGTTTGCTTATGGTATAATATAGATTTCATTCTACAATTTCTGCCTGAGCAAAAACATCCTGTGTACATAATTATGCGATCATAAAAATTCAGCTAATAAATATTCATGATGTCATTATTTCTTACATGAATATTCATGGAGTAACTGGTTAATTAAACAGCTAATTGTTTTAATGGCTTCTACTTCTGAAAGGGAAAGGAGCAATGATAGATTTAATCTTGTCCATCCATCATTAATACTTTCTAAATGTGTTATGCATAACTAGAAATGTATTTGATCTAGAGTCACGAAACTTTGTAGGGTGGTTGATCAGTTTTTGTTCTGTCAAAACTAGGGTATAGTAATGTTATTATAAGAGCTCAGTAACTCTTAACCCTTCGATTGCTATTCACGTCAATATACATACCTGTAAATAGTGAAGACCCAGATGAGACAGCTCCTGCAGGAGCTGTCTCATCAGGGTCTGCACTATTTACAAATTGATTGTGCAACCAGTGCACTCCACAGCAGTGATTGCACAGTGAAATACGTGTACACAGTGAAGATAGATGTAATTATACAACAGGGAATGGGTAAAGAAGGAGAAATGTATTTTAAAATTCAGCAGGCGAAGGGTTAAGTGATAGCCCTCGTCATGGACACTACTTTAACCTTTTCCCCAATGACTATTTATTGACAAATTTATTTCTGTATGAATATTCATGGACTGATTGTTTTATTTTTCAATTCTATATTATTCCATAAGCAAACAGAGTAGATCCAGATCAGACAGCTCCTACAGATCCTGTAGGAGCCTTCAAATCAGGTTCTGCTGAGTTTGCTTTTGAAATTATAAAAGATCTGACTCTTCGAATTCTACCAATACCAAAACATTCTGTATACATTATGCCATTGTAAAAATGCAGCTACATGTATTAGATATTCATGACATCATTATTGATGAATATTGAACAGGGAAAGGGTAAATAACCCTTTCTTTCATACAGACACTTTTTCATGCATTTGCAAACAGAGTAGACCCTGTCCCAGATCTGAAAGCTCTTGTAAGAGCCATCTAATCAGGGTCTTTCTGCTCTGTTTGCTTATAAAATTATAATAGATCAAACTGACAACATTTTCTATGCCTTTGCAATCAGATATATGATTCAAGTTTTTTTCTATGGCCAAACATTTCTGTGTCAATATACTATTATAAAAATTAATCTAGAACGTGTTTACGCGCATTTGCAAACAGAGGATTCCCATATCAGATGGCTCCTATAGGAGCCATCTGATCAGGGTCTGCTCTGTTTGCTCATGGAATTTGATAGGTCGGTTTCTTTACTGTCTAAAATGGCTACAATGCTCCACTTTCCATATTTCACTATAACTATTTTGTCCATGAATTTTCATTTAGAATAAACATAGAACAGTGAAAGTGTTAAATCTAGGTAAGAAATTGTAATACATAAACAAGAATGTAGTTTCAGCCCATACTTCTCTTGTCAGAGAAGTGTGTTCTTGTCCATCCTTTCCTTGTGTTTGTGTGTGTGTGTTTAGATCTGTTTACATGTAATCAGTAAATAAATTTGACTATACGTAAACTCTCATTTCATTTCCCTCGGGGGCTTTTGTCCACCCTGTAGAATTGCAAACAGAGCAGACCCTGATCAGACAGCTTTTGATTGAGCTATCTGATCTTGGATGGTCTTCTCTGTTTGCAAATATGTAAATATATATATGAGTAGAGTAAAGAGTGAAGCAGACCATTTTAAGCTGTGTCAAGAATTTCATTTGTCTCATATATTTCCCCCCCCCCTCCCTCCCAAATCATGTTTATGTCAATCATTGCATGTTTATTTCAGTTGTATGTTATGATATCATCTCCATTATGGAGTATATTCATTATAGTACAATAATGGGAAATTATTTGTATAAAATTGATTAAATAACCGCTCACACTAAAACCCCTCTAAACCGGATGTTAAATTTAGCATAAATATAGGTCTTGGAGACAGGTGGCAGCTTAATGCAGGGTGAAGGTCATACAGAGTTTCTTCATGACCTTCACCCTGTATCAAGCAGCCATCTGTCTAAAAGTATCTAATTTTTCTCTATTAGAATTCTGGTTTAGAGGGGTTACATTACAGTAAGTACCCCATAATAAACACAAGTTCTACCACCTTTGCAAACAGAGTAGATCAAGATCAGATGGCTCCTGTAGAAAGATAATCACATCAAACAGTTTGTATAGTGTTTAGATGTCTGGTTAATTGGCATCTCATCTGAATTAACCCTTTCATCCATAAATACGCCTTTCTACGCCTCTGTAAAAGTCACTTTATTTAACCATTGTGATAAATAGAGCATTTGCTCCTATAGGAGCAAATGCTCTATTTATCACAATGGTTTCAAATTACAAAATTCTAAATTTTTCCTTTTCTCTATTTAATGCTCCTTTTGGGTTGATTTATTCAAAGAGGTTGGGTCTAAAAATAGCCTATGGAGGAATGGATTAAAACTGTTTGGAGATTCTCAATAAGCAGTGAAAGAGTTAACAAAACAGTGTGGACATAAATCAGCCTTCTAACAACAGCTGTTTAATCCTTTACACCTTAAATATGCTTTTCGATGGCTTTATAAACAGAGTACACCCAGATTATGGAGTAAAGATTAAATGAGTTAAATGACATTACAGTAAAACCTCTCTATAACGGCCACTTAATTGTGTTAATTAGTTGATATTTAGGGCAGGTGGCTGCTTAAAGTAAGGTGAAAGTAAAACAGAACGCTCCTATAGGAGCGTTCTTTTTTACTTTCACCATCCTTTAAAAAGCCACCTGCCTTCAACACAAAATACTTGATGTAATTTAGTGGTCATTAAAGAAGGTTTTACTGTATCACGGTCTACTCTGTTTGCTTGCAACATGATATACATGTACATCTGAATCTACAGTTTTTGTCAAAGCAAAACTTTCCTGTGTTCATGTGCCATTATAAAAGTTAATCTAATAAATATTCATGATTTCATTATTTCTTACATGAATATTCATAAAGTTAACATTTTCCCTGTTGAATATTTGTGTCATCAATATTTTATTAGCTGAATTTTTATAATGGCATATTAAGTACACAGGATTCTTTTTGTTTTGGTAGAAACTTTTTTTGAAAGCAAACAGAATAGACCTTGATCAGACAGCTTCTACAGGATCCATTCTCTCTCTGTCTGTTTCTCTTTCTCTCGGTTTGTCTGTCTCTGTCTGTTTCTATCTCTCTCCCCTCTCTCTCTCTCTGTCTGTCTGTCTGTCTGTCTGTCTGTCTCTGTATGTATGTCTGTCTCTCTCTCTGTCTGTGTGTGTCTCTGTCTATCTGTCTGTCTCTCTCTGTCTGTGTGTGTGTCTCTCTGTGTGTCTCTGTCTGTCTGTCTGTCTCTCTCTGTCTCTCTATCTGTCTCTCTCTCTATATATATCTCTCTCACACACACATACATCATTTAGAGGGAACTTACCTTAACAACTCTAAATATTCTACTGTAATTATTATATACCGGTACATGTATATCCTAAGTACTGAGACAGATAAACTTAGACAAGTAATAATGAGGGGTTAATTTATGAGTAACACTCACAAGAGAGCTGCAGCTTGAATTAAATGATAATTTCATGCCTGTACTTATAAGTTTTGTGCAAAGTTTTATGTTCAAGACTGCCAGTAGCTTTCATACAGATATATTGATCTCAGCCACCATATATTGATGGCTTATTGCAACAATGTTGTAACTACAATTTATGGGTTAACATTTTCAAGTAACTGAAATGGTTAAGTTCTACACATACCTAAGTAATTGATTTTAAACTTCAGTTGAGTATTTGGTGATTTTCTATTTAGATCAAGCTTTGTAGAATTTCTGTTCATCCAATTTAGCATTCCTTTACTCCATGGTTATGCTTTTCTACACCTTTGCAAATAGAGTAGACCCAGATCAGATGGCTGCTATAGGAGTCATTTAATCAGGATCTGTGCTGTTTGCTGATGACAATAAAGATATGATTGTACAGTTTCTGTCATGGCAACAATTTACTGTATCCATTATTTTGTTATTATAACAATTAATCTAATTAACATTCATGATGTCATAGAAACTCTCATGAATATTCATGGAGTAAAGGAAAGGGTTAAGTAAGAAATTTCATGTGGTAGTGGTGGAACTGTGTGTGTTATTGTATGTGTATATAGTGCTTGTGTTTTGTTTTCTTTATTTCTTCACTAAACCCTATGTTGTGACTATTCTTTGAATTGTCTCAAAGAGACAATTCTAAAGAGTGGTCACAACATAGGGATTGGTGGAGAAATAACAATTTTAGTATTTGAATGAGCATCTTTATCTTTTGCTCTGAAATAAAGTGTACCATACATAATCCATCACAATATACAGTCGAACTTCATCATATCTCAAACTTCAAGGGACCATACAAATTAGACCATACAAAACAGAGGTTCGAGTCATTCGATTTGTAATCTCATGTTCACAGCTTAATGCAAGTCTAAAGTCATGCTGAAAGCTCCTGTAGGAGCTTTCAGCATTACTTTCGACCTGCATTAAGCTGTTACATGTGTTTCTAGATATGTGCAGCTATACATGCATTTTAGAAAAATTCTGTATTGTAAATTTTGGAAGGACCAAACTTTTAGTTTGAGTTATCCCGAAGTTCCAGTTATCCGAGTTCGAGATATCGAAATTCAACTGTAATACGATGAAATACGAAATCATTCATAATTGATGCCCTCTTGAAATAAGAACAAATTTCCCTAAATATAGGAAAAAGACTTGTAGTCAAAATTTGCATGACATGGATGAAGGATGTTTTCAGGGTTGAGAAAAAGCCCATGATGTAGGGTCTTTTTGTCCACCCTGTAGAAATTGTCCACTCTGCAAACATCATCAAGAGACTTTTGTTCACATGGTAAAATTTTGATTGAGGGAACTTTTCGTCTAAAGGATTTTTGTCTTATTTTGCCTCTTTCCTCTTATCCAGTCTTGGCCAAACTAACTGAAAATGTTTTGGGGTAAGGTTTGATAATGAATCACTACAGTATTATGGCCCTTGAATTGTCAAACATTGACCTTATCCACTCTTTAACCCTTTCCTCCATAGGCTATGTTTAGACCCAACCTCTGTGAATGAATCTACCGAAAAGGAGCATTAACTAGAGGAAAGGAATTTTTTTTAGATTTTTGTAGTTTGAAACCATTGTGATAAATAGAGCATTTGCTCCAATGGTTTCATCAGGTGATTTTACAGAGGCGTAGAAAGGTGTATTTATGGAGGAAAGGGTTGAGTTGTATATAAATGTTTGACATTTGTCAAGGCTTATTGGTGCTCTTTTGTTACAATTATTTCTAATTTCAGGAGAGGTTAGGAATGATCTGTATGTGACGCTTGTAGGAGCTGGGTTTGAAAAAGGAACTAAAACATCTCAGAGAAATATAGAGGTCAGGGTCCAGGTATATGATGCCAAGGGGAAAATAATAAAGGTAAGTCTATGAAAACAATAACAAAATCAGTACATAGGATTCTTATGTGAAAGACGGGAAATTTATACAATGGTAACCAAATTAAGACTTTTTAGCTCGCCTATTCGAAGAATAGGAAGGCTTATGGAATCACCCCGGCGTCGGCATTGGCTTTTGGTTAAAGTTTTGGGGTAAGTGTTGAAATGCACTAATACTACATGAAATATTTGCCCTAGAAAGCTGATATTTGGAATGGAGAATCCCTTCTTAGACTTAGCTTTTTGGGCTGAAATCTCAAGGTTAAAGTTTTGGGGTAAGTGTTAAGATGCACTAATACAACATGAAATACTTGCCATAGGTAGCTGGTATTTGGAATAAAGTTTGCCAGTAGGTTTAACATTGATGTAGTTCAGTTAAAATAGAAAAGTATTTTGGACTTCATCTTTGTAGACAAGGTCTACAATAGGCGAGCTTTGCTGTCCTGCGACAGTCTAGTTTTATATTCGGATCACATCTATATTACATGTATTCAATAAGCAAACCGAGCAAACTCAGATCAGCATAACTCCTATAGAAGTTATCTGATTTAGGTCTACTCTGTTTGTAAAGGTGTTAAAATGTGTTTCATAGCAGGATAATAAATGAAAGTATGATCTTGTCTAAATGAAATGCTCAATTCTCTGGCTGTAAATGGATAGAAACTGTAACTATAGTCACTGATTTTGAAGAGTAGCATTTTGCACTTTTTATTTAGCTAGCTGTATTAGTTTCTACTTGTTTATCCTCTACAGAACTGCATCACTTACGGATGTGGGGAGGCCCCTCAGTCTGACTACTACACTGCTGTCTTCTACCACAACAACCGACCTGAGTGGAACGAGACCATACGGGTATGTCTTTGTACTCTCAGTAAATGTCGTCTTCAAAATTTGGTTTTACCCTTTCCTCCATAAATACTCCTTTCTTCGCCTCTTTAATAACCACTTTTTGAAACCATTGTGATAACAGAGCATTTGCTCCTATAGGACCAAATGCTCTATTTATCACAATGGTTTCAAACTACAAAATTCTAAAATTTTCAGTAGATTTATTTAAAGAAGTTGTATCTAAAAATAGCCTCTGAGGTAATGGTTTAAATCTTACCCAATGTGAAAAAATAATGTCTGCTCAAATTTGGATCTTGTACAGTTTTGACTATTTCTGATTTGATCAAACCTGTGAGAGACTGTTAACAGAGTTTCAATATTTTTATTCTAATGAAATTCCCATTTACTTGGGTCAATCCGTGTCTGATTTGGATGTATAGGTGTTCAAAAATGCACCAGCAGCACACAAAGGGTTAAATTGGAAACCCGTTCCCTCAGGCTATTTTTAGACTATTCCATCATATGCTATCTTTAGACCCAACCTCTTTGGTTCTACTGAAAAGAAGCATTTACTAGCCAAAGGGAAATTTTAGAATTATTGATATGTAGTTTTGAAACCATTGTGATAAATAGAACATTGTCTCCTATGAGACAAATGCTTTTATTTATCACAGTAGTTTCAAAAAGTGACTTTTACACTGGCGTCAAAAGGCGTCAATATAAGGGAATGAGTTAACATGATGAAACTTTGTATATTTAGTGAGACTTGTTTTATTTTATATTTAACTGATGAATATTCATGTAAAAAATAATGACATCATGACTATTCATTAGCGGAGTTTCTATAAAAGTATATGAACATAGAACCTTGTGGCAAGGTAGAAATGTTAGAATCATAATTATGTGTATAATTTCATAAGCAAACAGAGTAGACTCAGCACTACAGGAAGTGTCAGATCTGGTTCTGCCGGCGCAGTAGTGCAATAACTCTTTCAACACTGAATTTTCGGAGTGGAACAGCCCGTCAGTATTTCTAGTCCACTCAGTTTGGAAGATTTAAACTTGCCAGAAGATTTTGAGTGACAAACAGTGCTGATCCAGATCAGAGAACTGTAAGAGGATCTGGGTCTACACTGTTTGCAAATGCTAGTGTATGTGTGTCCCACATTCAAATGGATGAGAAACTGATGGATGTTTGTGAATCAGTATCATGCTGTACATCTGTCTGTCTGGTCTGTCTGTACATTTATGTGTGTTGGTGGGTCTCTAACATGCATCCCAACAGACAGCAGTTATAACACTTCCAGTGAAAGAAGATGTTTATCTTAAACCTTTCCCTCTAATAAACGTGTTTTCACCCATTTGCAAACAGAGTAGACCCAGATCGGACGGCCTATAGGAGCAGTCTGATCAGGGTCTGTTCTGTTTGCTAACAGAATTTCAAAGATCTGTTTCTTTAGTTTTTAAAATGACTACAATGTTTCACCTTCCATAAAATGTTATAACTATTTTTTCTATGAATATTCAGTAGGTATTGAAATTTGAAATAAACATAGAACAGAGAAAGGGTTAAATACATGAACATAGCTTAACGTTTTACTCCACATAATTATGTACCATTTAATGCCTTTGCAGACAGAGTAGAACCAGATCAGACGAATTCTGTAGGAGTCTGATTTATTTGTTTATTATTTATATAGATCTGATGTTACTATTTTTAGATCCAACCTTTTAGAACAAATCTACCGAAAATGAGCATTAACTACTGAAAAGGAAAATTTTAGAATTGTGTAGTGTCGAAACCATTGTGATAAATAGAACATTTGCTCCTATGGAGCAAATGCTCTTTTTATCACAATGGTTTCACAAAGTGACTTTTACAGGAGTGTCAATTTAAGGCGTCTATATGCGGGAATGGATTAAGCTAATTGATATTCATACATACATAATATCTTACATGAATATTCATAGAGTAAAAGGTTAATGTTGTTCCTATGCATTGTTGTCATGGTGGCATTACATTTCTTTCAGTTGTCAGTGCCAATAGATGTATTTCCTGGTTCCCATGTTTGCTTTGAACTCTTCCATTGCTCAGGTAACGCTTTCTTTAATCCTTTAAATCATTACCTCATAGGCTATTTTAGACCTCTAACCTCATAGGCTATTTTTAGACCTAATATTTCATAGGTTATTTTTAGACTCGACACCTTTAACCCTTTCCCCCATAATACGCCTTTCTATGCCTCTGTAATAGTCACTACTTGAAACCATTGTGATAAATAGAGCATTTGTTCCATAGGAGCAAATGCTCTATTTATCACAGTGGTTTTAACACTACACAATTCTAACATTTTCCTTTTCTCTAGTTAATGCTCCTTTTCGGTGGATTAATTCAAAGAGGTTGGGTCTAAAAACAGCCTATGGGGGCATGGGTTAAATAAATTTCCAGAAAAAGAGCATTTTCTAGAAAAAAGGAAAAATAGAACTGTAGTTTTGAAACCATTGTGATAAATAGAGCATTTGCTCTATTCATCACCATGGTTTCAAAATGTGACTTAAACAGAGGTGTCAGAAGGCTTCAGTATAAGAGAGTGAGCTAACATTATTACCAATTTTGTCATACCTTCTCATGCTATAATAAAATGTGAATCCACCAAATATTAATTTCTATTAGGCGAGTCATTCTAAAGGCGGATTAAATGTAGCTAGTGAATTACCATGGTAAATAGTGCTGACCCATATGACACAGCTCCTCTAGGAACTGTCTAATATAGGTCTGCACTTTTTGCAAATGCAGACATGTACACTACTAGCATGAGAAGGATGTACTCTGTCAATGCTTCATGCGGTTTTCTTTAGACCTTTGCAAACAGTTTGGATCCAGATGAGACAATAAATGAAATGTCTCATTTGATCCAAACATAGCTATTGTCAGACACTGATGCTGGACAGATTTAGTTTCTTGGCATTTATCAATCTTTGGAAAGAAAGCTTGATAATAATTGTTTTGGTGATTGACTGGGAATGAATACAAGTCAGTGAAGACTTTCTTTAAAAGAAACGCATTTTCATTCTTTTTTAAACAGAGTAGAAGCAGATCAGACAGCTCCTATAGGAGCTATCTGATCAGGGTCTGCTCTGTTTGCTTGTGAAGTTACAATAAATCTGTCTGCAGTTTCTACCAATACCAAACAGTCCCTCATGCATATAATGCCATTAAAATTCAACTAAAAATATGCATGAAGTCATTATTAATTCTTACATGAATATTGATCAGGAAAAGTGTTAAAACATTACTTGTATTCTTTGTTATATACTCCCATATATGAAGATATAAGCAGGGTATATAGAAATCCCCATGACTGCCGGTTGGTCTATTGAGAAGCTTTACTCTTCATTATTAACCCTTTCCCAGTTCAATATTTATGTAAGAAATAATAGTCATGAGTATTTATTTGCTGACATGGTATCCCATGAAAGTTTCAAGACAATTTTTTGCTTTGGCAAAAACTGAAGAATCTGTATCATGTCATAGGCAAACAGAGCAGACCCTGATCAGGAGCCGTCTGATCTGGGTATACTCAGTTTGCTATGTGTCAAAAGGCATTTATATGAGGGAAAGGGTTAAACTGAGATGAAAAATGTTATTAAACATTCCAGTCAGAAATATTTTTACTGAGGGCTGTTCCAGGAAAAAAGGCCTTGGGGGGTAGGAACGTCGATGAATTAAAATTTTGTGGGTGGGGGATGATAAAGAGTTAAATTTGTGTTGGTGGGGGCGATTTTTTCAATTGTAATTGTGTTGTATTGGGGGTTATTACATATTTCAATTGGAGGGGGGGGGGGGGCATTAAATACGGTAATTCAATCAGTATTCTGACAGAAACTTTGGGCACAAGATACAATGAAGTATCATGCAGATTCACTTTTACATTCAGGACCTACCAGTATTTGTTTGGTCTGACAGAATTGTATACAGACAACAGAAGGAAAGTAAAATAAAACAGTCAAGCAGGAAATGCCACACAAAAATAAAACAGCCCAGCTAAAGCACAATACTAAACCCTTGTGTACACACAGTGGGTTACCCAGAGATTAGATCGGCGAAAATTTTAAAGACATAGGGGCACTGATTTTGAAAACGTTTCATCGATTCTATATCTAAATGAGACTGACTGATCAAGATTAGTGTATTTTAATTAGATTTAAATCTAATGGAGACTATTTCCACTGCATTTCTGACAAATGGTATCAGTTGTCTCATTGACAGAAAATTCTTCCATATCTTGCACACAGCCAAAATTTTGGTCCTGCTGAGGCTCCTGGAGTTTTGGAAACACTGGAACTTTACAATAAATAATTTTTGTCATCGAATTACATATAACAGAATAACAATATATGCTGTCAATATGATTTGCATGCAGAAAACAATTTAGTTGCAAATGCTATATGCATAAAACAGCATATTCATATTTATAGTAAAACTTGTCTAAGTTTGAGGGGTAAAAAAACACTAGAAAGTACTATTAAACCAGAAATTTCAGTTTTCTTGGTGGTGGGTGGCAAGGTAAATATAAATCTAGTGGCTGTGGGTATCTGACTTATTTTAATTCTCTCGTTTAGGGGGGTAAAAAAAATTAAAATTGTGTTGGTGGTACCCCTATTTTTGGCCGGCGTTCCTACCCCCCCAGGCCTTTTTTCCTGGAACAGCCCTGAGTATAATGCCCCATAATTTTCCAAACTATGACTCTGTGACAAGTGCTTTGGTTGGGGTACGTGTTAATGATATTGAGTGCTTTTTTGTCAGTCATATAGATAGCACATATACATTATACAATCAATTTATCTAACATAGATAATGTTTTGATCTTTGCAATTTCAGAGGATAAAGCAGGTACAGTTTTCATTAGTTACACAAATAGATGGCGTAATAGTATTTGGCATAAATGAATATACATGTATAGTTAATGACTTCTTGAATATACAAAGTGTGTTAACCCTTTCCCTCATAGGCTATTTTTAGATCCAACCACTTTGAATAAATCTACCGAAAAGGAGCATTAACTAGAGAAAAGGAAAATTTTAGAATTTTGTAGGTTGAAGCCATTGTGATAAATACACAATGGTTTCATAAAGTGACTTTTACAGAGGCGTATTTATGGAGGAAAGGGTTAATCCTTACTTCATGAATATTCAAGTAAGGAAAAATGACATCATGGATATTAATTAGAGTAAGTATTATAATGGCAACTGAACACAGGAAATTTTAGCCCTGGCAAAAGCTATAGAATAAGATCTCTATAATTATGTCTCCCCCCATATTTATATGGGGGAGACATATTGTTTTCGTGAGAGTTGTCTGTCTGTCCGTCTGTCCGTCCGTCCGTCTGTCCGTCACACTTTTTGTCCGGACGATAACTTCAATATGCCTGATGCCAGTTGATTGAAACTTCATATATGGAAAGAGCATAATGAGAGGAAGTGTCATGCACAAGGTCCATAACTCTGGCTTCACTAATATTGGAGTTATTGCCCTTTGTAAAAAAAAAATACACTTTTTTGTCCGGACGATAACTCCTATATGGCTCATGCCATTGGATTGAAACTTCATAAATGGAAAGATCATGACGAGAGGAAGTGTCATGCACAAGGTCCATAACTCTGGCTTCACTAATATTGGAGTTATTGCCCTTTGTAAAAAATATCATAATTTTTTGCCTGGACAATAACTTCAATATGCCTGATGCCAGTTGATTGAAACTTCATATATGGAAAGAGCATAATGAGAAGAAGTGTCATGCAGAAGGTACATAACTCTGGCTTCACTAATATAGGAGTTATTGCCCTTTGTAAAAAAAATTCACACTTTTTTTGTCCGAACGATAACTTCTATATGGCTCATGCCATTGGATTGAAACTTCATATATGGAAAGATCATAACGAGAGGAAGTGTCATGCACAAGGTCCATAACTCTGGCTTCACTAATATTGGAGTTATTGCCCTTTGTAAAAAATGTTTTTGTCTGGATGATTACTCCTATGTGACACATGCCATTGGAGTGAAACTTCATACATGGAACGATCATGATAAGAGAAAGTGTCATGCATAAGATCCTTAACTCGAGTTTCAATAAGTTTAGAGTTATTGCCCCTTGTACATTTGTTTAATTCTTTCTTGTCCGGATGATAACTCCTACATGGCTCTTGCCATCGTATTGAAACTTCATACATGGAAAGAGCATGATGAGAGAAAGTGTCATGAACAAGGGCCATAATTCTGGCTTCAATACTTTTGGAGTTATTGCCCTTTGTTAATTTTTTTGGCCGATCAATAACTCCTGTTCGACTGATGCTATTGGAATGACATTTTATTTTTGGAAAGAGCATGATGAAAGTAAGTGTCATGCATAAGGGCCATAAATCTGGTATCAGTATTTTTGGAGTTATTAGCTTTTATCATTTTCTTCTTGAAAAATGTAGTGTGGAAAACGCATAATGAGGGGAAGTATCATTCATCAAGACCATAACATTTTTAGTGATTTCCCTTTAAATATTGTTTTTATTAGAGGGGAGACATCCGTTTTTATGACAAAAACCTCTAGTTCAATAAGTGAACTCAGCGACATGATTGTAGGAGGTTTTGTAGGAGGTCTGATTTTGGTCTACTCTGTATGCAATCATATTGCTCCTTTCCTCCATGAATACGCTTTTCTACGCCTTTGCAAACATAGTGGACCCAGATCAGACAGCTCCTATAGGGTCTGATCAGGGTCTGCCCTGTTTGCTTATGATATAATATAGAAATGGCTCTACAGTTTCTGCCATGGTCAAAAATTCCTGTGTCAGTGCTTTTATAACAAATTAATCTAATTAATAATCATGGCATAATTATTTCTTAAATAAATATTCATGGAGGAAAGGGTTAAGATATGGTTAATACATATAACTGTTACGAAAACACATGATCTTTAACTGTTATGATTCGGACATTCAGGTGGGTGATGTTGAGCCATAATGGTCCTCTTGTTTTGTTATTTAAGTCCGTAATTATAATTTCTTGAAGAAAAGTATTGTCTTTAAACACGTTAAGCACACAAGCCTTTGCAAAATTGCTTTCAAGAAGTATTGTCCCTCCATATTAAACCCAACACACATACACACCTTCAATATGTATTACATATATTCTCACATGTATGTTTTTACAGATACCCGAATTGTATTTATCTAACATCCCTTCAATCTAGCTTATTTTCAATGAAGTTTTGAATTTGTTTATACAGTAAAGTCTCACTCATACAACCACTCAAAGAAGTCTAATTCTGGATTTTTAGCCGGTCTGTTTTTCGAAGAAAAAATATGAGCTATTGTCATAACGTGTTGTTGTTGTCATCTTCCGCAATCTTTAATTTTGGCTGCTATTTCTTTATTATTCATGCAAGGCTTATGAAATTTCACACACTTGTTCACAGTCACAAGGGCTACAATTAAACAGACAAGCATTGGCACCCGCATGCAGTGCTCTTGTTAAAACAGGTGGTAGCTTAATGTAAGCATAAAACTGATACAGAAAGCTCCTACAGGAACTTTCTGCATCACTTTTGTCCTGCATTAAGCTCCCACCTGCTTTTACAGACCTCTGTGTTAGTAAATCATGTGGTTGTACTAGCAAGACTACTGTATCAGTCATTTTTAGCCGAATTTTTCGAGAAAAATCTCGGCTTATAGTTTGGATGGATGGGCCAGCATGCTGGCGGCGTGCCGTCGTTAACAAAACTAGCATTGCTTATAACTTCTGAATTACTTAAGCTAGACAATTTTTTAATTTTTGTATGCAGATAGCTTGGATGAAGGCCAGTCACTTGATACAAGGATACTTAAAATCAGGTCAAGGTCACTATTTTGAAAACTGCCCTTTTTAACAAACTTTACCATTGCTATAACTTCTGAACTACAAATGCTAGGCAACTCATCTTTGGTATACAGATGGTTTTGGTAAAGGCCTTTCAGTTGGGGTAAAGATATTTGAAATCAGGTCAAGGTCAAGGTCACTTTTGACAAGTTGGCCATCATTGAAAAACTTCACCATTTTGTCTTTACTTCTTAACCACATATGCCAGACAATTCATATATATATTATGGAGATAGCTTTGGTGAAGGCCTTTCAATTGATACAGAGATACATGAAATTGGGTCAATGTCAAGGTCACTATTGTGAAAACTGTTTTAAACAAACCTTAACATCTTGCTATAACTTCTGATCCACGAACACTAGGCAATTCACCTTTGGTATTCAGATAGCTTTGGTAAGAACCTTACAGATGACATAAAGATACCTGAAATCAGATCAAGGTCAAGGTCACTATTTTGAAAACTCTCCCTCATAGGCTATTTATAGATCCAACCACTTTGAATAAATCTACTGAAAAGGAGCATTAAATAGAGAAAAGGAAAATTTAAGAATTTTGTAGTTTGAAATGATTGTGATAAATAGAGCAAATGCTGTATTTATCACAATGGTTTCATAAAGTGACTTTTACAGAGGCGTAGAAAGGCGTATTTATGGAGGAAAGGGTTAATCTAATATTTGTGTAAGAAATAATGACATCATGATTACCAGTGTTTATAAGATTGAGTTTTATCGTGTAAATTTTTTCAAGGTAATTTTTTTCTAGGTAACTACATGTATATGCTTTAGCAAAAACTGCAGAATGTGGGTAGCGTTTTACTAACACTGTGTAAGTTTTTGCGTAAGTTTCGGTGTAACCCATGTCAAAAGCAATCAGAGCAAACCCGATAGGAACCATCTGATCTGGGTCTACTCTCTTTGCAAATGTGTAGAAAGACATTTATATGAGGGAAAGGGTTATTTGCTTAAGTTCACTGCATAAGTAGGTCAAACATAAGTAGGTTAAGTACAAACAGCAATAAACAGCCAATTGGATTCATACACAAATTGACAGGAATTGTTCTTAATTCTAACACACCTCGCGCACACATCTACATAAACAAAGAAGGGACATATCTATGTTTGAATTCTCCATAAAACACCTCACACGCTGTAACGGCTTAACGTGACGTAATATGGCTTCGAAAATTCGTACGTCAAGAAACGTAGTGCCGTTGTGGCGGTGCAAATTATAGTTAAATTGAAGTGTTAGAATCGAAATAATAAATTTATACCAGTGTTTTATCGTGCAATCAAACATGGGTAGTCGTTGAGATGCTTATAATTAAATCACTTGGCCTATCGGCCTTGTGATTATATTACTACGCATCTCAACTCCTACCAGTGTTCGATTGCATGATAAAACACTGGTATGAATTTATTATTTCTTAAGTGACACTATAGCAAAGTTACATTAACCATTTTAATCTGATAGATCACAGGAACTAAAAGAGATTTAGTAAATTAACAAACGATATGTCCTCAACTGCTAAACATTTATCTGATTAGTATTCATGGTGTCACATGAATATTCATGAAGTAAAGGGAGAGTATAAATAGAAATGGTGATGAAGGACGCCCCTGTTCAACAACGTCACAAGTATTGCATATCAATGTGACATTTTTTCTATACATGTATATATACAATGTACCTTGCTTTGATGAAATCAGGTTGACCGGAGCTTACTGATGTATCAAGAATATTTATAACGCCTTTACTCCATGAATATCTGTATAAGAAAGAATGACATCATGAATATCAGTTAACTGAATTTTATAATAGTACATGAACACAGGAAATTTTGGCCATGGCCACACCTGAAGAATCAGACCTGTATACAGTTAAAACTCAATACTACAAACACTCTAATACATATCAAAGGCTTTGTGCAAAACTATTGTAACTCCTTCACAAAATGAAGTGAAGGAGTTACAATAGTTTTGCACCAAGCCCTCGATATGATTATTGATCTTTAACACAGGTGGCAGCTTATTGCTGGGTTAAGTCATGCAGAAAGCTCCTCTAGGAGCTTTCTGCATGACTTTCACCCTGCATTAAGCAGCCACCTGCCTACAAAGACATAAATTCTTCATTACTAAAAGTTCATAGTGTCAAGTTTTTTCCTGTAATTCTATAAGCATATAGAGCAGATCCTGATCAGACAGCTCCTATGGGAGCCATCTATTGGAGTCAACTCTGTTTGTAAAAGCGTTACAAGGTTTATTTATGGAGTAAGAGGGGTTGATTTGATTTGTAGTAGCTTCAGTTATCATTTTGTAATCAGAAATGAAAAGTCTAATAGGTCTTTAGTTTTTCACAAATAACATTATTTCTTTCCCGGAGCGCAGTTTAACCCTTTACTCCATAAATACGTTGTTTTACGCCTTTGCAAACAGAGAAGATCCAGAGCCGATGGCCCCTATAGGAGTCGTCGGGTCAGGATCTGACCTGTTTGCCTGTGATATGGTATGGATATAATTATAGAGTTTATGTCAATGCCAAACATTCTTGTGCCCATGTGCCATATAAATATCAAATATCTAATTAAAACTTAATATGATGTCAATATTTCTTTCATGAATAATAATCGAGTGAAAGGTTAAACTTCCGCTCTGAAGTTCCGTCACGTGTGTCTGCTTTTGTGATTTGATAAAACCCTTTGCTCCATGAATATTTATATAAGAAATTATTATATCATGAATGTTAATTAGATTAATTGTTGTATAAGGAAACGGATACAGGAATTTTTGGCCATGGCAAAATGCATAGAATCATGTATTTGTTATATCATAAGCAAACAGAGCAGACCCAGATCAGACGGCTCCTATAGGATCCATCTGATCTGGGTCTACTCTGTTTGCAAATGCGTATTTATGGAGTAAAGGGTTAAGAATATTTTGTATGTTGTTCCAAAATATTTTGTAAAATCTGTTGTTATTCTGAAACTATTATTTGTTATTCTGAAACTATTATTTGTTACCATTTGTTATTCTGAAACTATTATCCAAGGTTCAGCTTGTGTACATACATTTCTGAAAGAAGACCCTCTCATCATTCCATTTCTGTATGATGCAGCTTTCTCATTTGTTATTTAAAAACTATTACGTGGTGGCTGTAGATTATTTCTCTTTTTATACAAATTTGGATAATATATATATTTTGTTCAGATCTAATTATATTTTAATCAATGGTAATGTTGCCATCAATTTTGATGATTGTACTGGTATTTATTTTTATGCGCCCACCTAATAAAGGTGGTCGTATATTGTCGTGGCCCTGTCCGTCCGTCCGTCCGTTCGTTCGTTCGTTCGTTCGTTCGTCCGTCAACATTTTGTTTGTCCGCTGTTTTCTGGGAAAACTATTTGACAGATATTAATGAAACTTCACACAAATGTTAAATGCATCAAGATCTGAAACTGAGTAGACTCTGAGGTTAATTTGATTTTTCATTTCAGAGTTATGGCCCTTGTCCTTAAAAAATATGCAAATAGTTTGTCCGCTGTTTTCTGGGAAAACTATTTGAGAGATATTAATGAAACTTCACACAAATGTTTAATGCATCAAGATCTGAAGCTGAGTCAATTCTGAGGTCCATTTGATTTGTCGTTTGGGAGTTATGGCCCTTTTACATAAAAAATAATGCAAATGCATGCAAATAGTTTGTCCGCTATTTTCTGGGAAAACCATTTGACAGATATTAATGAAACTTGACACAAATATTTAATGCATCAAGATCTGAAGCTGAGTTGATTCTGAGGTTCATTTGATTTTTCATTTCAGAGTTATGGCCCTTGTCCTTAAAAAATATGCAAATAGTTTGTCCGCTGTTTTCTGGGAAAATTATTTGAGTGATATTAATGAAACTTCACACAAATATTTAATGCATCAAGATCTGAAACTGAGTCGATTCTGAGGTTCATTTAATTTGTAGTTTTAGAGTTATGGCCCTTGTCCTTAAAAAATAATGCAAATAGATTGTCCGCTGTTTGCTGGGAAAACTGTTTAAGAGATATTAATGAAACTTCACAAAAATGTTTAATGTATCAAGATCTGATGCTGAGTCGATTTTGAGGTTTATTTGATTTTTCGTTTCTGAGTTATTGCCCTTTTACTTAAAACAAATGCAAATATATGCAAATATGAGGATGGCCATTACCTTTTCATTTGAAATGATATTTACTTCAATTTTTTTATATGGTTAAACCTTAATGTGAATTTTCACATATATTGCTGGGGTTTTGATATGTCATTTTATTCTAAAGTTATGGTCCTTGAACTTTGTGTGTTCGTTGCTTTGTTAGTCAGTCAACTTTTAGTTTGTCTGTTGTTTTCTGGGAAAACTATTAAAATGATATAAATGAAGCTTAACACAAATGTTTTGAGCAACAAATTTGAGGCTGAGTTTATTTTGAGGTTCATTCAGTTTGTCTTTACAGAGTTATGGCCGTTGCACTTTACAAAAATCTGCAAAAATGAGGTTTAGCTGTAACTTTTTTATTTAATAAGATATTCACTTCATTTTTTTAAAGAATAGTATCACCTTAATATGGAAATCAAGATCTGAAGCACAGATTAGAAAATGTCAACACTTATAAGGCATGTTGAATCAGAGAAAGTCTGCAAGTGGGCGTATTATGTACCGTATGCGGTACTCTTGTTGCTATATTCAGTATAATTCTCCTGAGTGTCGTTTTTTGCTGTTTTAAGCAGCTGACCTGTTAAAACCTGCCATGGTGAGTTATTTGGAATGCCCTGTGTCCGTCATGCATCATCGCCAATTTCTTTAACCCTTTACTCCATGAATATTCATGCAAGAATTAATGTATGCATGGTTGATAATTAGCGTAACCTTTTTCCTCTTCCTTGTTTATTCCAAATTTCAATACCTACTGAATATTCATGGACAAAATAGTTATAAGAAATATGGAAGGTGGAACATTGTAGTAGCCATTTTAGAAAGTAAAAAAAACAACCCCAGATCTTTCAAATTTCATTTGCAAACTGAGCAGACCCTGATCAGATGGCTACTATAGGAGATGTTTTGTCTGTGTCTATTCTGTAACTCTTTCCCTCATATAAACGTGTTTTCACGCATTTGCAAACAGAGTAGACCCATATCAGACGGCTACTAGAGGAGCCGTCTGATCAGGGTCTACTCTGTTTGCTAGTAGAATTTGATAGATCTGTTTCTTGGTTTCTAAAATGTCTACAATGGTCCACCTTGCATATTTCTTTATAACTATTTTGTTAATAAATATTCATTAGGTATATTCATGGACAAAATAGTTACAAGATATATGGAAGGTGGAACATTGTAGTAGCCATTTTAGAAAGTAAATAAAACCCCCCCAGATCTTTCGAATTCCATTTGCAAACAGAGCAGACCCTGATCATGGCTACTATAGGTCTGGGTCTACTCTGTGTGAAAAGGCGTTATATATGAAGGAAAGGGTTAAGATTAATATTGGCAAATGAAGGAAAAAAGTGTTGGCTTTTGTACTGTTTGTAGACTCAGATGAGTCAGATCTATTTACATGTAGTTCAATAAGCAAACAGAGCAGACTCTAGTCCAATGACTCCTACAGGGTCCATCTCGTCTAGGGGGGTGTACTCTATTTGCAAAGGTGTTAAAAGGTGCAGCATATATGGTGTAGAGGGTTCAACAAGATTTTCTGATACTGTATTGATATGGAATTTCACATGAATGATGTTATATATATATATATGTACAGTAGAACTTTGATAACTCGAACTTGAAGGGATCTTTTAAATTAGTTTGAGATAACAGAAGTTCAAGTCATCCGATTTCTAATCTGAACAATTTGTCAATGCCACAGATTAATACAGGTCTAAAGTAATGCTGAAGGAGCTTTCAGCATTACTTTCGACCTGTATTAAGCTGTGAAATGTGTTTCCAGATATATGTAGCAATACATTTTAGCAATTATGTATTGTAAGTTTTGGAAGGACTGAACTATTTGTTCGAGTTATCCCGAAGTTCAAGTTATCCGAGTTCGAGATATCGAAGTTCAACTGTAAATTGAATTGTCCTTGTTCATTGCATTAAGTAGGTCACGAACTGAGTATTATCCTCCCAATTTCACCTGAGACTCGATTAAATTTCGGCGTGTTTATAGGGATTGTTCGTAATACTCTGTGACAAAGAATAGCAAACCAAAAGCCGGTAATAATCATGTTCCTCGAGGATTGTAGTGTAAACCCCCTCTAATGCGACCACTTGATGAATAAACATGGCTGTCTTTATAAGCAGGTGGTTGCTAAATGCAGGACAAAAATTATGCAGAAAGCTCCTACAGGAGCTTTCTGCATAACGTTCGTCCTGTATTAAGCTACCTGCACATGCCTTTGCCACTGTGAATTATGCCCCTTTTAGCTGGTCGCATTAGAGGGGTTTTACTGTATTCTTATAGCACATTCTTATACCTTCGGAAATTTATTTGAAGATTACCGACGATAATACACGGAATATGCATGAGTCCAAATGGGAGGATAATAATCAGATCTACATGTATTATAATTTCAGCAATTAAGCAAACAGAGCAGACCCTGATCAGATGGCCATCTGGTCTGGGTATACACTGTTTGCAATGATGTGAAAAGGCATTAATATGAGGGAAAAGGCTAGAGGGTGGCATGTATATAATTTGGTCACTGTAGGGACCACAATATAAGGACCACAATGGAAATAAGAGATATACAGTAAAACCCCGCTAATGCGACCACTTAATGAATAAACATATCTGTCTTTATAAGCAGGTGGTTGCTTAATGCAGGACAAAGGTAATGCAGAAAGCTCCCCTAGGAGCTTTCTGCATTACTTTTATCCTGCATTAAGCTACCACCTGCCTCTACAACCCAGAAGTATACATCTTTTAGGTGGTCACATTAGAGGGGTTTTACTGTATTTTCTCTTTTTATGTCATCCTTGATATTGATACTACTGTCATGGTTCATAACATGCATATATCACTATTATTATTAATTTTTATATTTTTATAATTTTAAAATATGTTTGTGTTGTTAACTATTGTCTTGTTGCTCGATATTGAAATAAATCTATCTAAATCTATCTATCTATCTAGGGACAGTCTTCCAGATTATAAATTTGACTACCGGTATTTCAGTGTGATTTGTAGTGAGGTTTCACTGTATTTTTATATACATGTAGTTACTTCTTCTTTCAGTGGGAATTCATTTTACTTCATCCAGATCTCCGATTCCAGTTTTTGTTCTATTTCAGTCAGTACCAGAAATGTGAAAAAGCTGTTTGGCTTGGCCTACTTCAAAGTTACAAACAAGCAGCAAATAGTACTCAAGGACGATATCCACGAGCTCTGTGTGTACAAGGTACATTCTCAATTAAAAAATAAGAAACCTTTAACCCTTTCATAAAAGAAATAATGACATCATGAATCTGATCGGGGGGGGGGGGGCATATTGTTTTTGCCCTGTCTGTTTGTCAGCAACTTTATCATTGGTCATAACTTTTGAGCAAGTACAGATAGAGACTTGATATTTGGCATGCATATGTATAACACATTTTGAGGGGTGGTATGTCAAGGTCATTCTTCAAGGTCAGAGGTCAAATATATAGGTCAAATCACTGACTTTAACATTGGCCATAACTTTTGAACCAGTAAAAATAGAGACTTGATATTTGTCATGCATGTACATCTCATGAAGCTGCACATTTTGAGGGGTAGCATGTCAAGGTCATCCTTCAGGGTCAAAGGTCACCAACTCCTGTATAATGTTGGGCATCCGAGGTGTAAAAAGTCGCTTATTTTTCAAGGTCCATGGCATTTTTTAGTAGAAATGTTTGAATACCATATTTGTGTTGCCAGATACTAATCATTTGTGGTTCTGGTCCATGCCACTGCCAAAATCCTCTTTGAAGGTCAGAAACTAGGTCAAAGGTCAAATGAGTGCAAAAATGTAATAAAATCTCTATTTAGTATAAAATAACTTTAATTTTGACAATTTCGAGACTTTTTTTCATTTAATTTTTTAGCAATGTCTCCCAAGTAAGTATAGATATATTTATGGCACATTTAAAGAAGATTTTAGTGACCTGTGATGACTGCAAGTTCGGAAAACATCGTTTAAAATACGTTTACAGTACATTATCATACTGTATAATTATAACTTTGATACAAATTTGTTCAAGTACCTTTTCACGCAGATGTATTATTTAGAGATGATAATAAAAACGCCAGAATATTAGTAACACCTTATATTAGCTGTCTGTATCATTCGTGATTGAAACGTCATAGCTCCTGGTGAGTATGACGATGTTTTTACATAAGGAATTGATATATTTTACACGAGCTGTACCTATGACAAAGCCCTTTCTACATTTGCAGGAAAATGAATCTCTCGGATATTGATTGGCCATTTTAACAGTTACTGGCCATAGGTACCCACTCTCAATCAACCATGAACTCATAGACATATTCACTGCCACTGGATATGTGTAGCATTCCCTATCCGTAATGACAACACTCTATATGTTATTGCCACAAACGATCACTAGTTACACAGATATACCTCAATACCCGGAATAAGTGAGCATGTCATAGTACTGACTAAAATATCTTTCCTTTACGAAGGAAGCCTACCCCACATCTTGTCCACCTGTGGAAGGAGACTAACAAATGCTCTATGACCCATCAAAATGACTGAGTTTGCAGCACACTTGGCAAATCAGCCCCTTTACCAATCTGTACTCTATTAGATAGTACACAGCCGTCCTCAAATTAGTGGTTCCTTCTAAGTTAACATCCACCAGCTTCAGCCAGCCATAGTGCAACTCCATCACCCGCCATTTATCACGAAAAAAGAAAAGTGCATACAAAAAAGTGCTGAGGACCAATGTACAGATGAACTGGGCATATACAAGGAGCTACAGAAAACTTGCAAAGAAGAAGTGCAAGGAAGCTCATGATGGGTATGTGATTGACCTAGTGACAGACACCAGCTGTGAGAAGCTCTACGCTTTTGTTAGGAGCAATAAATGTGACAGCTCGAGATTAACCCTACTGACGAATGATGACATTAATCATGTTGATACACAAAGCAATGTTGAAATATTGAACCACTGGTTCACTGTCTTTACACATTAGGACCTATATCTCCCTTGTGCCATTTGAGAGTATTCTTATTCGGATACCCTTCCTATTCATGTCATGATAAATAGTGTCTGCAAGGTTCTTAAGGGCTTTAATCTCCACAAAGCTACATGTCTACACACCATCTTATCAAGGTTCCAAAAAGAAGTGGCACATTCCATGGTTCCTGTTCTTGCTCTGATCTTCCAGGCCTCTTGACCAGGATAAAGTATCCAGTGCTGGGAAGACCGTCACGTTAATCCTATTTACAAATACATGGTCGTCCAGAATAACTCCTTCAAACTACTGGCCTGTATCCTTAACTTCTGTTACATGTAACATCATGGAATACATCATACACAGTAACCTGGTTTTTTCTTAGTGCCTTGACATCACCAGACAATGCCAGAATGGCCTCAGGAAGCAGCACTTTTGTGAGACAAAGTGATCAATATGGTCAATGACCTTGTGTCAGATCTGGACCAGTCTCATTAGATTGACGCAATCTTGACTTTTTCAAAACATTTGACAAAGTGTCTTACAAAAACCTGCTTCTTAAGCTCCAAAACTATGATGTACATTGCAAAATGCTTGATTATATCCAATTTATCACGCTGGAAGGTGTTTCCTCCGTGTCAGTACCGATAACATCCGATGTTCACCAATGTGCCGTTCTCAGTCCTTTCCTTTCCCTCACATGCAATGATGACCGCACGGAATTCCTATGCTATCCCTGTCGACTCTTCACTTTCGTGCTGAGTCATTAGCAGATGCAGACGTCTTCCAGAATGATATCGACAGTCTGTAGGAATGGGGAAAGACTGGGTTCATTGCAGAGAAGTGCTAAGATCCTGCTTATTATCAACAAGCGGACAAACATATATACCAATTATACTGTTCATAGCAAGAGACAGAAGACAACATAATAGGCAAAATACCTGGGGACGCTACCGTCTGCTCAATTGTATTGGAAAGCCAAAGTCGATATGGTCATAAAGAAGGAAAACTGATTCACAGCCTTTCTAAGCAGGAATCTTGGATCCTGCCAAAAGCCAACCAAGGAGGCAAATAACAAACCCCTGATCAGTCTGCAGGTTGAGTACACATCCTGCGTTTTGGACCCACATACCAAGGCCATGACAAGTCGTGAGGAGATGGTCCAACATAGAGCTACCAGATTTGTTATTTGAATTATTGTAGAAGAAGCAGAATGGTGTCATGCTTAATATGATTTGCTCAATCAGAGGCAGAAAAAGTAAAGGCCTCGATGTTCTATAGGTCCGTGAATGATTTTGTTGCAGCTGACACCCGACCTGTTAACGCCCTCACAGTGCACCTACAAGAGGACACGTCTTAAGATCAGTTTCACGGTTTTGCAGGACCAAGTTCCTATGGGAATATTGCTTTCACTCTGCTGTCAATATCATCTTGAACAAGCTATCATAACATCAGGTGATAGCTCCCAACTTTTCAGGCTAGGATCTCAGCTGTCATGTAATATTCTTCTGTTTGCAATGTTTAACTTGTTTTTATAATTTGAACGTTGGACCCTCCCTCACCTATGTGTATATCATAATGGTAAGAGTATCCTGCTTTAAAGCTGCCAAGCACAACAAAACAAGAAGTAGAAGAAGAAGCCACAAACACAGAGTTGATGTAGTATACTAGTACTGCAGTATTCAACAGATGCATTGGAATATCGTCATTCAAGGCAAATGCAGACACGAAGTGTCCCAAATCATGACAAGGTGGATACATTGATTGTCTTGTATGCATTCAAGGCTTGGATGCTGCTAGAAAGGGTCAAGGCTGGATAGTTGTCAAATGCCAATATTTTGATGTACTAGTAATACTGATATACCATATTGGACCTTTATAAGGCATTAGAGTCTGGATGAGGGCTTGGACCTCCAAGAAAACAAAATTGTATTTTCCGCAAGTTATCTCAAGATGTCTGCCGGAACATTTTCATTGGGTTTCATGCAATGACTGGATGTGACGCAACCTTTGCTTTCACTGGAATTGGAAAGAAGACCTGTTGGAAGAAATATTTTACATGCCCGATCTGCTTTCAGATATTAGAAGAGGTGTACGGTCATACAATAGATACGCTTGATGCCAATGGAGAATCCATTGATGATGCAATACTTACACAATATGGTTATGGTTAAGAAAACACTTGAACTGTTTCCACAACAAATGATGCAGTAGAACTGAAAATTGCTAGAGCAAACTATCAAGCTTGTAAATGGATCTGAGCTCATAGATACGCTCGTACATGCATTAATGCTATTGATGCATGCATTAAACAAGTTTTGGGTGCAAAATCAAGTGCAAATTCTTTTCGCTGAAATGCTTCAAAACAGCTTTAAAAAGCACACTAACATGTGTGCGATGGTGTAAATTGTACCAACCCAGCAAATATCTATACAAATATAGTGAATTAATTAGTTACTTTAAACAGGATTAAACGCTTTGTTTAGGTGTTCATTTACCCCACCCACTTTACTTTAAAGGTACTTGTGCATAATATATAGCTGGTATGACTGCATACAGTTATTTGTTCGAGTAGCATTCTGTCTAACCTTTATTTTGATGTCATTTATGCTTATTAAATAGCAACAATTGCGAAGACATGACAACATGTATCATAGTTGCATGTTGATTTTAACGATTTTTTTCTGTTTTTGGATGTTCTCATTAATATTCATGAATATTTGAATAATATATTTTACACAAAATAAGTGCAAATTAAAGGCCAACGTTTAACCTTCATTTTGGTACCATTTTTATTATTTTACACCCAAAATTGATAAAGATATTATGATTTCTCAATTAACGTATATAAAATATGCACTTAGTTGACCTTTGACCTAATTAAGAGAAACGAGGGCAAATTTTCAGGTGGCATGGGGCAGTTTCTGAATACTAAGACATCAAATATTACATATCCAGTGCATGCCAACTTCTACTATTTCATGCCATGGCTCGACACATTTTCCTCAGTTGGATGCCCAACTATAAGCTGTCTGATCTGGGTCTACTCTGTTTGCAAATGCATGAAAAGGCATTTATAATTATAATTATGAAGCTCATCCTTCAGGGTCAAAGGTCAGATGTTTGTTTGTCAGCAACTTTAACATTGGGCATTACTTTTAAATCTGTAGAGATAGAGATTTGATATTTGGCATGCATATGTATCTCATAAAGTCACACATTTTGAGGGGTAACATGTCAAGGTCAATGTCAACCTTCAAGGTCAGAGGTCAAATATATAGGTCAAATCAACAACTTTAACATTGGCCATAACTTTTGAACCATTGGAAATAGAGACTGGATATTTGGCATGCATGTGTATCTCATGAAGCTGCACATTTTGAGGGGTAACATGTCAAGGTCATGTTCATCCTTCAGGGTCAAAGGTCACCAACTTTAACATTGGCCACAACTTTTGAATCAGTAGAGATAGATACTTGATATTTGGCATGCATGTGTATCTCATGAAGCTGCACATTTTGAGGGTTCACATGTCAAGGTCAATGTCATTCTTCAGAGTCAAAGGTCACCGACTTTAACATTGACCATAACTTTTGAACCAGTAGAGATAGATTTGATATGTGGCATGCATGTGTATCTCATGAAGCTGAATTTTGAGGGGTCACATGTTAAGGTCATCCTTCAGGGTCAAAGGTCAAATTGGACAGGAGCATAGTGTTTCACAAACACATCTTGTTTTATAATTGCATATGACAGAACATTTTGGCTCAGGCAGAAACTGCAGAATCAGATCTACATTACAGTATAAGCAAACAGAGCAGACCCAGATCAAATGGCTACATTACAGCACAAGCAAACAGAGCAGACCCTGATCAGATGACTCCTGTATGAGCTGTCTGATCTTGGTCAACTCTGTTTGCAAATGCATGAAAAGGCATTTATAATTATGAAGGAAACTGTTAAAAAGAAGTATTTTCCTTGTGGTTGCCTAACTTTTGCCTGATGAATAGATATGAATAGTGAGTAGTTATGACTTCATGATTATTAATGAGTTGATATTTCAGCTCACCTGGCACAAAGTGCCAACGTGAGCTATTGTGATCATCATGTGTCCAGCGTCGTACTTTGTGCGGTGTGCATCATCCGTCGTCAACATTTTATTTCAAATGACATCTCTAAAATTATGAAGTCAAATGTAATGAAACTTCCCATGGATGGTCTTTGGGTGATCCTTTGTCAAAATAGCTAAGAGGGTTTGGATCCTTGTAAAACTCTGGTTGCCATGGCACCCAAAAGAAAAATCTCTTCTTCTCCAAAACCAGTGGTCAGATTTCAAAATAATTTGATGGGGATAGTCATTAGGTGACTATATACCAAAAGAGGTAAAAAAATATGACAATATCTAAAACAACATGGCAGCTAGGAGGCTGGGCCTGTTTTGCTTATATGTCTTTATAGAAAACTGCAAAATCTTAAAATCTCCTCTTCTCCAAAACCAATGGTCTGATTTCAGAATAATCTAATGGGAGTAATCATTAGGTAAGCTCCTAGCAAATTAGCTAAAATGGTTTGGATCCATATAGAACTCTGGTTGCAATGGCAACCAAAAGAAAAAATATTTTAAATCTCTTATCCAAAACCAATGGTCAGATTTCAAAATAATTTGATGGGAATACGGTAGTCATTAGGTGACTATGTACCAAAATAGCTAAAACCATGACAATATCTACAGAAGGTCTGATTTCAGAATAATTTGATGGGAATAATCATTAGATAACCTCCATACCAAATAGCTTAAATGGTTTGGATCCATGTAGAACTCTGGTTACCATGGCAACCAAAATAAAAAGATATTTAAATATCTTCTTGTCCAAAACCAATGGTCAGATTTCAAAATAATGTTATGGGAATAGTCATTAGGTGACTATCTACCAAAACAGCTAAAACGGATAAATATCTAAAAAAACATGGCTGCTAGGGGCAGGACCTGTTCTCCTTATATGTCTATATAGAAAACATTGCAAAATCTAAAAAATCTCCTCTTCTCCAAAAACAATGGTCTGATTTCAGAATAATTGGAAGGGAGTAATCATTAGGTAACGCCTTACCAAAGCGGCTAAAATGTTAGGATCCATTCAGAAGCGTGGTTGCCATGGCAACCAAAAGAAAAAAATGTTTAAATCTCCTCTTCTACAAAATTGATGGTCAGATTTGAAAATAAGTTGATGGGAATAACCATTAGGTGACCCGGAATAACCATTAGGTGACCCTCTACCAAAATAGCTGAAACAGTGACAATATCTGAAAAACATGGCCATTGGGGGATATGGTAGCCTGTTTTCCTTTTATGTCAATATAGAAAACATAGACAAATCTAAAGACACCATATGGATTGGTGGAGAAATGGTGATTTTAGTATTTGTCGCATACACACCTTTATTAGCTCACCTGGCACAAAGTGCCAGGTGAGGTATTGTGAGGGGGCAGTGTCCGGCGTCGTGCGTCGTGAGTCGTGCGTCGTGCGTATGTGCGATGTGCGTCGTGCGTATGTGCGTCGTGCGTCGTCAACAATTTTCTTAAACATCTTCTTCTCTGAAACCACAAAGCCTAGAGCTTTGATATTTGGTATGTGGAATCATCTAATGGTGCTCTACAAAGATTGTTAAAATTATGTCCCCCAGACCAAAAATGGCCCCGCCCTGGGGCTTATCAGTTTTTCATAGGAAAATCTTTAAAAATCTTCTCCTCTGAAACCGTAAGGCCTAGACCTTTTATATTTGGTATGTAGCATCATCTAATGGTCCTCCACAAAGATTGTTCAAATTATGACCGCCGGGCCAAAAATGGCCCCGCCCCGGGGCTTATCAGTTTTTCATAGGAAAATCTTTAAAAATCTTATTCTCTGAAACTGTAAGGCCTAGACCTTTGGTATTAAGTATGTAGCATCATCTAATGGTCCTCTACAAAGATTGTTCAAATTATGACCCCTGGACCAAAAATGGCCCCGCCCCCGGGCTTATCAGATATTCATAGGAAAATCTTTAAAAATCTTCTTCTCTAAAACCGTAAGGCCTAGACATTTGATATTTGGTATGTAGCATCATCTAATGGTCCTCTACAAAGATTGTTCAAATTATGACCGCCGTGCCAAAAATGGCCCCGCCCCTGGGCTTATCAGTTTTTCATAGGAAAATCTTTAAAAATCTTCTTCTCTCAAACCGTAAGGCCTAGACCTTTGGTATTTAGTATGTAGCATCATCTAATGGTCCTCTACAAAGATTGTTCAAATTATGACCCCCGGACTAAAAATGGCCCGCCCCGGGGCTTATCAGTTTTTCATAGGAAAATCTTTAAAAATCTTCTTCTCTGAAACCGTAAGGCCTAGACCATTGATATTTGGTATGTAGCATCATCTATTGGTCCTCTACAAAGATTGTTCAAACTATGACCCCCGGACAAAAAATGGCCCTGCCCCGAGGCTTTGAAAATCTTCTCCTAAACTGTAAGGCCTAGACCTTTGAAATTAAGTATGTATTATCATCTGATGGTTTTCTACCAAGATTGTTCAAATTATGACCCCTGGACCAAAATGGCCCCGCCCCTGGCTTATCAGTTTTTCATAGGAAAATCTTTAAAATCTCCTTCTGTGAAATTGTAAGGCCCGGAACTTTGAAACTTATATGAAGCATCATCTAGTGTTCCTTTATTTAGATTGTTAAAATTTGAAACTCAAGGCCTAAAATTATGGCCCTTGGTTTCATATTGGCCCCAATCTGAAGCTTACTTATTTTTACATAGAAATACAGTGTATGCATATGTCTATAGTAACCAGGTGAGCGATTTAGGGCCATCATGGCCCTCTTGTCTTTTGCTCTCGTATATCGAGGGCTTGATGCAAAACTATTGTAACTTCTTCACAAAGTGAAGGAGTTACAATAGTTTTGCACCAAGCCCTTGATATAGTATGTATAAAAATGATATGCTGTGTAACATTTCTTTCTCAGGTGGATGACAAACATCAGCTTACAATGATGAAATACCTTACCCTGCCTTTCTTGAAGAGTAGCCACAACCATCAGATGTCACACAGTCACCCATCAGATGGCCCAAAAACCAGCGAGATGGAAACACTGACTATCTCTACCTTATTGTGTTCAGGGAAATTCACTCAAAACAGTGAGTAATTCGAAGCCATGCATAGCCCAATGATATTGTACGAAATTCTTCCTAGATCTAATAAATATTCATATAAGAATTAATAATATAATAATATTAATGAGCTAAATTTTAGAATGGCATAAGAGCACGGGATTGTTTTACCATCACGGAAAAGTCCTTCGTGCGAGACTATAAACCGAGGTCCGATCTTTGAGTGCTTTACACTGGGCATCTAAAAGAACCAGAGAAACTCTGTTGATAATAAGAGTAGGGCATTGCACCCGGGTTTCTCTGTATTCTCTCTCTTCCCTCTTGGACATCCAATTAGCCTATAGTGAGCAGAAATGGAGGTTAATCAACTCAAACAAATCATCATGGAAACTGTAGAATCAGATTTATATTATTTTTTGAGCAAACAGAACAGACCCAGACCTGAAAGCTCCTATAGGAGTTTTCCAATAGTTGGGTCTACTGTGTATGCTAAGGTTTTGATATGTGTTTCTATCATATAAAGACTTAACCATTTCCTCCATAACCTCTTTTTAGACCCAACCTCTACCAAAAAGGAGCATTTACTAGAGAAAAGGAAAATATTATAAGTGTGTAGTATAGAAACCATTGTGATAAATAGAGCATTGTTCCTGAGGAGCAAATGCTCTATCACAATGGTTTCAAGAAGTTACTATTACAGAGGCATAGAAAGGAGTATTTATGGAGGAACGGGTTAACCCCTTCCCTTATATAAACACTTTTTCTCACCTTTGTAAACAGTAGACCCAGATCAGATGGCTCTTGTAAGAGTTATTAGATCAGGGTCTGCTCTGTTTGCTTTTGACATTATAATAGATCTGACTGTACAGTTTCTACCAATACCAAACTTTCATGTGTACATTTGCCATTATAAAAATTCGGCTAATAAATATTCATGATGTCATTATTTCTAACATGAATATTAACCCATTCACTCATATTGACGACTTTTGATGACTCTGTAAAAGCCACTATGTGAAACCATTGTGATAAATAGCGCATTTGCTCCTATAGGAGCAAATGCTCTATTTATCACAATGATTTCAAACTGCAAAATTCTAATTTTTTCCTTTTCGCTAGTTAATGCTCCTTTTCAGTAGATTTATTCAAAGAGGTTGTATCTAAAAATAGCCTATGAGGTAATGGGTTAAACAGGGAAGAGGTTAAATGAATTATCTGATATCACTGTTACAGGAAGTTGTTGACTTTATATGGATGGTCTTAGGATGGGTGGTCTTTTGATAGTCCTTGGATGGTCCTCTACCAAAGACATTCAACAAATTGTATTCCATTTAGAATTTTTTGCAATGGCATTTGAAAAGAACAACTTAAAAATTCTTCTATTATGGAACTACTGAATCAATTTAATCCATTCCCTCATAGGGTAATTTTAGAGCCAACCTCTTTGAATAAATCTGCTGCAAAAGAGCATTTACTGGAGAAAAAGAAAATGTTAGAATTGTGTAGTTTTGAAACCATTGTGATAAATAGAGCATTTGCTCCTATGGAGCAAATGCTCTATTTATCACAATGGTTTCAAAAAGTGTCTTTTACAGAAGCGTCAAAATGGGCCAGTGTGAGGAACAGGTTCAACATAACTTGACGGAAAATATCCTTGTGTACATTTCTTATTCTACTAGTCCTTATTCTGCTATTCATAATCTGGTTCTAATTTGCAAACAGCTTGGATCCAGATGAGATGCAGAGTAATTAATTGACCACGATTTTGCGGATAAATATTTTTATGCCCCCGCCTTTAGGCGACGGGGGCATTAAGTTTTACCCTTGTCTGTCCGTACGTATGTACGTACGTATGTACATCTGAAATTTTCATCAAGGATTTCTTGGCTTGTATAAGGTGGAATGATTGATATTTAGTCTGAAGCATTATCATAGTCAGTTGTAACGTGTCTCCCCTTTTCAGGACTGTTGTCCATCTAGTTCCTGTTGGCCGACATTTTGATTGAATTTTGGTGATTGTTTAATGAGAAAATTTTTCGTCGGTTGTGAAAACTGCAATGATTTGATATTTGGTCTGAAGCATAATCATAGTAAGTTGTACCATGTCTCCCATTTTCGGGTCTGTCGTTCATCTACTTCCTGTTTGCCGGCGGGGGCATCCATGTCCCATGGACACATTTTATTTTATTTTTAAAGTTTTGAAAGTATCTGGAATGGGATTAATGAGGAACAACCTCTTTGTTTGACAATTTAATGAAGACTTAGCTAAACATGAAAATTGAGCGGTATTTTTACAGTTTAACCCATTCCCTCATATTGACGACTTTTGACGACTCTGTAAAAGTCACTTTGTGAAACCATTGTGATAAATAGAGCATTTGCTCCTATTTATCACAATGGTTTCAAACTACAAAATTCTAAAATTATCCTTTTCTCTAGTTAATGGTCCTTTTCAGTAGATTTATTCAAAGAGGTTGTATCTAAAAATAGCCTATGAGGTAATGGGTTAAATGATGATGTCACATACCGATGCCACCTTATTACAATGTCAAACAATCATCTTCACAGCGTCACGTGAGCGTTGCCATTTCACACGCATGGAGTGTCATCCCTGACAGAAAGGTTAAAGTATAAAGAAGAAAGGCCATTAAATTTTTAGAACTTGTCAGTTGAATTATAGTAATGAGAAATGTTTAAAACATTTTAGGTGACTTGCTTGGAATACTGAATTGGAGAGGGGAACAGTTTCAAAATCAGTTGCCAGAAAATCTGGGTAAACTGCGGCAGATGCAGGGAGAGGAGATTGTCAAGGTAGGAAAGATTGTGATTTTACCTTAAATATTTCGCCAAACTTGTGTAAATTGTGTAGATCCAGATCAAATTGCTATATTTGTGTGTCAAACCTTATCTTTTTGTATTCATTAGAATTGCATTGGAACAATAGTTCCAATAAATAAAAGCAAGACACTTGCTTGTGGTTGATTTCAGTGAGAGTAGTTGTTTATTTCAGATTTTGTCTCATATTTCTGTCTCTATTTCAGTTCTTACATGACGTTCTAGATGCTCTGTTTGACATGTTTAGTGAAGGCCAAGTCGTCCAGTCCCATTATCAAGACATATTTCTCTCCATGGTAAGTGTTGGCAGCTTCATTTGATAAGTGTCATACTGCATAAAAACAAAACCTCTTTATAAAAGGAAAAGAAATCTAATAATTTTAGTTTTAACCCATTACCTCATAGGCTATTTTTAGATCCATCCTCTTTGAATAAATCTACGGAAAAGGAGCATTAACTAGAGAAATGCAAAATTTTAGAAATTTGTAGTTTGAAACAATTGTGATAAATAGAGCATTTGCTCCTATAGGAGCAAATGCTCTATTTATCACAATGGTTTCAACAGGTGGCTTGCAGAGGCGTCAAAAGGCGTCAATATGAGGTAATGGGTTGATGCTTTACTCCATAAATACAACTTTCTACACATTTGCAAACAATGTAGACCCTGATCAAATGACTCATATAGAAGCTGTCTGATCAGGGTCTGTATTGTTTGCTTATGATATAATATAGATATGACCCTAGAGTATCTGCCATGGCCAAAGTTTCCTGTGTTCATAAGCCATTATAAAACTGAATCTTTAATAATATTCATGACATCACTATTATTTTCAGGAATATACATTGAGTAAACTCATTCCCTCATAGGCTATTTTTAGACCCAACCTTTTTGAATAAGTCTACTGAAAAGCATTTACTAGAGAAAAGGAATTTTTTTAGAATTGTGTAGTTTTGAAACCCTTTACTCCATATATCAATACCTTCTAACGCCTTTGCAGAGTAGATCCTTCTGATCTGGGTCTGCTTTGTTTATTGATCTGATTTCACAGTTTCTGCCATTGGCAGACGTGATCGTGTCTTAATTAAACGGGCTTGACTACAATACCAGGAGTCCCGGGTTCGATCCCCTGCCGGACCAAGCCCTTCGGATGAGACTATACACCGAGGTCCAATGTATCAGTGTTTTACACTGGGCATCTAAAAGAACCAGAGATGCTCTGTGGATAATAAGAGTAGGGCATTGCACGGGGGTTTCCTTGTATCCTGTCCCCTCTCTCTGGGGTGTCCAATTAGCCCATAATGAGCAGAAATGGACGTTAAGCACACAAACAAACAGTTTATGGCCAAACTTTCCTATGTTTACATGCAGATACAAAATTCATCTAATTAATATTCATGATATCACTGCATAAATATTTAGGATGCACTATTACTTTGCAATGATATTGAATGAATTGTTAACCTTTGATTTAGTATACCAGGTCCTGTCGAATGTTACATGTTTCAGGTGTACATCTTCACTCTCATCCATCATGCCAGGTTTGAAACCTTCAAACCAGTCCTAGAGGCCTACATAACAGACACGTTTGCAGCCCCACTGGTCCACAAGTAAGTGTTGGAAATTCTATTGTTTAACACATTCTCTCATAGGATATTTTTAGATCCAACCACTTTGAGTAAATCTACCAAAAAGGAACATTGACTAGAGAAAAGGATTTTTTTTAGAATTTTGTAGTTTGAAACCATTGTGATGGATAGAGCATTTGCTCCTATAATTTTCAATGAATATTTATATCGGACATAATTACATAATAAACCTTTTTTCACTGAAATTTTA
Source organism: Azorinus chamasolen (assembly GCA_963576725.1). Classification (NCBI taxonomy): domain Eukaryota; kingdom Metazoa; phylum Mollusca; class Bivalvia; order Cardiida; family Solecurtidae; genus Azorinus; species Azorinus chamasolen. The sequence continues at coordinate 85,865,059 of OY755244.1, forward strand.
TTATGGAATATTTGGCTATGATAGACACTAGCATCAGATTTTATAGGCAAGCAGAGCTGACCCTGATCATATGCTCCTGCAGATCTAACAGACAGCCATGTGATCAGGGTCCATGGTGTTAGCAAAGGTGTCTGTCATATTAATGCCTTTTCATGCATTTACAAATGTAATAGACCCAGATCAGGCGGCTCCTATAGGGTCTGCTCTGTTTGCTTCTGGAATAATACAGAATCTGATATGATTCTACAGTCTCTGAAATGGCCAAAAATTCTTATGTACATATAACATTATAAAAATTCAGCTACTAAATATTCATGATGTCATTATTTCTTACATGAATATGGAACAGTGAGAATGTTTAAAGGCATGTCTATGGAATGACGGGCTTAGACATCCATGTGTTTTCATTTAAAACATAACTTCATAGGCTATTTTTAGACCCAACCTCTTTGAATTAATCTACTGAAAAGGAGCATTTACTAGAGAAAAGGGAAATTTTAAAATTGTGTAGTTTTAAAACCCTTGCGATAGATAGAGTATTTGCTCATATGGAGCAAATGCTGTATTTATCACAAAGGTTTCAAAAAGTGTCTTTCAGGGAGGCGTCAAAAGGCGTCAGTATGAGGGAATGGGTCAATGGTCACTTGATAAGAGATTCTACTGTTGTTGTGTATTTATTCTTCAGACCAATGTGTTTCTGTTTCACGGAGATGATATTTATTCTACTGTTGTTGTGTATTTATTCTTCAGACCAATGTGTTTCTGTTTCACGGAGATGATATTTATTCTACTGTTGTTGTGTTTCTATTCTTCAGACCAATGTGTTTCTGTTTCACTGAGATGTTGAAGAAGGAATGTAAATTGGTAGGCAAGCCGAACCTACAGCTCATACAAGCCTTCCCGGTAGGTAGTATTGCCTGAGTGGCACAAGAGAATAATTATATATACCGGTATTTTCCTGTTTTGCAAACATGGTAGATACAGAACAGGTGTGAGGTTCAAGATGTTGACAAGTTGAACCTTATAGATACCAATTAGTGTCTGCTAGCCTAGTGTCTGCATTAGCCTTTATAAGCAGGCTGGAAAAAATTATTAAACCCCACACAATGAAGTTGCACGGGTATATTGTTTTTGACCCACCTGTCAGTCTGTCAATCCATCTGTGTGTCAATATACTTTGTTGCTTTCATTTCTTGACCAATTTTTCTCAAATTTGCTCTAAGAATTGCCATGAATAGAAGCTTGGATGATTTTCAGAGGAATACATCATGGGGATCTGGTTTTTTTAGCTTACCTGAGCAAAGCTCAGGGTGAGCTTTTGGGAGACTTGAATGTCCGGCGTGCGTCGTCAACAATTTGCTTGTGAACACTCTAGTGGTCATAATTGTAGTCCAGTCTTCATGAAACTTGGTCAGAATGGTCAGAATGAATGTCTTGATAAAATCTCGGACGAGTTCGAAAGTGGGTCAAGTTGGATTGAAAACTAGGTCACTAGGTCAAATAGTAGGAAAACATTGTGAACCCTCTAGACAGGGATCATAGCGACTCCTACTTTTCCTACTTTTTCCTACTATTTCCTACTTTTTAGCTCACCAGAGCACAAAGTGCTCAGGGTGAGCTTTTGTGATCGCCTGATGTCCGTCGTCTGTCGGCGTTTGTCGTGCGTCGTGCGGTGTGCGTCGTCAACAATTTGAACTTTAAAAGTCTTCTCCTCTGAATCTACAGGGTTCTCAGCTTTCATCTTTGGCACATAGCATCACCTATAGGTCCTCTACAAAAGTTATATAAATTATGTCCCTGGAGTCAAAATTGGCCCTGCCACGGTCCCAGGGGTGGCCAGTTTTTTCTAGCTGACTGTTGTTTTCTGTACAAGTAGCAGAATGCTGGGCTCACTTAGGTTAGGCATAGGGAAAACTTCAAAAATCTTTTTGTCAAAAACTACATGTCACAGAGCTTAGATATTTGGTGTATAGATTTACTTAGTATTCCTTATTGACATTGGTAAATATCATAGTTTTGAGGTTAAAATTGGCCCTGCCCTGTTGGTTATACTTTAAAATATTATTTTACACTATAAAGGTTCCTCTGAACTAGAGGGATTGAGGTCACTCCATCTGTGTTGCATAATCACTGAATAGGTCAAGTTCCTGGTCAAAACTCTGCTTCAGAATTAGTCTCTGTTTGCTCACACTATTTTTAACCCATTCCCTCATAGGATATTTTCAGAATCTGCCTCTTGAAAAATTTCAGAATTGTGTTGATTTGAAACCATTGTGATAAATAGAGCATTTATTCCTATGGAGAAAATGCTCTATTTATCACAATGGTTTCATAAAGTGACTATTTTACCTCTTTGAATAAATCTACTGATAAGGAGCATTAATTAGAGAAAAGGAAAATTTCAGAATTGTGTAGATTTGAAACCATGGTGATAAATAGAGCATTTACGCCTATGGAGCAAATGCTCTATTTATCACAAAGGCTGTTTTCAGATCCTACCTCTTTGAATAAATCTACTGATAAGGAGCATTAATTATAGAAAAGGAAAATTTCAGAATTGTGTAGATTTGACACCATTGTGACAAATAGAACATTTACTCCTATGGAGCTTTTGCTCTATTTATCACAATGGTTGGCAAATGCTCTATTTCTCACAAAGGCTTTTTTCAGATCCTTCCTCTTTGAATAAATCTACTGATAAGGAAAATTTCAGAATTGTATAGATTTCAAACCATTGTGATAAATAGAGCATTTGCTCTATAGGAGTAAATTAACTCATATACAAACCACATATAAAGTTACATACCGGTCTGTGTCAAATCAGAATCCAAACTGTGTGCTAATTTTGGTCAAGTCATGCTAAGCAGTGATAGGGTTGTCATCTGTTAGAAATGTTGTCTGCTTATTCAAAGAGGTAAATCTGGGTCTACTCTATTTGCAAATGCGTGAAAACATGTTTATATGAGGAAAAGGGTTAATTAGAGAAAAGGAAAATTTCAGAATTGTGTAGATTTGAAACCATTGTGATAAATAGTGCATTTACTCAGGACTATGGAGCAAATGCTCTATTTATCACTTAGGCAAATGCTCTATTTATCACAATGGTTTCATAAAGTGACTATTATACGTCTTTGAATAAATCTACTGATAAGGAGCATCAATTAGAGAAAAGGAAAATTTCAGAATTGTGTAGATTTGAAACCATTGTGATAAATAGAGCATTAACTCCTATGGAGCAAATGCTCTATTTATCACAAAGGCTTTTTTCAAATCCCACCGCTTTGAATAAATCTACTGATAAGGAGCATTAATTATAGAAAAGGAAAATTTCAGAATTGTGTAGATTTGAAACTTTTGTGATAAATAGAACATTTACTCCTATGGAGCTTTTGCTCTATTTATCACAATGGTTAGCAAATGCTCTATTTATCACAAAGGCTTTTTTCAGATCCTACCTCTTTGAATAAATATATTGATAAGGAGCATTAATTAGAGAAGATGAAAATTTCAGAATTGTGTAGATTTCAAACCATTGTGATAAATAGAGCATTTGCTCCATAGGAGTAAATTAAACCACATATAAATATACATACCGGTATGTGTCAGATCTGAGTTCAAACTGTTTGCTAATTTTGGTTAAGTCCTGCTAAGCTGTGATAGGGTTGTCATATGTTAGAAATGTTGTCTGCTTATTCAAAGAGGTAAATCTGGGTCTACTCTGTTTGCAAATGCGTGAAAACATGTTTATATGAGGAAAAGGGTTAATTAGAGAAAAGGAAAATTTCAGAATTGTGTAGATTTGAAACCATTGTGATAAATAGTACATTTACTCTTATGGAGCAAATGCTCTATTTATCACTTAGGCAAATGCTCTATTTATCACAATGGTTATTATCACCAGTTATTCTTATCAAGTTTTAATTTTCCATTTCCATAACAATTTCGTTTGTATAAATTGTTGAAATCGCGATTTTTATACAATTTCTGCTTTGAAACAATCATCAGTACTCTAATTCTGAAGGGGTTCGAAACGTTCAGGTGTGAACTGGTTTTGTTACGAAACGTGCTCTACAAGAGTTGTCGTTCGTTTCTAAATACGCAATATATCAAGGAGTTGTTAGGTTATGCGTAGTAATATGTAATGGAAAATGAAACTTTTCCACATATTTTTTGTGCGATATATGCTTTCCAAGTTAACGTTCGGTAAACGTTCGGTATTGGACTTAGAAAATATTTATAATAAAGCAAATCATCCCAGAAAGCTTGCCATTATAATTATACAGAGAAAGGGTCAAATAACACCCCACAAAACAGGTGTCCAGTTTTGTTAAGAAACATACATGTAGTTGAAACTTTAAAAATCTTTCCCTCTGGTGAGCGATTTCAGGGCCATCATGGCCCTCTTGTTTTAAAGTGCTCCTACTTTTTCCTACTTTTCCAAAAAAAGCTCCTACTATTCCTACTTTTTCACTTGAACTGGAGCAAAAAAAAAAAGAGAAAAAAAACAAAACCTTAAATTAGTTTGCCAATTGCTGTCATTTATGATTGTGATTCAATAATAGGTAATGTTAAGATTTACTGATTATATATGCATTAAATATTATGAATCATCTGGTCAACAAACCCTATACTCTAGGGTAAGAGTAAATGAGAGTACTCAGAGGAATATTATTATTTTTTAGCTCACCTAGTATGAAGTGCCAATGTGAGCTATTGTCTGTTGTGTCCGTTGTCGTTCATTATCAATTTTTTTCTTAAAATGACATCTCCTCCTAAACTGCTTTCTTGGTTTTTACCAATCTTCGCAGGAATGTTCCTTGGGTCAACCTCTTCCAAAGTTGTTCAAAGAATTTGATTCCATGCAGAACACTGGTTGCCATATCCAAAAAGAACTAAAAACTTAAAAAAAATTCTTGTAAATAAAAGCTGTTAGGCATAGGGCTACCATATTTGGTATGCAGAATCACCATGGGGTCACAAGTTTCACATAAGATTATATAGTAAAAACTTTAAAATTCTTCTTGTCCGAAACTGAAAGGCTTAGAGCTGTGATGTTGGTATGTAGCACCATCTAGTAAACCTTTATCAAGATTGTTCAAATTAGGCCCCTAGGGTCAAAATTGGTTCTGCCCCGGGGGTCACAAATTTTACTGAAAACTTTAAAAATCTTATTGTCAAATTCCGTAAGGCCTAGAGCTTAACCACATTTGGTATGAAGCGTCATCTGATGGACCTCTACAAAGATTGTTCAAAGTTTGCCTCTGGGGTCAAACTGGCTCTACCCTGGGGGTCACATGTTTTACAAAGGATTATATAGTAAAAACTTAAAAAGCCACTTGTCTGAAACCCAAAGGATTAGTTCTGTGATATTTGTTTTGTAGCATTATCTAGTAGATCTCAAATATTATTTAATTTTTGTCCCAGGGTAAAAGTGACCCTGCCCTTTGGGTTATCGGTTTACATAGAGTTATATAGTGAAATCTTCAGTTCACACATCTTCTCTGAAACTAATATGGTCAGAGCTTTGATATAGAAAACAAAGCAAACCAGGTGAGCGATACAGGGCCATCATGGCCCTCTTGTTTCTTTACTTAGGAATTTTAGAGACACTGTAGAGTCTGTCTCCTTCATAGGCAAGAACATTCAAGGGCGGGATTGAAGACAACCGTTTCTGAAATGCCTCCTTTGAATTAAAATGCAACATATTCACCATTATAATCTCATTTTTTTTTCAAAATTTTCGCCGCAGCGCTTGGCAGGAGGGGAAACCCCTCCCCCACCCACCCCTTATGACTCAAAATGTCACCCCATCCTAAAATCTTAGGGTAGGCTCTGGTCAATAACATCTGATCATGGTGGGTAAAATTGTATATTTTGCAGAGGGGGAGGGGTGGGGGAGCTGGATGCTGAGTTGAAAGGCTCTTTGATTGTTCAGTGCTGTGATGGTTACTAAGAACAGTCTTCCCCCTGCCTCTTCATAAGGTTGGTATGTGACTTGTGTGTGCCCCTCAAAGTACTGCAGAAGCAAAGAGCCTTCAAATTCAGCACCCCAGTGGTCTAAGAGTGAGGTAAACTGAAACCTATCATATGATATAAGGTATAGCTTTGTGTTTAGAAATTCCTACTTTATTGTTTGAATTCCTACTTTTTTCCTACTTTTCTCCTACTTTTTTATGGTTTGAGTTCCTACTTTTCTCCTACTTTTTTGTGACATGCCACTATGAGGCCTGTCTAGAGGTCACATTTTTAGCCCAATTTTCATGAAACTTGGTCAGAATGATTGTCTTGATAAAATCTCGGAGGAGTTTGAAAAGTGGGTTACGTAGGATAAAAAACTAGGTCACTAGGTCAAATTGTAGAAAAACCTTGTTAACACTCTAGTGGTCACAATTTTAGTCCAATCTTCATGAAAGTTGGTCAGAATGATGTCTTGATAAAATCTCGGACGAGTTCAAAAGTAGGTCAAGTGGGGTTAAAAACTAGGTCACTAGGTCAAACAGTAGAAAAACCTTGTGAACACTGTAGTGGTCACATTTTTTGTCCAATCTTCATGAACCTTAGTCATAATGATTGTCTTGATAAAATCTCGAACGAGTTGAAAGTGGGTTATGTGGGGTTAAAAACTAGGTCCAATAGTAGGAAAACTTGGTGAACACTCTAGAGTTTACATTTATAGCCAAATTCTCATGAAAATTGGTCAGAATGATTGTCCTAATAAAATCTTGGACAAGTTTGAAAGTGGGTTACGTTTGGTAGAAAAGTAGGTCACTATGTCATATCTTAGAACAATCTAGTTTACACTCCAGCGACCACATTTTTAGCCCAATCTTCCTCAAACTTGCTCAGAGTGTTTGTCTTGGTGATATCAAGATTGAGTGTGTCATGTGTGGGGTGGGAATAAAAAGTAGGTCACTAGGTCAAATCTTAGAAAAAATACTCTAGAGGCACATTTTTAGCCCAATCTTCATTGGTCAGAATCATTGTCTTGATAAAATCAATATTCTAAATCTTTGAAAATCATGTTCTGAAGAACCACTGCTCATGATCCACTATCAACATTGTTCAAATATTGTCCCTAAGGTCAATATTGGCCCAACCCATGGGCTACCCAGTAAAAATCTTAAATCTATGGTAATCAGGTGAGCGATTAAGGGCCATCTTGGCCCTTTTGTTTGTCTGTAGGAGCTGTCTGATCAGGGTCTTCTCTATTTGCTTATGGAATTATACAGATCCGACTCTACAGATTCTTCCATGGACAAACATTAAGCTAATTAATATTCATAATGTCCTAATTTCTAACATCAATATTCATGAAGTAGAGGGTGAACTCTTCATGTTGATCTGGATCCAAACTGTTTGTAAAGATTAAACCTTGTCGTGCTGTAAAAATTCTCTGAATTGCTGAAATTTTCACTGCATCAGGGTCTGCTCTGTGTGCTTAATGAAGTGATATAGATCTGATTTTAAGTTTCTGTCATGGTAAAAAAATATCATAATAAAAAAAAATCATGTTTATAATTTCGTTATAAAAAATCCTACATTAATTATTTCTTATTCATCAAGAAAAGGATTAACCCATTCCCTCATATTGACGACTTTTGATGACTCTGTAAAAGTCCAATTGTGAAACCATTGTGAAAAATAGAGCATTTGCTCTTATAGGAGCAAATGCTCTATTTATCACAATGGTTTCAAACTACAAAATTCTGAAATTTTCCTTTTCTCTAGTTAGTGCTCCTTTTCGGTAGATTTATTCAAAGGGTTGTATCTGAATACAGTCGAGTCGCGGTTATTCAAACTCGCGCTATCCGAAAACCCGGTGTAATCCGAAATGAGGTGATGGTCCCGATTCCAGCCCTTCTTATGTCTATATAAATCTTGTATGTGTAATTCGAACTGGCCTTTCCGAAAACCAGGTCATATTCGAAGTATAAATGTATCCCCGACGAATGACTTACCTATGTATTTCGCACCTATTATTCAAAGTACCTACCGACCGTCGCGAATTTCAAGCTTTGTCGCCATTTTAAACCAAACAACGTAAATGTGCGAATGACAAGTAATTAGCACAATGGGCAGCAAGGTAATGCTACAGTTTGTAAAAAATGCTTTGATCTAAGCCTAATTTGCGTAAATTATTAAAGGTGTTCACGAGCGTCTTTAATTACTGTTTATTCTTTGATTAGATTGCAATTAACGCAATTATTTTATATTAGACTGAACCTTGAGTAAATACTTTCAAATTCTTTAGTTGTGTATAAATATATAACGAGTCAACCTATCAATTCATCTCATAACGAGTATGGCAGAGAGAAACACCATAGCAGAAGAACTGTTGGCTGAGCAATCTGGTGAAGGACCCGGTAACGGGGGGATACCCAGATCAGCCCAACTTAAACTTTCCTTCAGGACTGAGCAATCTGGTGAAGGACCCGGTAACGGGGGGATACCCAGATCAGTCACTGGAGGGAAGGGCGTCAAGCGGAAGAAAGAAATAAAGACGATGGAGGACAAATATGCGGCTATCACTGAGTGTGAGAAAGGGATAAAATCCAGGTCAGAAATAGCGCGGGAGTTCAATATCCCTCCCAGCACGATTTCGACTTGGTTGAAAAACAGAGAAACAATTAAGGAAGGATATCTCAAGTTTGGACCAAAGAGAAAGGTGGTGAAACGAGGGGAACACGACGAGCTTGAAGAAGTTCTTATAACTTGGTTTAAGAACACACGGTCAAACAATGTGCCAGTATCTGGACCTATGCTCCAAACTAAGGCAGAGGAATTAGCCAAGAAAATGAATATTCAGGGCTTCAATGCTTCCACAGGGTGGCTAGATCGTTTCAAGGACAGGAATGGAATCTCATTTAAGAAAGTCTGTGGGGAGGCTAATTCCGTGAATCCAACGTCCGATGCCATGAACCAATGGCAGAATCAGCTTCAGCTGATATTAAAGCAGTACAGTCCTGCCGACATCTACAATGCTGATGAGACTGGCATTTTTTATCAGCTACTCCCAGACAAGACGATGGAGTTTAAGAATGTCAAGTGCCATGGTGGCAAGCAGAGCAAGCAAAGGCTGACTGCACTCGTCTGTGCAAACATGTCCGGCACTGACAAGCGACCTTTGCTTGTTTTAGGGAAGTCAGCAAAACCCCGCTGCTTCAAAAATGTGAAGTCTTTGCCCACAGAATATAAGGCCAACAAGAAAGCCTGCATGACGGGCGAGATTTTTGAAAGTTGGACAAGGCAATTTGATAGAGAAATGGCCAAAAACGGAAGAAAGGTGGCCCTCATTGTGGACAATTGCCCTGCACATCCCAATATCAAAGGGTTAAAATCCGTAAAATGATCTTTCTGCCGCCAAATACCACCAGTCTAACACCAGCCGATGGACCAAGGGGTGATACAGTCGTTGAAATGTCACTACAGAAAGAGAGTACTGTACTCGGCTATCAGAGCCATAGACAGCGGGCACAGACTGTCTGTTAATGTTTATGACATTAAGGTGTGTATGTCTTGTAGTCGAAAACGGTATATGCCCGTAACATTATTCGTGATTGTTTTAGTACTGCCTTCCTGTTTTTGTTGTTGTACATGTAGCAAGTAAGTTGTTGTGTTTTCGTGAGTTTGTATGTGTGAATAAAGATGTTGAAATGAATTTCAAGACTTGTGTTGATTCAAATACCTTTTATTAATACTTTTTACACCGAACAATACAGTACACATTTCAATCCATCAATAGTGAACCTGGCATGGGATACACACGTGAAATATGCATTAAATCATAATAACCCTGTGTTTACGATGGGTACATACATAATCACTATCATAAGTTTGGGTCATTCGAAACCATGGGTTATTCGAAGTCAAACGCTGGTCCCCGGCACTTCGGATAACCGGGACTCGACTGTATAGCCTATGAGGTAAACAGTTAACTCGCAGAGCTACAGATAAAGGTACATGTACATGCATAGAGAGTGGTTACAGTGTAGGGTTTAATGGACAAATAAGGAGCTTATAATTCTGGAAAATGTTGGAATTTACGTATCTTATCTGGACCTCTGTAACTCAGATCAGTCAACAAGGGAGTGTTACACACTGAGTTTTTACATCATTAGTTTTATCATTTATTATAAACATTTATGAACTTTTTTCTTTCAGGCCATTGACTACATTTTCAAGTTTATTGTACAATCAAGACAGCTCCAGATGAAAAAGTGAGTATAAAAACAAGAAAAATACTGATGAGCATGCTTATACATAACATTAACCCTTTCCTCCATAGTCTATTTTTTAGATCCAATCTCTTTGAATAAATCTACTGAAAAGGAGCATTAATTAGAGAAAAGGAAAATTGTAGAATTTTGTAGTTTGAAACCATTGTGATAAATAGAGCATTTGCTCCTATAAGAGCAAATGCTCTATTTTTCACAATGGTTTCAACAGGTGACTTTTATAGAGTTGTAGAAAGGCATATTTACGGAGGAAAGGGTTGACCCTTTCCCTGTTCAATACATATATAAACAATAATGACAACAGGATCATTTATTATCTGAATTTTTATAATGTAAACTTTTCAAGGGAAGTTTTGCTTTGATAAAAACTGTAGAATCAGATCTATATCATGTCGAAACAAAACAGAGCAGACCCTGATGAGATGGCTCCTACAGGAGCTGTCTCATCTGGGTCTACTCTGTTTGCAAAATGTGTTTATATGAGGGAAAGGGTTAACCCTTTTACTGATGAATATTTATGCGTGAATTGATCACTTCATGAATGTTTCATCAAGATTATTATTTTTAACATAAAACCTTGCTTTGACAAGAACTTTGGGATCAGATCTATATAATACTATAAGCAAACAGAACAGACCTTGATCAGACGGCTCCTACAAGGAACAAATTTACATGAAGGAAATGGTTAATCACTTACTCCTCTTACTCCTTTCTATGCCTTTGCAAACAGATTAGACCCAGATCAGACTGCTCCTACAGGTCTAGTCTGTGAATGCCAATGCACCCGTATCGAGTAAAGTATTAAAGGTCTTGAGAAACTCTTGGCTGAGTGGTGAACAGCTTGGATCCTGATGAGACATCAAGTTACCCCGTGTCTTATTAGGTTGGAAGCTGTTAGTCAAATGCCAGTGATATCACACTTAGTAGGATACAGCTACAGTTGAACTTCGATAACTCGAACTCCAAGGGACCATACAAATCATTTCGAGATAATAGAAGTTTGAGTCATCCGATTTCAAATCTGAACAATTTCTCAAGGCCCATGCTTAATACAGGTCTAAAGTAATGCTGAAAGCTCCTGTAAGAGCTTTCAGCAGACCTGTATTTAGCTGTCACATGTGTATCTAGATATCTGTAGAGATACATTATTGGAGCAATTCTGTATTGTAAGTTTTGGAAGGACTGAATTTTTTGTTCGAGTTATCCAGAAGTTTGTGTTATCCAAGTTCGAGATATCGAAGTTCAACTGTAATTGACAATGGCTTTAATGCCTAAAGTACCCTTAGAATACTTAGGTTAATAGTGCAAACCCTGAGGATACATTTGATCAGAGTCTGCACTATTTGCTACTAGGTCGTTCTAATTTGACTTATGCAACTTTACAAGTACTGTCCATGAAGAGGGGAGATTTGGTGTATGAAGACTTATCAGGGTATGTTATCGGTTTCTGAGGACTTATCAGGGTATGTCATTTGGTGTTTGAAGACTTATCAGGGTATGTCATTTGGTGTCTGAAGACTTATCAGAGTATGTCATTTGGTGTTTAAAGACTTATCAGGGTATGTCATTGTGCACACAATCTTTATCCGTTTTTCTGCAATCTGAGTTGCATTTGCAAACAGCTTGGATCCAGATGAGATCTGCCAGTAGTTTCTTAAAAGCTTGAGTCTTAACCCTTTCCCTGTTCTAAGTTTAGTCCAAATTTCAATACCTACTGAATATTCATTAACAAAATAGTTATAAAGATATATGGAACTTGGAACATTGCAGACATCTTAGAAAGCAAAGAAACAGATTTATCAAATTCTATAAGCAAACCGAGCAGACCCTGATCAGACGGCTCCTATTGGAGCCGTCTGATCTGGGTCTACTCTGTTTTCAAATGCGTGAAAACACTTGGTCGATACTGGTAGTTTCTGAAAACCTTGATCAATTGGAAGTAGACAAAATTGCACTGGATTCAAATTTGATCAGACTTTTCTTTTCACAGCCGAATACGAATTAAGATGGTTGCTTTTATATTTCCAGTGTGTACAGTCGGGGATCAGGAGATTCTGCAGAGTTCCAGGAGAATATTGGCAAGCTGTTTGAATGTATGGCTGAACTGCTGTCTTCCACGTCCTTCAAGCTCAACCCTTTTCAGGTAAAGAGCTTCGGAAATTGTTAATTCCTTGTAATCATAAAACCTTTCATAGTAATAGTTTCTGATTTTATATGCATAATTCAAAAGCTGAAGGGCTTTGTAAAGCTGAAGCTATTTATAGCTCGTCTGTTTCGAAGAAATCACGAGCTATTGTAACTCCGACGTCCGCGTTGTCGTCGTCGTCCGAAACCTGAACATTGACCAATTTTTCATTTACATCCTTCATTTTTTGTATGCATGTTCATCTTGACAATGACGACAGAAGAGCATTTGCATCCGCTTGTGGTGCTCTCAACATACTTTAAAGTAGACTGACATTTTGGCCGTAAAAAAAAAAAGCAATTATTTTGGTATAGGATAAAAACCCAAATCACATATACTGCTGCAATAACTACTCTTAGAGAAGGATTTTTTCTCTTTACATCGTTACCACAGATGTTTTGAATCGAGATGTTTCCAAACATGTACTTTTATTTCTATTTCATCTTAACCCGTTACTCCATAAATACGCTTTCTATGCCTTTGCAAACAGAGTTGACCCAGATAAGTTAGCTCATTTAGGAGCCCTCTGAAAGGGGTTTGATTTGTTTATGATATAATATAAATATGATTCTAGAGTTTCTGCCATGGCTAAAATTTCCTGTGTCCATATGCTATTTCAACAAATTAATCCCATTATAATTCATGATGTCATTATTTGTTATATGAATATTCATGGAGGAAAGGGTTAAGTCACACTTTCATATACGTCCCTTTAACCCTTTCCTCCATAAATATGCATTTCTACCCCTCTGTAATGGTCACTTCTTGAAATCATTGTGGCAAATATCACAATGGTTTCAATACTACAAAATTCTAAAACTTCCTATACTCTAGTTGATGCTCCTTTTCGGTAGATTTATTCAAGATGGTTTGATCTGAAAATAGCCTATGAGGTAATGGGTTAATGCAGAATGCAAGTAATGCAAAAAAGTGAGCAAATTCTGCATTTACTTTGTTCTGCATAAGGTACCACTTAACCCATTCACTCATAGGCTATTTTTAGACCCAATAAAACTACCGAAAAGGAGCATTTACTAGAGAAAAGGAAAATGTTTGTATTGTGTAGTATTGAAACCATTGTGATAAATAGAGCATATATATGTTACAATGGTTTCAAGAAGTGGCTATTACAGAGGCGTAGAAAGGCGTATTTATGGAGGAAAGGGTTCAAGTCCATTCATTAGATTTCACCTTTATTAGAGCTTAGATAGAGATTCATTTCCGGAATTGTTACTCCCACAGGTGGCGCTCCTTAGTAACCTGCATCTGTGTTACACTCCCCTGCTGCAAGTTTTAAAAGAGACCGACCTAACTCATCTGATCTGTACGTGTCTGGAGAACATGCCAGGTCCAGCTGAGATGCCAGAGGACATAACCAAGGCCAAACTCATACTGCTCAGGAAAACTGTCAACACAAAACTCTTCGACCATGATGGTAAGGACAGGATAAGGAAGATACCATGAGAAAAAGTTACTTTCAGGGTCTTTCAAACACCTCAGTATCTGATTAACCCTTTACTGCAGACAGTAAAACCTCTCAATAACGGCCACTAAAATGTGTTAATTAGTTGGTATTTAGGGCAGGTGGCTGCTTAACCCTTTCCCTCATATAAAGGTGTTTTCACGCATTTCCAAACCGAGTAGACCCAGATCAGACGGCTCCTAGAGGAGCCATCTGATCAGGGTCTGCTCTGTTTGCTAATAGAATTTGATAGATCAGTTTTTAGCTCACCAGAGCACTTTGTGCTCAGGGTGAGCTTTTGTGATCACTTGATGTCCGTCGTCCGTCGTCGTCCGTCGTGCGTCGTGCGGTGTGCGTCGTGCGTCGTCGGGCGTCAACAATTTGAACCTTTAAAAATCTTCTCCTCTGAATCTACAGGGTTCTCAGCTTTCATCTTTGGTACATAGCATCATCTTTAGGTCCTCTACAAAAGTTATCTAAATTTTGCCCCTGGGGTCAAAATTGGCCCCGCCCCAGGAGTGCCTTGTTTTCTATTGAAATATATAGTAAAACTTTGAAAATCTTCTCCTCTGAATCTACAGCGTTCTCAGCTTTCATATTTGGCACATAGCATCATGTTCAGGTCCTCTACAAAAGTTATATAAATTATGCCCCTGGGGTCAAAATTGGCCCCGCCCAAGTGGTAGCCAGTTTTGAATAGAAACATATAGTGACAATTTTGAAAATCTTCTCCTCTGAATCTACAGGGTTCTCAGCTTTCATATTTGGCACATAGCATCATGTTCAGGTCCTCTACAAAAGTTATATAAATTATGGCCCTGGGGTCAAAATTGGCCCCGCCCCAGGGGTAGCCAGATTTCATTAGAAACATATAGTGATAACTTTGAAAATCTTCTCCTCTGAATCTTCAGTGTTCTCAGCTTTCATATTTGGCACATAGCATCATGTTCAGGTGCTCTACAAAAGTGATATAAATTATGCCCCTGGGGTCAAAATTGGCCCCGCCCCAGGGGTAGCCAGTTTTGAATAGAAACATATAGTGACAACTTTGAAAATCTTTTCTTCTGAATCTACAGGGTTCTTAGCTTTCATATTTGGCACAAAGCATCATGTTCAGGTTCTCTACAATTTTTGTATAAATTATGCCCCTGGGATCAAAATTGGCCCCGCCCCAGGGGTAGCCAGTTTTCAATACAAATATATGGTAAAACTTTGAATATATTCTTCTCTGAAACTGAAAGGTTCATGATGTAAGCGTTCATATTTGGCACATAGCATCATGTTCAGGTCCTCTACAAAAGTTATATATATTATGCCCCTGGGGTCAAAATTGACCCCGCCCCAGGGGTGGCCAGTTTTCAATAGAAACATATAGTGACAACTTTAAAAATCTTCTCCTCTAAATCTACAGTGTTCTTAGCTTTCATATTTGGCACATAGGATCATAGTCAGGTCCTCTACAAAATTTGTATAAATTGTGCCCCAGGGGTCAAAATTGGCCCCGCCCCAGGGGTAGCCATGTCTCAATAGAAACATATAGTGACAACTTTGAAAATCTTCTCCTCAGAAACTGGAAGGTTCTCAGCTTTCATATTTGACACATAACATCATGTTTAGGTCCTCTACAAGAGTTATATAAATTATGCCCCCGGGGTCAAAATTGGCCCCGCCCCAGGGGTAGCCAGTGTGCAATAGAAACATATAGTGTCAAATTTGAAAATATTTTCCTCAGAAACTGGAAGGTTCTCAGCTTTCATATTTGGCACATAGCATCATGTTCAGGTCCTCTACAAAAGTTGTATAAATTATACCCCTTGGATCCAAATTGGCCCGCCCCAGGGGTTGCTAGTTTTCTCTAGAAACATATAGTGAAAACTTTGAACATCTTCTCCTCTGATTGCCTGGTGAGCGATGTCAGGGCCATTCTGGCCCTCTTGTTTAGCTCACCAGAGCACAAAGTGCTCAGGGTGAGCTTTTGTGATCACCTGATGTCCGTCGTCCGTCGGCCTGCGTCGTGCGTCGTTCGTCGTCCGTCGTCAACAATTTGAACCTTTAAAAATCTTCTCCTCTGAATCTATAGGGTGCTCAGCTTTCATATTTGGCACATAGCTTCACCTATAGGTCCTTTACAAAAGTTATATAAATTATGTCCCTGGAGTCAAAATTGGCCCCACCCTGGGGGTGTCAAGTTTTCAATAGAAACATATAGTGAAACTTTGAAAATCTTCTTCTCTGAAACTGGAAGGTTCTCAGCTTTGATATTTGGCACATAGCATCATCTATAGGTCCTCTACAAAAGTTATATAAATCATGTCCCTGGGGTCAAAATTGGCCCCGCCCTAGGGGTGGCAAGTTTTCCGTAGCAAAAACTACATGTCCCAGAGCTTAGATATTTGATGTATGGATTTACTTAGTTTACCTTTAAGAATTTTGTTAACATCATAGTTCTGAGGTTAAAATTGGTCCTGCCCTTTGGGTTATACTTTAAGATAAGCTTTTTCACTTCAGAAACTGCGGCTAAAGGTTTCTCCTACAACCCAGTCCACTGAGAATGACCTAGTAGTATAACCAGTTCCAGTGGTTTTACCCTTAGTCTAATCAGTAGAGTAGAAATTGTATTTAGCCAAATAAATAACAAACACTCATTTTAGATGGAGAAAACTAAGTGGATAATTCTCAAAATGCTCTTTGCATATCTATGTCCTGCATTAAGCTCTCAGATATCAATATAGAGTCTTATCAGTATATCTTTTGTGAAGTTTAGCTGAATACAAGTCAAGTGTCCTATGCTGTAGCATTCTTTATCAGTATTATAGTTGTTTCAGAATTGTTGTCTGCTTGTCTAAGATTGTTCACATTGTTTTTTAATACATGTCAATCTTACAATTAACTCTCTTGTACAAAACAATTATGAAGTACAATATTGGATTCTGATCTGACACATATGTAATTTGAAGTTACATATGCGTCAGATCAGAATCCAAACTGTGTTAGGTCTCCCTTTGCACTTTTGATAACAACTGGGTTGCCTCCCTTCTGGGTAGACAACTGATATTTTTAGATCTGGCCTATTGCACAGACAATTAACCCTTTACTCCATAATTATGCATTTCTGCACCATTGCAAACAGAGTAGACCCAGATTAGATGGCTCATTTAGTAGCCATATGATCAATCTGCTCTGTTTACTTATGATATTATATAGTGCAAATTGCATTAAATTATTTCCATTTTTGTGTACAATATACAATGTACTTATAATATGTTTACTTAACCCTTTCCCTCATATAAATGCCTTTTCATACATTTGCAAACAGAGCAGACCCAGATCAGGCGGCTCCTTTAGCAGCTGTCTAATTAGGGTCTACTCTGTTTGTTAATGGAACTTGAAAGATGTTTTTCATTACTTTCTTAAATGGCTACACTTTCTATTTTTCATTATAACTATTTTGTCCATGAACATTCAGTAGGTATTGAAATTTTGAATAAACATAAGACAGTGGAAGGGTTAAAAATAATTTAAGATATGAATAATAATATGAACTCGTGTATCATCATCTTCAGGTCCTTTACAAAAGTTATATTAATTATGGCCCTGGGGTCAAAATTGGCCCCGCCCCAGGGGTGGGTAGTTTTCAGTAGAAACATATAGAGCAAACTTTGAAAATCTTATGAAACTGAAAGGTGCTCAGCTTTCATATTTGGCTCATAGCATCATGTCTAAGTCCTCTACAAAAGTTATATAAATTATGCCCCTGGGGTCAAAATTGGCCCGCCCCAGGGCCGGCTAGTTTTCTATAGAAACATATAGTGAAAACTTTGAAAATCTTCTCCTCTGATAGTCTGGTGAGCGCTTCAGGGCCATTCTGGCCCTCTTGTTTGCCTTCTAAAATGTGTACAATGTTCCACCTTCAACATTTCTTTATAATTATTCTATTAATGAATATTGAGTAGGTATTGACATTTGGCCTACATACAGAACAGGAAAAGGGTTGAAGCAAGGTGAAAGAAAAACAGAACACTCCTATAACACAAAATACTTGATGTGATTTAGTGGCCATTATAGAGAGGCTTTACTGTACTTTTGGCACCTTTGCAAACAGAGTAGATCCTATAGGAGCAGTCTGCTCTGTTTGCTTATGAAATAACAGATCTATTTCTACAGCTTCTGCTCATTGTATCATTGTAATAATTCAGCTCATTTATAATCATATTGTCATTATTTCTGAAATGAATATTCATGGTGTATGAAGGGTTGAAGTTGATGCTGTTTGATAACCAAGAACATATGCATTATAAAACGCTCACAAATTAGTCAGATTGTCATTCTTTGGCATAATTGTTGTTGGTCTGTGATATCTGTGGTGCAAGTATCTCGCACAGTAACCAGGTCTGTGATATCTGTTGAGCAAGTATCTCGCACAGTAACCAAAATAAGCATAAATTTAATTTTGTGTGTATTGCCAGCCTCTGATTCATGTATGACATATCTTTGATAAATATAAATTTCATCGGAATACTTTTTCTTTTATTACAATGGACATTATTCTACTTTGTGAAACAAGTTAAATGGAAAAAGCTTTATTCTATATAACCCTTTCCTTCATATAAACATATTTACAAGCATTTGCAAATAGAGTAGACGAAGACCAAACGGCTCCTATTGGAGCCGTCTGATTAGAGACTGCGGTGTTTGCTTATGAAATAATATACAGCAGAACCCCTCTAATGCAACCACTTAATGAATAAACATGGATGTCTTTATAAGCAGGTGGTTGCTTAATGCAGGACAAAAGTAACACTTCTGCATTATTTGTGTCTGCATTAAGCTACCACCTGCCTCTACCATCCAGATTATACCTCTTTTAGGTGGTCTCATTAGAGGTGTTTTACTGTAGATCTGATTCTACAGTTTCTACCAATACCAACAAACCCTGCGTATGTATCCCATTACAAAAACAGAGATTATTAATTTTCCTGATATCATAATTTCTTCCATGGAAGGGTTAAAGTAGTACTCATGGTATTCTTCAGCACACATGTCTGCCAGTATCTCTGCCAATGCTTTAAGAGTTAACACTTTACTCCATAAATACGAAGGAGCTGTCTGATCTGGATGTAATCCGCTCGCTTATGGATTCCATAGGTCTAATTCTATGGTGTTTTTTTTTACCAGAGCCAAGACGTTTCTTGATGATATGCCATTATAAATATTAGATTAACCCATTCCCTCATATTGATGACTTTTGACGCCTCTGAAAAAGTCACTTTATGAAACCATTGTGATAAATAGAGCAGGTTAAAGTCACTATGAAACCATTGTGATAATTAGAGCATTTGCTCCTTAGGAGCAAATGCTCTATTTATCACAATGGTTTTCAAACTACAAAATTCTGAAATTGTCCTTTTCTCTATTAAATACTCCTTTTCTGTAGATTAGTTTAAAGAGGTTATGTCTAAAAATAGCCTATGAGGGAAGGAGATGATTACTTACATTATTTTCTTACATGAATATTCATGGAGTAAAGGGTTAACCCTTTCCCTCATACTAAAGTCCTTTCACTCATTGGCAAACAGAGTAGACACAGATCAGAATGCTCTCATAGGAACCGTCTGATCAGGGTCTGCTCTGTTTGCCTTTGACATGGTATAGATCTGATTCTACAGTTTTTCTACAGTAAGAAATTTCCTTGAAAAGTTTACCTATAAAATTCAGCTTATAAATATTCATGATGTCGTTATTTCTTGCATGAATATAAAACAGGGAAAGGTTAAATTTAAGGCACTCTGTTTGACATGTTCTTGATAAATATTGAAATCCTGGAAGTCGAATGGACGTAATGTGTTTTTGTTTATTGCAGAGTCTCGTCAGTACCTGCTAGACCTGGTTCTTGATCAGATCAAGGTGTGCTTGATGCTCAAAAAGCAGAAGCAATTGTGCGTGGATCTGCTAGGGGACATAATGGACTCCATTTTCAAGCTCAGACAGGTAGAGTTGCCTCCCTTTACATCATGAGTCCATTGAAATAACAAGAGCACAGTTAGATGCATAATTTGCATTTCTTAGTAGAATGTTAGATGATACATATCTATGTATAACCTTAACTTGTAATTTTGCATAGGTTATAAGCAGAGGACCAGATAAGATGCATAAATTGAAACATTTACAAAAATAATTTCTTCGTTTGACCACCAAACTCTATGCTGTGTCAAATTCCAAAGAGTTGGACCACAATGCAGGGTTTGGTGGAGAAATGACAGTTTTAGTATTTGAATACACACGATTATCTGTTGCTCTGCATTTACCCATTCCCTCATTTTGACGACTCTGTAAAAGTCACTTCTTGAAACCATTGTGATAAATCGAGCATTTGCTCCTATAGGAGCAAATGCTCTATTTATCACAATGGTTTCAAACTACCAAATTCTAAAATTTTCCTTTTCTCTAGTTAATGCTCCTTTTACGGTAGATTTATTCAAAGAGGTTGTATCTAAAAATAGCCTATGAGGTAATGGGTTAATAATTCTGTACTAATGCATTGAATTTAGATAATCATTACAAAATAACTAATCCCTACACAAGAAGAAAATAGACATGTCACCGGGTACTAAAAACCATGGTTTCATTCAGATAGCATCTTGTTAGTGTCTACAATGTTTGACAAGTTTGATAATATTGTCATGGAGATGAATTTCAATGTCACATTAGATCTAACTCTTCTGCTGCTACATTGTCGTCTGCTCCAATTATTTTTGTTCCATTTCTCCCCCCCCCCCTTTTTTGTCTCAAATGCAGTAAAGTCTCGCTAATGTGATCATGTAACTTATTAATATAGGAGTCTGTAATAGAACCCTTTCCTCCATAGGCTATTTTTAGATCCAACCTCTTTGAATTAATCTACAGAAAAGGAGCATTAACTAGAGAAAAGTAAAATTTTAGAATTTTGTAGTTTGAAACCATTCTGATAAATAGAGCATTTGCTCCTATAGGAGCAAATGCTCTATTTATCACAATGGTTTCAAGAAGTGACTATTACAGAGGCATAGAAAGGCATATTTATGGAGGAAAGGGTTAATGCAGGGGAAAAGTAATACAGAAAGCTCCTATAGGAGCTCTATAGTTAAAACTTTACCAGATAGAAATGTCTTTTCATATCTTTGCAAACAGAGAAGACGCAGATCTATCAGATGACTTCTGTAGAAGCCATCTGATCAGGGTCTGCTCTGTTTACATATGAAATAATGTAGATTTAATTTCTTTGTTCATTGGCCAT
This sequence comes from Azorinus chamasolen, assembly GCA_963576725.1. Taxonomy (NCBI): domain Eukaryota; kingdom Metazoa; phylum Mollusca; class Bivalvia; order Cardiida; family Solecurtidae; genus Azorinus; species Azorinus chamasolen. Next base: position 85,886,214 of record OY755244.1, read on the forward strand.
TATAAAAGTTCAGCTAATAAATATTCATATTGTTATTATTTTACACATGATTATTCATTAGGTAAATGCTTATACACGGATAGGTCATTCCAGTTTGACTATTGAGCATCCAAGGGGATGAAATAAACACTAAAACCCCTCTAAACTGGACGTTAAATTTAGTATAAATACCGGCTTTGGAGACAGGTGGCAGCTTAATGCAGGAGCTTTCTGGAGACAGGTGGCAGCTGAATTGAGGAGCTTTCTGGAGACAGGTGGCAGCTTAATGCAGGAGTTTCCTACATGACTTTCATCCTGCATTAACCCTTACAATGCTGGACATGAGTCACTAATGTCCTTTGCAAACAGTGTAGACCCCAAATGAGAGGGGTCCTAGAGGAGCCCTCTCATAAGGGTCTGCACTGCTTGTCATGTTACAGTTTTCTTTAGAAAAATCCCTAGATATTCACCATAAGCTTGACCTGTTTGAAGTTTGGAATCGTCTATTTGAAAATTCAGCGTTGTAAGGGTTAAGCAGCCACCTGCCTAAAACTATCTAAATTCTTCTCTACTAAATTCTTCTCTACTAAATTCTTCTCTACTAGAATTCCAGTTTAGAGGGGTTTTACTGTAATGAAATGTAATTGTTTGTTTTCAAGCAATGCTCAAACAACTTCCAGTGCCAGGTACTACAGATTATCATGTTGTGTAGTTTGCATTTAACCCTTATCCTGCTGAAAAAAATAATGTCTGCTCAGACTGATATAAAGAAATTTTACTGACATTTAACTTTTTGAGACACCACTGACTGAGTGTCAAATAGCTCGGATCCTGATGGGATGCTGAGTAACTTGGCGTCTCATTTGGATCCAAACTGTTTGCAAATGTGAGTAAAGTCAAGATTGGCAGGATACGGGTAAACTATGTTGTAATTTTATTTTTTAGTTTGTTAATTTTTTTCAAGTATTCCATTCAGGTGTAAGTTTGATTTCACCAACATATTCCCAGACTTGAGAGTCAAGGATATTTTCTAAAAATGTTTGCTTGGTTACCAGCTTCTCATGTTGTAATAGAAGCAGGGGACCAAGACTTCATTTTCAAAAATACAATAAACCCTTCCCCTGTTCAATATTCATGTAAGTTATAATGACTTCATGAATATTTATTAGCTGAATTTTTAAAAATAACATATGAAGACAGATCATTTTGGCCCAGGCAAAAACTCTGGAATCAGATCTCTATTATATCATAAGCTAACAGAGCAGACCCTGATCAGACATCTCCTGCAAGAGCTTTCAGATCTGGGTATACTCTGTTTGCAAAGGCATGAACATATGTTTGTATGATGGAAAGGGTTAGAAGTAACATACAGCTTGGATCTTAGTGAGGGGCCCAGTTACTCAGCATCTCATCCAGATCTAAACAGAGCAATAGGTATATGTTCATACTTAACCCTTTCCCTGTTTTATGTTTATTTCAAATTTCAATACCTACTGAATATTCATGGGCAAAATAGTTATAATGAAATATGGAAGGTGGAACAGTGTAGCCATTTTAGAAAGTAAAGAAACAGAACTATCAAATTCTATTAGCAAACAGAGCAAACCCTGATCAGACAGCTCCTTTAGGAGCCGTCTGATCTGGGTCTACTCTGTTCGCAAATTATATGAAGGAAAGGGTTAAATACTAAAATGGTCATTTCTCCACCAATCCCTGACTACTGTTTAGACAATTCTTATGAGTGGTAAAGGAACATGTTTTGATTGACACATCTGATCTAGATCTGATCCATGGAACCAAGTAATACACTCCATACTGTATTATTATTATTATTTTGTATTGTGTTAATTTCTCATTTTTACATCCTGTATGTAATGAGAATAAAATGTAATAGTTGTAGTTGTAGTAGTCTAGACATCTGTCTAAAGTTCTAAATTGCTTCCAAAGGTAAAAAGAAATTGGTCCATAGTTTTGAAAGATATAATAGACCTGAAATTCAAGCAAATGCAGGTTGAAGATATCTGTCAATAAATCAATTTATAAATAAAGGTAAAACAAATAATAATGTATTTCAGATGTCCAGGAGGATTTCATATTATTATGTGCTTTTGATTATTTTTTGCTTTTATTAGTTAGCATGTGTCCATTTTGACCTTGCATACATAGTTTTACTGTTGTCAGCTAATCTTAATCTTTACACTGAAATAGATGTTGTGTTTGCAAATTTAGTTGTAGTAATTTCAATTCATTACTGTTATTCCCTAAATATTCCACCAAAATTAACCCTTTACTACATAAATACACCTTTCGAAGTCTTTGAAAACAGAGTAGACCAAGATCAGATGTTTCCTGTTGGAGCCATGGCCAAAATGTCCCGTGTTCATGTGCCATTATAAAAAAATAATCTGATTGATATTCCTTAGGTCATAATTTCTTACATGAATATTTATGAAATAAAGGATTAAGCAAAGGGTGCAGAAACAGAATCTGGAGGGCTTGGTGCAAAACTATTGTAACTCCTTCACAAAGTGAAGGAGTTACAATAGTTTTGCACCAAGCCCCCGAAATTTGTATCTGAATTGCACTGTTTGCTGCTCTGATCCAGTACTTTAATTTATAAGAAATAATGACTATCAATATTAATTAGATGAGGTTTGTTAATGGCATATGAACACAGTATATTCTTGCCGTGGCAGAAACTCTAGAATCTGTATTATTCCATAAGCAAACAGAGTAGACCAACATTAGATGGCTCCTACAGGAGCCATCTGATCTTGGTCTACTCTGTTTACAAGGCATAGAAAGTTGTATTTATGGAGTAAAAGGTTAAGAGTGGTGCATAGTCAATTGTTTGTCATACACTCTTGCATTTTGAATAGAATCATACAAAATCTACTTTAACCCTTTACCTGATGAATATCAATGTAAGAAGAAATGATAGCATCATAAAATGTAATTAGCTGATTTTTGTGTCACCTGCCTAGTGGCAGTGTGTCACTTAGGGATCACTTTTTCGTCGTCTGTCTGTCCGTTCGTCCGTCTGTCTGTCAGTCACACTTTCATTTTTTGGCTGTCATTTCTAAACTAATCATTATAGAGCTTTCAAATTTCACACATGGAACAAACATGATGAGAGGAAGTGTCATGCACAAGGACCACAACCCTAGCATCAATATTTTTTGAGTTATTCCCCTTTTTCATATTAACAATAAGTTTTTGTGTCAGCTGCGAGCAGGTGACACATGTGTTCCTCCGAACACTCTTGTTTATAAAAGCATATGAACACAGGATATCACTTTTCTTCATATAAACATGTTTTCACGCATCTGAAAACAGAGTAGACCCAGATCAGACGGCTCCTATAGGAGCCGTCTGATCAGGGTCTGCTCTGTTTGCTAATGAATTTTGATAAATCTGTTTTTAGCTCACCAGAGCACTTTTGTGCTCAGGGTGAGCTTTTGTGATCGCTTGATGTCCGTCGTCCGTCGTCGTCCGTCGTCGGGCGTCAACAATTTGAACCTTTAAAAATCTTCTCCTCTGAATCTACAGGGTTCTCAGCTTTCATCTTTGGTACATAGCATCATCTTTAGGTCCTCTACAAAAGTTATATAAATTTTGCCCCTGGGGTCAAAATTGGCCCCGCCCCAGGGGTGCCTTGTTTTCAATTGAAATATATAGTAAAACTTTGAAAATCTTCTCCTCTGAATCTACAGGGTTCTCAGCTTTCATATTTGGCACATAGCATCATGTTCAGGTCCTCTACAAAAGTTATATAAATTATGCCCCTGGGGTCAAAATTGGCCCCGCCCCAGGGGAAGCCAGTTTTGAATAGAAACATATAGTGACAACTTTGAAAATCTTCTCCTCTGAATCTACAGGGTTCTCAGCTTTCATATTTGGCACATAGCATCATGTTCAGGTCCTCTACAAAAGCTATATAAATTATGGCCCTGGGGTCAAAATTGGCCCCGCCCCAGGGGTAGCCAGATTTCAATAGAAACATATAGAGACAACTTTGAAAATCTTCTTCTCTGAATCTACAGCGTTCTCAGCTTTCATATTTGGCACATAGCATCATGTTCAGGTCCTCTACAAAAGTTATATAAATTATGCCCCTGGGGTCAAAATTGGCCCCGCCCCAGGGGTGGTCAGTTTTCAATAGAAACATATAGTGAAACTTTGAAAATCTTCTCTGAAACTGGAAGGTTCTCAGCTTTCATATTTGGCACATAGCATCATGTTCGGGTCCTCTACAAAAGTTATATAAATTATGCCCCAGGGGTCAAAATTGGCCCCGCCCCAGGGGTAGCCAGTTTTCAATAGAAATATATGGTAAAACTTTGAATATATTCTTCTCTGAAACTGAAAGGTTCTCAGCTTTCATATTTGGCACATAGCATCATGTTCAGGTCCTCTACAAAAGTTATATACATTATGCCCCTGGGGTCAAAATTGACCCCGCCCCAGGGGTGGCCAGTTTTCAATAGAAACATATAGTGAAAACTTTGAATATCTTCTCCTCTAGATCTACAGGGTTCTTAGCTTTCATATCTGGCACAAAGGATCATATTCAGGTCCTCTACAAAAGTTATATAAATTATGCCCCAGGGGTCAAAATTGGCCCCGCCCCAGGGGTAGCCATGTCTCAATAGAAGCATATAGAGACAACTTTGAAAATCTTCTCCTCAGAAACTGGAAGGTTCTCAGCTTTCATATTTGGCACATAGCATCATGTTCAGGTCCTCTACAAAAGTTGTATAAATTATGCCCCTTGGATCAAAATTGGCCCGCCCCAGGGGTGGCTAGTTTTCTCTAGAAACATAGTGAAAACTTTGAACATCTTCTCCTCTGATTGCCTGGTGAGCGATGTCAGGGCCATTCTGGCCCTCTTGTTATTCTTTCTAAAATGGCTACAATGTTCCACCTTCCAAATTTCATTATAAATATTTTGTCCATAAATATTCAGCAGGTACTGAAACTTTTTAATAAACATAGAACAGGGAAAGGGATATGGCTGTGGCAGAAGCTATAGAATCAGAATTGTATATTATTCCATAAGCAAACAGAGCAGACCTACAGGAGCTGTCTGGTCTTGGTCTACTCTGTTTGCAAAGTTGTCAAAAAGTGTATACACCAGGTAAATGGTATAACTTTTAAATCAACTAACAGATTTGTAGAATTACATGTATTGTTTAACCTCAATCTTTTGTACCCTGTTTGTGTTACTTCTTTATCAGAAATTTGAACAAACCTGCTTGGTTGAAATTGGGGTAAATGTGTTTATTTTTCCCTCTTGTTATGACATAATACCTGTTTTTAACCTCTGTCTGACTCTTACTTTTTCTAAAAAAGATAAAAATGGCTGGCAATTACTGATTAACCCATTACTTGATAGAGATGCTCTTTAATGCCTTTGCAAACAGTGTAGACCATGCTGTAGGAGCCGTCTGATCAGGGTCTGCTCTGTTTGCTTATAAAATATCTTACATTTAATATACTATATTGTGTATCCTAACAATGTGATGACTTGTTTTATTTATATAACAATGTAAGAAACATAGTCGATAACTATTCAAAATGCTCTGATCTAATATTTCGACCACTAAGGGCCTTTGTCAAAGATTATCATGTCAAAATACACGTCACATTTTTGTTTCATGCATTCAGCCATAAAATTATTCTCTTTGATTTTATGGCTGAATGCATGAAACAAAAATGTGACGTGTATTTTGACATGATAATCTTTGACAAAGGCCCTTAGTGGTCGAAATATTAGATCAGAGCAGTTTAAGTATTTATGTATTATATTAATTCCCTATTTTGGAATATTTACTTCATTGTGTATTCAAAATGGATGAAGCCCACCAAAAATATTCATCAGGTAAAGGGTTACAATTGTACACAATAAATAACCCATTCCTCCATAGACTGTTTTTAGACCCAACCTCTTTGAATGAATCTACCCAAAAGGATCATTTACTAGAAAAAAGTAAAAATTTAGAATTTTTTAATTTTAAACCATTGTGATAAATAGAGCATTTGCTCCTATAGGAGCAAATGCTCTATTTATCACAATGGTTTCAAGAAGTGGCTATTACGGAGGCATAGAAAGACGTATTTATGGAGGAAAGGGTTAAAAATACTGAAGGTCCAGATTTGTTACTCAGTGTGTGCCTCTAACCCTGATCAGGTTCTACTCTCAAGCTATTTGTCAGCGTCAATAGCATTCTTTTTAGCTCACCAGAGCACAAAGTGCTCAGGGTGAGCTTTTGTGATCACCAGATGTCCGTCGACCGTCGGCGTGCGTCGTCCGTCGTCCGTCGTCGGGCGTCAACAATTTCAACCTTTAAAAATCTTCTCCTCTGAATCTACAGGATTCTCAGCTTTCATCTTTGGTACATAGCATCACCTATAGGTCCTCTACAAAAGTTATATAAATTATGCCCCTGGGGTCAAAATTGGCCCCGCCCCAGTGGTGGGAAGTTTTCAATAGAAACATATAGTAAAACTTTGAAAATCTTCTCCTCTGAAACCAGAAGGTTATTAGCTTTCATATTTGGCACATAGCATCATGTTCAGGTCCTCTACAAAAGTTATATAAATTATGCCCTTGGGGTCAAAATTGGCCCCGCCCCAGGGGTGGGCAGTTTTCAATAGAAACAAATAATGAAATCTTTGAAAATCTTCTCCTCTGAAACTGAAAGGCTCTCAGATTTCATATTTGGCACAGAGCAGCATATTCAGGTCCTCTACAAAAGTTATATAAATTAAGGCCCTGGGGTCAAAATTGGCCCCGCCCCAGGGGTGGGCAGTTTCCAATAGAAATATATAGTGTTAACTTTGAAAATCTTCTCCTCTGAAACTAGAAGGTTCTCAGCTTTCATATTTGGCACATAGCATCATGTTCAGGTCCTCTACAAAAGTTATATAAATTATGGCCCTGGGGTTAAAATTGGCCCCGCCCCAGGGATGGGAAGTTTTCAATAGAAACAAATAGTGAAATCTTTAGAAATCTTCTCCTCTGAAACTGGAAGACGCTCAGCTTTCATATTTGGCTCAGAGCATCATGTTCAGGTGCTCTACAAAAGTTATATTAATTATTGCCCTAGGGTCAAAATTGTCCCCGCCCCAGGGGTGGGCAGTTTTCAATGGAAACAAATAGTGAAAACATTGAAAATCTTCTTCTCTGAATCTGGAAAGTTCTCAGCTTTCATATTTGGCACATAGCATCATGTAAAGGTCCTCTACAAAAGTTATATGAATTATGACCCTGGGGTCAAAATTGGCCCCGCCCCAGGGGTGGGTAGTTTTCAGAGAAAACTTTGAAAATCTTCTCCGGAAACTAAAAGGTTCTCAGCTTTAATATTTGGCTCATAGCTTCATGATCAAGTCCTCTACAAAAGTTATATAAATTATGCCCCTGGGGTCAAAATTGGCCTGCACCAAGGCCGGCTAGTTTTCTATAGAAACATATAGTGAAAACTTTGAAAATCTTCTCCCCTGCTTGTCTGGTGAGCGCTTCAGGGCCATTCTGGCCCTCTTGTTATTATCACTTCAGCCTTTACTTTATAAGTACACCTTTCTACTCCTTTGCAAACAGAGTAGACCCATATCAGATGGCTCCTATAGGAGCCGTCTGATCAGGGTCTGCTCTGTTTGCTTATGATATAATATAGATGTGATTCTACAGTTTCTAAGACTATTATGGCCAAAAATTCCTGTGTCAATGTGCCATTATAAAATTTAATCTAATTAATAATCATGATGTCTATTTCTCACATGAATATTCATGGAATAATGGGTTAAAACAATACATTGACTGATCAGATGCTAAATTTCCAGTTTGTAGACTGATCTGAATCTGCACTGTTTGTATTGTTTGAGTGCTGTTTCTTTGGTGATATGAGTTTGTGATTATTGGATATGTTTGATGAGATTAACTACAACATTTATTTTACTAGTCAATATCTTAACACAAAACTAGTGTTTCACCTTGTACAACTCTGTACTCTGTGAATATTTATGAATGAAATAATTACATCATGAATATTTATTAAGATTATTTTATATAACGGCACATGAGTACAAGAATGTTTGGACAAGGCAGAAGCTGTAGAGTCTTATCTATATTATTTCATAAGTAAACAGAGCAGACCCTGATCAGATGACTCCTACAGGAGCTATCTGATCAGGGCCAACTCTGTTTCCAAATGCGTGAAAAGGTGTTTATATGAGGGAAAAGGTTAACACATAACTATTGTTATTAGTCGCATGACAGTTTTGTTCTCTCAAAACAGATTTTTTGTCTGCAATACTGCATATTATTCGCTAAAATAAGAATTAGTGACAAACAGCATAGACCCTGATGAGACTCAGAATAACAGGGCAACTGATCTGGATCCAAACCGTAACAAATGCAAAGCTAGTTACCTACACCATTGCAGTGAGTGTGGTCACTGTAGTTATGAGCTAACTCCGCCTCATGTTGTAATGTTTCTGAAGCATGGTTTGGATTACTGCAGAGGTCCAGATAAGATGTGCAAATTAAAACATTTTCAAGAATAACTTCTTTATTTCTCCACCAAACCTTTTACGGTGTGAGCACTCTTTTAGAGTTGTCTCTTCAAGAGACCTCTTTGAGACGATTCTAATGAGTGGTCACAACATAGGGTTTGGTGGTGAAACGACGATATTAATATTTAATCCATTCCCTCATATTGATGCCTTTTGACGCCTCTGCAAAAGTCACCTGTTGAAACCATTGTGATAAATAGAGCATTTGCTCCTATAGGAGCAAATGCTCTATTTATCACAATGGTATAAACTGCAAAATTCTAAAAAATATCTAAAAAGTTAATGCTCCTTTTCGGTAGACTTATTCAAATCGGTTTGATCTAAAAATAGCCTATGGGGTAATGGGTTAAGTACACACCTTTATCTGTTGCTCTGTTACTGCTTTTCTGTCTTAACCCTTAGTCCTTTACTCCATAAATACATCTTTCTATGCCTTTGCAAACAGAGTACAGCCAGATCAGATGGCTCCTACAGGAGCCGTCTGATCTGGGTCTACTCTGTGTGCAAAGGAGTAGAAAGGCATATTTATGGAGTAAAGGTTTAATTAGCTGTGTGAATCCTGATTGTATGTCAGCCTGTGACACTTTGACTGATCTTTGTCTACTCAGTGTTCTGGTATCTTGAGTACTGTTGTGTCTGATGCATCTATGATCAAGCATGCTGTTGTGCTATTACATATTACAGATATCCTAACTGCTCTAATAATTTAGCCCTTTAATTAAACATCTTTTCATACCTTTGCAAACAGAGTAGACTTAGATCAGACTGCTCCTGTTGGAGCCGTCTGATCTGGGTCTGTTTAGACTGCTTGCTTAAGAAATAATGATAAATCTAACTGTTTCTACCAATACCAAATATTTATGTGTACTTTTGCCATTATAAATATGGGAATTGTTTGTCACAGAAGAAACTCAGTAGAGTCAGATCTGTATTATTTCATAAGCAAATAGATCAGATTCTGATCAGATGGCTCCTCTAGAAACTGTCTGACCAGGTCTACTCTGTTTATAGAGGAGTGATAAGGTGTATTTATGGGTTAATGCTTTGTTTTAAAAATTAAAACTATGGAAATTCATTTGCCAGCAGTGAAGAATAATAACCAACCAGATCAGATCTAGGTCAGATAGCTTCCACAGAAGCTGTCCTGTCTGTTCTGAGTCTGCTCTGTGTGTGCAAAGGTATAACCAGGTGGAATTATGAAATAAAGAGTTGATGATAAAGCTAGCAATCACTTACATAATTAAATAACTCAATGTAGAGCATGACTTGTTTTGCAATTGTTAACATGCATGAAATTTTCAGATACCGTATTCTCCCTAATAACATTTTAATGTGCCCACTCTAATAAACACTCCTTACTTCCAAGAAGGGGGGGGGGGGGGGACTTAACAATGGATGAAACAAGTAAAATTCTAGGTAATAACTGTTAAATAAAGAAAAGCATGTATAGGTTTTTCAAAAAAAATACAGCTGGTAGCTTAATGCAGGATGAAAACAATGCAGAAAGTTTCCATAGGAACTTTCTGCATTGCTTTCATTCTGCATTAAGCCCTTTAAAAAACTGTAACCCCCCCTGGATAATTTATTAGAGATAGTACAGTGCTTGAAATGTTATACCCTGATTATCCAAAGTATTAATACTGACAATTTAGGGAAATGGTACAGACCAGCATCAAAGTGCAGTAAAATCTCAATTATTCAAATTTTTTGTTTAGAAGAATTTAGAACCTTTTAGGCAGGTGGCTAGCGGAGCTTTCTGCATGACTTTCACCCTGCATTAAGCTGCCACCTGTCTTAAAGATCAATATTGATACATATTTTAGTGTTCGGATAATCAAGATTTTACTGTACTTCTGAAGGAGAATTTGACCAGGTCTACACTATTTACTACTATGCTAGTCTGATATAGGTAATCAGAATGGTGTCCACTTACCCCATTCCCTGTTCTAGGTTTATTCCAAAGTCAATACCTACTGAATATTCATAGTTATAATGAAATATGGAAGGTGGAACAGTGTAGCCTTTTAGAAAGTAAAGAATCAGCTCGCTCTAATTCCATTAGCAAACAGAGCAGACCCTGATCAGATGGCTCCTCTAGGAGCCATCTGATCTGGGTCTACTCTGTTTGCAAATGCGTGAAAACACATTTATATGAGGGAAAGGGTTACATATTATAGTTTAACAAATTGGTGGAATTTGAGAATTGAGTGTCTGAATATATCGGGTAAAAATGATACAGTAAAACCCCTCTAAACTGGAATTCTAGTAGATAAGAATTCAAATACTTTCAGGCAGGTGGCTGCTTAATGCAGGGTGAAAGTCAGTAAGGAGTCACCTGCTTCCCAGACTGATATTTATACTAAATTTAGCATTTGGTTTAGAGGACTTTTCTGTATATGTCATTCTAACTCTGACTTGGTTTGACTTTAATTAGCCATTGTAAGCAGATTATCTTAGATTTGTAGACTTTTATGCAGAAATACGGTACAAACAGAATATTACCACAGTCTGTTAAATGGGTCTTGTATTGTCTAGCTAGCTCAACCCTTTGCCTCATTGAAATGTCTTTTCATGCCTTTGCAAACAGAGTAGATCCAGAAAAGATGGTTCCTCTTTGGAGCTGCCTGATCAGGGTCTGCTCTGTTTGCTTATGAAATGATATAGATCTGACTCTAGTTTCTGCCATAGTATAGTAATATTAATGATCTACCCCATAAATATGCCTTTCTACGCCTTTGCAAACAGAGTAGACCCAGATTAGACAACTCCTGTATACATATATATAGGAGCTGTCTGATCAGGGTCAGCTCTTTTTGCTTATGATATGATATAGATTATATAAGATATGACTCCACAGTATCAGCTGTGGTAAAAACTTCCTGTGTCTATGAGGTATTGTAACAATCAAATTGATATTCATGATGTCATTATAAATTCATGAAGTATAGGGTTAACCTATTGCTCCTTAACTATGCTTTTCTACGCCTTTGCAAACAGAGTAGACCAAGATCAGATGGCTCCTATAGTTGCCGTCTGATCAGGGTCTGCTCTGTTTGCTTATGGCATAATATAGATCTGTCTGGGCCAGAAACTTCTGTGTATATTGCCATTGTAAAAATTAGTATTGATGATGTTATAGTTTCTTACATGAATATTTTGATGGCTACTTAAGACAGGTTCTGCTGTATATTACCTGTATGTACTGGTTGATACATTTGTTGATAAGAATCTACAATATGACAAGGAAAAATATTGTATTTTATTTTCTGAAACGGGAAAAACAGGATTAGATCAGCTCTATATGCAGTCATGAAAAACCATAAAGATGTTACTGTTGTTTGTTTCTCATTAAATATTTAACTCTGTATAGTTGCCTTTTAACACCTTTGCAAACAGAGTAGACCCAAATCATACAGCTCCTGACAGCTGTATTGTCTGATCAGGGTCTGCTCTGTTTTGCTTATAGAAATATATTGATGTGATTCTACATTTTTTGCTAAAGTAACGAAGTCCTGTGTTCATTTTACCATCATAAAAATTCAGCATATAAATATGCATGATGTCATTATTTCTAACTTGAATATTGAACTGGTTAAGAGTTAGGTAATACTTTGTACTTTTTGAAGACAAAATGTGGAGGTAATAACAAATGACCTGTAATGTGTAGTGTAATTTGCTAGTTTTTACTTAATCCTTTCCCTGTTTATTCAAAATTCCAATACATCTTGAATATTCGTGGACAAAATACATGTAGTTATGATGAAATATGGAAGGTGGAACAATATTGTAGCCATTTTAGAAACTAAATAAACATATCTATCAAATTCCATTAGCAAACAGAGCCGACCCTACAGGAGTCATCTAATCATGATCTGGGTCTGCTCTGCTTGCAAATGTGTGATAAAACTTCTATGAAGGAAAATGTTAATGAATATTCAAGTAAGAAACGATCAACATGAATATTAATTTGATGAAATTTTAAGGAAATAGGAAGATTTGGCCCTGGCACACCCTGTGGAATCAGATCTGTATTATTTCACAAGCAAATAAGGGAGACCATGATCAGGCAGTTCCTCTAGGAGTTTTCTGATATTGTCTGCCCTGTTTACAATGGTATAAATTAAAGAATAAATGTATTTAACCCATTACCTCATAGGCTATTTTTAGATACGACCTCTTTGAATAAATCTACCGAAAAGTAACATTAACTAGAGAAAAGATTTTTTTTAGAATTTTGTAGTTTGAAATCATTGTGATAAATAGAGCATTTGCTCCTATAGGAGCAAATGCTCTATTTATCACAATGGTTTCACAAAATGACTTTTACAGAGTCATCAAAAGTAGTCAATATGAGGGAAAGGGGGTTAAAATGAAATATGTTCCCAGTTTGAAATATTTAGTTTGATACATTACTTTTTTTCAGAATGTAAATATTAAAGAAGATATTCAGAGAATCCTGACTTCCATATTTGACGTTGTCATGGAAACTGTTCTTGACCTTAGTGACAGATCCAGTTTGAAGGTAGGTCAGAATTGCTTGAACAGATGTGTACAATGGATGACAATAAGAAGTCAAATATAGAAACAGTATCATAGAGCAACAGATAAATGTGCAGACTCGGATACTAAACTTGTCATAATGGTCCACTAAACCCTGTGTTTTGACCACTCTAGACTCATCTCTTTGAGACGATTTAACCCTTTCCTCCATAAATATGCCATTATATGCCTCTGTAGTAGTCACTTTTTGGAACCATTGTGATAAATAGAGCATTTGCTCCAATAGGAGCAAATGCTCTATTTATCACAATGGTTTCAAACTATAAAATTCTAAAAAAATTCCTTTCCTCTCTAGTTAATGCTCCTTTTCGGTAGTTTTATTCAAAGAGGTTGGATTGAAAATAGCCTATGAAGGAATGGGTTAAAGAGTGGTGACAACAGTGTTTGATGGAGAAATCCTTGAAAATGTTTTGATTTACACATCTTATCTGGACCTCTGATATCAAAACAATTCAGGGAGTAATTTGTACTTACTTATTTCTGATCTTTTTATGATTCAAATTTTTTAAAGAACAGTAGTCACATTGATCTGTGCATTTGTTCTTTCATTTTTCTGTCCATTTAGGTCTTTCAGTTATCACACTACACAAAATTACAGAGCACATTTACTCTTTTCAGCACATGTTTGAATGCAAAACATTTTTTTTCTATTTCTGTTGTTGTTTTTATTTTTTTTAAAAAAGAAACACAATTACAATATCATACAGTTTGAACTCAAAGTTTCTTTGCATCTCATTCTGGACACAAACTGTTTGCAAAAGTTTAACCCATTCCGTTATAGGCTATTTTTAGATCCAACCTCTTTGAATAAATCTACCAAAAAGGAGCATTCACTAGAGAAAAGGAAAATTTTAGAATTGTGTAGTTTTTAAACCATTGTGATAAATAGAGCATTTTGCTCCTATAGAGCAAAATTTAATACTCTCTTTATCACAATGGTTTCAAAAAGTGACTGTTACAGAGGCGTAGAAAGGCGTATTTATGGAGGAAAGGGTTAAAAAATTTAGCCTATTTTTTAAAAGGCATAAATATGCCTTTTTAAGCTTTTGCATACAAAGTAGACCCGAAGTCGGGGTCTGTTCTGTTGGCTTACAGAATATTATAGATCAGATTCTACAGTTTTTGCAAGGAACAAAAATCCCCATTTTCACATGCCACTATGAAAATTTGAGTTAACCCATTCCCTCATATTGACGACTTTTGACAACTCTGTAAAAGTCACTTTGTGAAACCATAATGATAAATAGAGCATTTGCTCCTATAGGAGCAAATGCTCTATTTATCACAATGGTTTCAACTTTACAAAATTCTAAAATTTTCCTTTTCTTTAGTTATATATTGCTCCTTTTCGGAAGATTTATTCAAAGAGGTTGTATCTAAAAATAGCCGATGAGGTAATGGGTTAATTAATATTCATAGTCATTATTTCTTACATTAATATTCATGAATAAAGGATTAACTCTATACATGTTTCCATCCAGATCAGATAGGAATTAAAATGTTGTCACATGGGCAAACAAAGAGTAATTGAAAGCACTTTAATAGTCATTAGCAAACAGTGTAGACCCAGATCTGCCTCTGCACTGTTTGTCATTCAAAACCCTTTAGCAAAATTTGATAATTTCATACTAAATAGACTACTATTAACCCATTCCTCCATAAGCTATTTTTAGACCCAGCCTGTTTGAATAAATCTACCGAAAAGGAGCATTTACTAGAGAAAAGGAAAATTTAGAATTTTGTAGTTTTGTAACCATTGTGATAAATAGAACATTTGCTCCTATAGGAGCAAATGCTCTATTTATCACAATGGTTTTCAAAAAGTGATTTTTACAGAGGCGTAGAAAGGCGAATTTATGGAGGAAAGGGTTAAAGACATAATAGTCCATTCCTCTTTGATAACTGATATTCAGTATTCAAAGGTTGAAGGCCACGTTAATCCTTTCCTCCATAAATATTCATGTAAGAAATAATGATGTCATGAATATTAACCCTTCACTTGCTGAATTTTAAAATACATTTCTCCTTCTTTACCCATGCCCTGTTGTATAATTACACATCTCTTCACTGTGTACAAGTATTTCGCTGTGCAATAACTGCTGCGGAGCGCATTGGTTGCACAATCTATTTGTAAATAGTGCAGACCCTGATGAGACAGCTCCTGCAGGAGCTGTCTCATCTGGGTCTTCACTATTTACAGGTATGGATATTGACGTGAATAGCAAGCGAAGGGTTAATTAGATTTAAAAATTATGTTATAACAGCACATGGACACAGAGTAGACCCAGATCAGAGGGTTGGACCCTGTAGAAGCTGTCTGATCAGTGTCTGCCCTGTTAGCTTTAGAAATAATATAGATATGATTCTACAGTTTCTGCCATGACCAAAAATTCTTGTGTCCATATGTCATTATAAAGATTAATCTAATGTTCATGATGTCATTATTTCTTACATGAATATTCATGGAGTAAAGGGTTAAAGTCCAGCCTGACAAACAATGCCCAGGCCCAGATCAGGTAGCAACATTGCAGTTGATCTGGTTCTACACTGTTTACAAAGCCCCAAAGGTACTGCAGTCTTTTGACATGACACACACACATACATATACAGTAGGACCTGTCTTAAGTGGCCATTCAGTTATTTAACTGGTTCCCTGTTCTATATTTATTCCAAATTTCAACACCTTCTGAATATTCATAGACAAAATAGTTGTAATGAAATATGGAACATTTTAACCATTTTAGAAAATAAAGAAACAGATCTTTCAGATTTCACTAGCAAACAGAGTAAGATCCCTGATCAGACAGCTCCTATAGGAGCTGTCTGATCTGGGTCTACTCTGTTTGCAAGTGTGTGAAATATTATGTTTATATGAGGGAAAGGTTAAAACAGAGGTCTTAAAAAGCAGATGGTTGCTTAATGGAGCTCAAAAGTAATGCAGAAAGTTCTTGTATGAGATTTCTACATTACTTTTGACCTGCATTAAGCTACCACCTGCCTTGCAGATCCATAATGACATAGACCTCTTTGTGATGACCACTTAATATAGATTCTACAGTATACAAACTATTCGATACATACTTTTCCATTTCGTTGCAAACTTGTGTTGTAGTAGAAATTGTAAGCAATTAATTATTTAGATAGGTGAACACTACTGTTATCCATCTGTTTATATTTTATCAAATTCAGCTGGCTCGAGAAACTAGGGTAGGTACAGAGGGTTACACAGAGGATACTAGATGGTTGTGGTACAGTAAAACCTGTCGTAAGGGACAATTAACCATGTACTTCATAAGAGACCCCTTTTGACACCTATGCAAACAGAGTAGACCCAGATCAGACAGCTCCTACAGGCATAGATAGGCATATTTAGGAGCCCTACGTGAGAGCTGTCTGATCAGAGTCTGCTCTGTTTTCTTATGAAATATAATACATGTATAAATCTGATTCTACAGTTTCTGTCTTGGTCAATATTTCCATTATTCATAATGCCATTATGAAAGTTCAGCTAGTTGATATTCATACAGTCATTATGTCTTATATGAATATTCATGAGGTCAAGGTTAATAAGAAGTTGATCGTAGCTACCGTAAATAATTATTTTGTTACTGAAGTTTGAATAAGTCAATTAGACCTATTTTGATAAATGTACAGTAAAACCCCCTCTAATGTAACCACCTAAAAGAGGTATAATTCTTGGTCGTAGAGGCAGGTGGTAGCTTGATGCAGGACAAAAGTAATACAGAAAGCTCCTAGAGGATCTGCATTAAGCAACCACCTGCTTATAAAGACAGTTATGTTTATTCATTAAGTGGTCGCATTAGAGGGGTTGTACTGTAATAGGTACTCAAGAGTATCATACAGTGCAGGACAAAAGTTAAATGTAGAAAGTTCCTATGAGATTTTCTGCATTACTTTTGCCCTGCATTAAACAACCTCCTTCTTATTAACCCCTCATAGAAATGACTTTTGGCACCTTTGCAAACAGAGTAGAGCCAGCTCAGACAGCTCCTGTAGGAGCCATCTGATCAGGTTCTGCTCTGTTTGATTATGAAATACTATAGATCTGATACTGAAGTTTCTGTCTCAGTCAAAAGTTGCATTGTTAATGTGAAATTATTTAAAAAATCAGTCCATTAATATTCATACAGTCATGTCAATTGTTAAATTAGTATTTATTGTGGTAAGGGTAAGACTCTTATGTACAATGAGTAAGTGGCCAGTTAACCCTTTCCCTCATATAAATGCATTTTCACGCATTTGCAAACAGAGTAGGCCCAGATCAGATGGCACCTATAGGAGCCATCTGATCAGGGTCTGCTCTGTTTGCTAATGGAATTTGAAAGATCTGTTTCTTTACTTTCTAAAATGGCTACAGTATGCCACCTACCATAATTTAGGGTAACTTATTTTGTCCATGAATATTCAGAAGGTATTGAAATTTGGAATAAACACCGAACAGGGAAGGGGTTAAGACAGGTTTTACTAGCAATGTGTTGTCACTGTGTTACAAGGGAATAGTAAAATGTGCTGTATGGTATGGGTATGCTTGTATTTGGTTGGGTTTTGTCAGATTAACCTTCACAGTACATGTTATGTGTTGAAATAAAAGAGGAGCTGTCATCTAGCACAAAATAGAGCCACTAGCAAGCAGTGTAGACCCACGTCCAACTATCTCATCAGAAGCTGTTTGTCTGATAGGATTAGTACTTAAGTACCGGTACTGTTTTGCAAGATCTATTAACATTGTTTAGTCAGTATAATTGTGGACAAACCCTAATTAGGCTAGGTATTCAGACACCCAATATCACCATCTCCACCTAATACGGTCAAACCCAGACAACATGTACTCATAACTCTTTGCTCCCTAGCAGCGAAACTCTGATTACATATGCAAACAGTTTGGATCCAGATGAGACGCCGCATAATGCGGCGTCTCATCAGGATCCAAACTGTTTGTCTTCTTGATCATATTTTTGCAAAGAAATTAGAGAAACATTATTTTAAGAATTGAACCAGACGACAATTGTTGCAGACAAAAAATTACTTAGCGTGCAAAGAGTTAAACAGGTATTATTACTGGTCTTAACGGCAGGTGGCAGCCTAATGCATGGTAAAGGTCTTGCAGAATTTAGCTCCTCTCCTAAGGAGCTTTCTGCATGCCTTTAACCCTGCATTAAGATGCCACCTGCTAAAAAGTTGTCAATTTTTCTTTATTACTAAATTGAGATAATGAGGTTTTACTGTAGTTCCAATTTGGCACCATTTTGATAACTTTAGATTAGAATGACATAGTAGCAATTAGTGTAGACCCTGATCAAATGGCTTCTGCACTATTTGCCTTAGCCTGTTTACCGTAATTAGAGTACATGCAAGTCCCAATTTACTGTATGAAGCCATTTTCACAAACAGCTTCTCTTTAGATATTTAGCAAGTCCTCTCTAAAGCAACTAACCCATTCCCTCATAGGCTATTTTTAGACCCAACCTCTTTGATTAAGTCTATCTAAAAGGAGTATTTACTAGAGAAAAGGAAAATTTTAGAATCTTTTAGTTCTGAAACCATTGTGATAAATAGAGCATTAATTTAAAATGCTCCGTTGGAGCAACTGCTGTATTTATCACAATGGTTTCAAAAAGTGACTTTTACAGAGGTGTAGAAAGGCGTATTTCTGGAGGAATGGGTTACTCGACACTAGTCTAAGTTTGAATTCTAAGGCTTAATTAATGCAGGCAGCTCTAAGAGAAGCTTCCTGCATTTATTTTGTTCTGCATTAACCCGTTCCTTTCTAGACTATAATTATAGGTTATTAGAGCCAACCTCTTTGAATAAATCTACTGAAATAGTAAAAATTAGGAAACTTTTAGAATTGTGTTAAATAGAGCATTAAGTTTTGTCTCTGTTGTGCATGTTTGTTTCAAAAAGTGAAGAACATTCATGGTTATATATTAAGTGGTCAGTTTAACCATTTCCTCCATAGGCTATTTTTAGACCCAACCGCTTTGAATGAATTAAACTACCCAAAATGAGCATTTACTAGAGGAAAGTAAAATTTTAGAATTTTGGTTGTACTGTATCTGTATTGCAAATTAATATTAATTATTGAAACAAGCACTGGTTCAAGTTTGGCAAAATGAAAGGAATTGAGCTTAGGAAGGTAACAGCTTCTGTTTTTATGTAGAAGAGGTCTTTAGCTAACTAGTTCATAGATGATAATATCATCATTTTATGTTTTGATTCCATCCCTCTATCTTCCCTGGACAACCCATTCATTTATCCCTTTATTTGCCATATATCCATTTGCTCACATACTCCTTCATCCCATATATCAGCATCCTTATGCCCCTTCATTCATCCATCAGGTCCACCCATTCATCCATCGATCATGGTGAATAAAAAAAAATTATGTCCTGTGAGAGTTAATCCTTTCCTTCATATTTATAAACACCTTTTCACGCATTTGCTAACAGGGTAGACCCAGATCAGATGGCTCCTATAGGAGCCATCTGATCAGGACCTACTCCATTAGCTGTTGATGTCATATATTATTCTACAGTTTTTTCAAAGCAAAAAATTTCCATGAAAAGTTGACATTGTAAATAGTCAGATATTCTTAATGCCATGAATATTGAACAGGGAAAGGGTTAAAGTCTCCGTCAAGGTTGACCATATTTCTTGAAATGTGATTGCTTAACTAACACCGCAGTTGCCATGGCAATAGTTTTGCTACTAATCTGTTTCAGAGTTTAAGTAAATATTTGCATGGATTTTAAAGATGTCATTGATGGAAATTAATTAAAACCTGTTCACAGAAAAAGTTGAAAAAGTCTAAGAAGGCCAAGAATTCTAATGCTGAAATAAAGGTAACAAGATCGAGATCGTGTGTATCTCTGAAGTATGGTGAGAAAACTGTTGTACGACAAAAAGCCAACTCAGAATCTCAGAATACTAGCTCGCCTAGTATTTATGTAATGGAGCACATTGCGGAGGGAGACAATTCGGAGGAGGAAGAGACATTTCTACCATCGAAGGTATCCACCCAGACAGCATGCTGCATACTCACAAAAGCCCCAGGATACAAGAATAGAGCAACGATATAATATTGTTTGCAGCCGTTAAGCTAGAATTCAGTACATTTCTTGGTTATCCCTTTATTCCATTGACAAGCTTTAAGCCTTTTAACACATTTGCAAGTAGACCCAGATCAGACAGCTCCTGCAGTAGCAGTCTTATAAGAGTCTATTCTGTTTGCATATGGAATTTTATATATATCTGATTTTGTGGTCTTTAACCCATTCCCTCATATTGACGACTTTTGACGACTCTGTAAAAGTCACTTTGTGAAACCATTGTGATAAATACATGTATAGCATTTGCTCCTATAGGAGCAGATGCTCTATTTATCACAATGTTTTCAAACTACAAAATGTTTCCTTTTCTCTAGTTAATGCTCCTTTTCAGTAGATTTATTCAAAGTGGTTGGATAAAAAAATAGCCTATGAGGGAAAGGATTAACAGGTCCAAAACTTATGAATATTAAGAACCATATTCTCCCTAATAAATAACCCTGATCTAATAAAATAAATGCCCATTTACTTCTTTTTTTGGGGGGTGGGGGGGGGGGATCTACTGCATTAAATAAAGAAAAATAGGGTTCAATGAAGACTGAAAGCAATGCAGAAATTACCCAAAGGACCTTTCTGCATTGCTTAAATCCTGCATTAACTCTTGCCCACATATAAATGTAATATGCCTTTTAAGCATTTTCATGCATTTGCAAACAGAGTAGACCCAGCTATAGGAGCCGTCTAATCTGGGTCTACTCTCTTGCTTTTGGTATGATATGGATATTGTCAAAGCAAAATGTTTCCTTGAAAAGTCTACATTATAACAGTTCATGATGTCATTATTTCTTATATGAATATTCAACAGGAAAAGGGTTAACCCTTTCCCTCTTATTTATTATAAATGCCTTTGCACACATTTGCAAACAGAGAAGACCCAGATCAGATGGCTCCTGTAGGAGCCATCTGATCAGTGTCATCTCTGTTTGCTAACAGAATTTGATCGATCTGTTTCTCTTGTTTCTAAAATGGCTACAATGTTCCACCCCTCCATATTTCATTATAACTATTGTATCCATGATAATTCAGTAGGTATTGAAATTTGGACAACATATAGAACAGGGAAGGGTTTAAACAACCACATGTGTACAAAATGCAAGAAGCTCCTTTTGAAAATATACACCCCCCCAGGGAGTGTTTATTGGAGATAATAAGGTACATTACTTCTTACATCAATATTCATGAATCATGGAATAAAGGGTTATGTAGCTTTTGATTATATGACATGGCAGATAGGACCTTGCATCTGCAATTGGAAATGGTACTTGCCTGTATGAAAGCATGTAACCTTTAAACCTGTACTACAGATCTATACCTATTATCATCTTGTATGCATCTATGGGATTGGTCCATGTTTTTTGGATGTTTTTTGGTGTGTATTTTTCAGACTTGAACTTGTATAAATATGTAAATTAAAAAAAGTGATAAGCTTATCGCTATCCATGAGTCCATGCAGACTTAGTATATCAGAAACTGATTTCTCTTAAACATTTTGAAAAGCTTGTTAAGAGTTCTTTTCCATGCCAATTTTATTTGATGCACTCTCATGTCAACTTTAGCATGGTAATACTCACTCAGAGGTCATATCTCCAACCTCTGTTTGTTTTTCTATCATGCTTTTTTAACCCATTCCCACATAGGCTATTTTTAGATCCAACCTCTTTGATTAAATCTACCAAAAAGGAGCATTTACTAGAGAAAATGAGTTTTTTCAGAATTGTGTAGTTTTGAAACCATTGTGATAAATAGAGAATTTGCTCCTGTGGAGCAAATGCTCTATTTATCACAATGGTTTCACAAAGTGACTCTTACAGAGACGTCAAAAGGCCTGAATATGTGGGAATGGGTTACCAGAGCAACAGATAAAGGTGCGTAGGCAAATACTAGCATCATTTCTCCACCAAACCTATGTTGTTACCACTCGTAATAATCATCTGGAAGAGACGATTTTAAAGAGTTGTCACAAAATGGGAATCGGTGGAGAAATAAAGAAGTTATTATTGAAACTTTTAATTTACGCATCTTAATATCTGGACGGACCTCTGTGGTTACAATTCTTTCATCACAACTCTCCTTGCATGTGTCAAATGGGTTCCATTGAACACTCTTATTGTGGGGTCACCTGCTTTAGGCCTGTTGTTCATCTGTTAACCCTTTCCACACTTTTGGATACAGAGTAGACCCAGATCAGATGCCTCCTGTAAGAACCATCCGATCAAGGTCTGCTCTGTTTGCTTACGTAATTTGATCCTTTTTCCAAGTTCCATTTTATTGGTTCTGTCTATGAATAATCGAATATTAACCAGATCTATATCATGTCAAAATTTAATGCAAACAGTGCAGACTCTGCAGGAGCCATCTTATCTGGGTCTACTCTGCTTGCAAATGTTTGAAAAGGCGTTTATATGAGGGAAAGGGTTAAAGATGTTTGCCAGCCTGTCCAACCGTAATGATCCAAATAAACCATCATGTAAAAAATAAAATGTCTTATAAAGATCTACACTGTATGTTAGGGTAACAGTGAAATACTTTGATACAAATTCTGTTTCGTTTCTGCCCTGTTTTGAAATTCAACTTCAGTTGGCTTGTGGCGTTGCTCTTTTTCGGAGTTCCAGACACTGCTAGAATGGCCGTTTCAAATCAATGAATGAGCTTACCCTTTGAATGCCGGAAATAAGTGTGCTGACATTTGTAAACAGTATAGACCCAGGTCCATTCACAATTGTCTAGCAAGTTTAACCCTTTCCCTCATATAAACATGTTTTCATGCATCTGCAAACAGAGCAGACCCAGATCAGATGGCTCCTATAGTTGGGCATCCGAGGTGTAAAAAGTCGCTTATTTTTCGAGGTCCATGGCATTTTTTAGTAGAAATGTTTGAATACCATAATTGTGTTGCCAGATACTAATCATTAATGGTTTTGGCCCATGCCACTGCCAAAACCTTCTTTGAAGGTCAGAAACTAGGTCAAAGGTCAAATGAGTGCAAAAATGTAATAAAATCTCTATAATAGTATAACAAAGCCGTAATTTTGACAATTTCAATATTTTTTTGCATTTAATTTCTTAGCAATGTCTCCACAGTAAGTATAGAAATATTTATGGCGCATTTCAGGAAGTTTTGAGTGACCTGTGATGATTGCCAGTTCGGAAAATATCGTTTTAAATACATGTACGGTACATTATCATACTTTATGTATATAACTTTGATGCAAATCTGTGCAAATTATAGTATCTCTTCACGCAGATGTATCATTTTGAGATGATAATGAAACGCCAGAAGATAAGTCTCTTATTGCAATAATCTCAGTGTAATATTGGTATGTTTTATTGAACTCTATGTCTAATATTAGCTGTCTGTATCATTAGCGATTGAAACACCATAGCTCCTGGTGAGTATGGCGATGTTTTTATATAATGAATTGAAATATTTTATCTACACCAGCAGTACCTATGACAAAACCCTTCCTACATTTGTTGGGACATGAATATCCCGGATATTGATTGGCCATTTTACTGGCCATAGGTACCCACTCTAACTCAACAATGAACTCATATGCATATTCATTGCCGCTGGCTATGAGTAACCTTCAATATCCGTGATGACAACAATCTATATGTTATTGCCACAAACAATCACTAATTATCAGATATACCTCAATACCTGGAATAAGTGAGTATGTCATGGTACTGACAAACATATCTTTCCTTGACGAAGGAAGAATACCCTATATCTTGTCCACCCGTCGAAAGAGGTTAACTTATGTTCTATGGCCATAAAAATGGCTGAGTTTGCAGCACACTTGGAAAATCAGTCCCTTTACGTATCTATACTCAGTGAAATATTCAGTGGTCCCTTCTAAGTTGACATCCATCAGGTTCAGCCAGCCACGGTGCAACTCAATCACCCGCCATTTCTCACGAAAGAAGAAATGTGCGTACAAAAGTGCTGAGGACCAAGGTACAGAAGGACCGGCGCATATACAAGGGGCTACAGAAAACTTGCAAAGACGTGCAAGTTCAAGCTCGTGATTGGTATGTGATTGACTTAGTGACAGGATACCAGCTGTAAGAAGCTTTACACTTTTGTTAGGAGCAAGGCAAGGAATGTGACAGCTCGGGAATAACACCACTGAAGAATGATGACATTAACAATGTTGATACACAAATCAAAGTTAAAATACTGAACCAGTAGTGATCTGTCTTTACACATGAGGACCTATCTCTCATGTGTGTCGTTTGAGAGTATCCTTATTCGGATGCCCTTCCTATTCATGTCACGATAAATGGTATCTGCAAGCTTCTTAATGCCCTTAATCTCCACAAAGCTACCTGTCCAGACATCATCTTATCAAGATTCTTGAAAGAGATGGCACATTCACTGGCTCCTGCTCTTGTTCTGATCTTCCAGGCCTTACAACCAGGATGAGTTCCCCAGTGATTGGAAGATTTCATGCTAATCCTATATACAAGACAATGGTCAAGACTAACCCCATTCAAGCTATTGGCCTGTGTCCCTAAATTCTGTCATATGTAAGATTCTGGAATACATCATACACAGTAACCTGATTTTACCATTACATCATCAACCCATGCCAGCATGGACTCAGGAAGCAGCACGTCTGTTAGACACAACTAATCAACATGGTCAATGACCTTGTGTCAGGTCTGGACCAGTCCTATCAGATTGACGCAAACCTTTGACCAAGTGTCTTAAGGCACACCTTCTGCTTAAGCTCCAACAATATGATGTGTATTGCAAAATGCTTGATTGTATCCAACAGCCAACAAGTCACGCTGGAAGGTGTTTCCTCTGAGTCAGTACCGATAGCATCCGGTGTTCATCAATGTGCTGTTCTCAGTCCTTTCCTTTCCCTCGCATGCAATGATGACCTAACAGACCACACTCTTCATGTTGACTCTTTGCTGACGCCTCACTTTTGTGCCGAGTCATTAGAAGATGCAGACGTCTTCCAGAATGACATCGGCAGTCTGTAGAAAAGGGAAGAGACTGGGTTGAATGCAGAAAAGTGCTAGGTCCTGCTTATCACCAACAAGACCAGTTATACTGTCCATAGCATGAAACGGAAGACAACAAAGAAGGTAAAATAACTTGGGACACTAGTCTTTTAAATTGTCTTGAAAATCCCGAGTCGATATGGTCATAAAGGAGGCAAATTGATACACATCTTTTATTTTGGATCCACACACCAAGGCCATGGCAAAGCGTGTGGAGATGGTCCAACATAGAGCTACCATATTTGTAATTTTGCAACATTGCAAAACAAGTGCTCAGTGTTGGTGCCATGCTCAACATGATTTTCTCAAACAGAGGCGGAAACAAGTAAAGGCCGTGATGTTCTATAGTTTGTAAATGATTTTGTTTCTGGCGCCCTGACGGTACACCTACAAGAGGCCATTCCTTAAGATTCGTTCCAAAGTTTTGCAGGACCAATTTCCTGAGGGATTAGTTCCAGGGCTTTTTCTGTCCATTTGGAAACATGACCCGAACCCCTAGCATTGGGAATTTTTTGCATCATTTTAACAACATTGGAAAATAGAACATCTCAAAATAAGTTTTGCAACAAATCTTTTAGCATTTTACACCATTAAATGATGTTCTGTTCCACTTAAAGAATGCACAAATACCCCGTGGACCTCAAAAATGGGCAATTGGATGACATATGAATACTTTTTGCCTCTTTATTACATTATAGTCTTTTGATTGGGATTTTTTCCTTCAAATTGGGAAAAAACATACTTTTTGCCATTGGGAATATAGCCTTAAAACGGCTATAAAATCGACCGAAAAAAGCCCTGAGTTCTTCCACTCTGCTGTCAACATCATCTGGAACAAGCTACCATAACATCAAGTGATAGCTCCCAACTTTCCCGGTTAAGATTTTAGCTGTCATGTACTCTTCTTCTGTTTGCAATGTTTTAACCTGGGGGTTTTCAAATTTCACGTTGGACAATGGTGCGAGTATGCCTGCTTTAAAGCCGCCAAGCATGACAAAATAAGAGGCAGAAGACACAAACACAGAGTTGATGTTGTATACCAGTATACCATATATAACATATACATTTGAATATCGTCATTCAAGACAAGCGTATACATGAATTGTCCCATCTGCCATCAACTCATGACGAGGTGGATACATGGTTTGGATACCGCCAGAAAGGGGCCAAGGCTGGACAGTTGTCAAATGCCAAGATTTTGATGTACTGCTTGTACTAATACATCTATACCATCTTGGCCTTTAGGCACTGAAGTCTGAATGATGGCTGGGAAAAACAAAATTGTATTTTCCGCAAGTTATCTCAAGATGTCTGCCGGAACATGCCAGGGGTTCATGCAATAACTGGATTGCGATGGTGTTAATTGTACCAACCAAGAAAATATCAATAAATATATAATGAATTGATTAGTTACTTTAAACAGAACTGAAAGTTTTGTTTAGGTGTTCATTTACCCCATGCAAATCTATTCACTGTAAATGCTTCAAAGTAACTTAAAACACACTAACATGTGTTTGCAATGGTGTTAATTGTACCAACCAAGAAAATATCCATAAAAATATAGTGAATTAATTAGTTACTTTAAACAGAACTGGAAGTTTTGTTTAGGTGTTCATTTACCCCACCCACTTAACGTTAAGACGTATGTGTGCATGATATATAGCTGGTATGACTGCATACATTTTATTTTCAGTAGCAGTCTGTCTAACCTTTATTTCAACGTAATTTGTATTTGTTAAATAGCAATATTGACAAAGACATGACATCATGTATCATCGTTATATGTTGATTTTAATGATTTTTTACTGGATTTTTTATGTTCTCATTAATATTCATGAATATTCAAATAATATATTTTACACAAAGTAAGTGCAAATTAAAGGCCAATGTTTAACCTTCATTTTGGTACCATGTTTGTTATTTTACGCCTAAAATTGATAAAGATACGATGATTTCTCAAATAACGTATATAAAATATGCACTTAGTTGACCTTTGACCTAATTAAGAGAAACAAGGGCAAATTTTCAGGTGGCATGGGGCAGTTTCTAATTACTCAGACATCAAACATTACATATCCAGTGCATGCCAAATTCTACTATTTAATGCCATGGCTCGACACATTTTCCTCAGTTGGATGCCCAACTACTATAGGAGCCGTCTGATCAGGGTCTGCTCTGTTTGCTAATAAAATTTGATAGAATTGTTTCTTCAGTTTCTTATATGGCAACAGTGTTCCACCTTCCATATTTCATTACAACTATTTTGTCCATGAATATATATTATTCAATTCAGTATGTATTGAAATTAAAAAAGGAATAAACGTAGAACAGGGAAAGGGTTAAGCCCTTGACTCTAGATACTTCTTGGATGCTAGCGGCGGATCCTCAAGCCGTTTATGACCTATGCCAACAGTTTAGATCTAGATCTTGCTCTACAATATGTTTGGCCTGATATGAGATCCAAACTGTTTGTTACTAATGCTCAACTTCTGCAATAAAAAAATCAGAAAGAAAAGTAATAGTTTTGAAAATGTTGCCGACGTCAATTTAGCAGCAGACAATGATTGAGCAGACAAAAGAATTACTTAGCATGCAAAGAGTTAACCATTTCCTTCATATAAACACCTTTTCACATATTTGCAAACAGAGTAGACTCAGATCAGACAGCTCCGATAAGAGCTGCCTGATCAGGGTCTGCTCTGTTTGCTTATGATATAATATTGATACAATTTCACTGTTTATGTCAAGCCAAAAATTTGCTTGAAAAGTTTACATGTTTAAATTTCAGCTTATAACTTAAATATTCTAGATGTCATTATTTCGTGCATGATATTATGGACAGGGAAGGAGTTATATACACTGATAGGCTGTTCCACTTTGAATATTCAGCATTGAAAGGGTTAACCCATTACCTCATAGGCTATTTTTAGATCCAACCTCTTTGAATAAATCTACCAAAAAGGAGCATTAACTAGAGAAAAGGAAAATTTCAGAATTGTGTAGTTTTGAAACCATTGTGATAAATAGAGCATTTGCTATGGAGCAAATGCTCTATTTATCACAATGGTTTCATAAAGTGACTTTTACAGAGGCGTAGAAAGGCATATTTATGGAGGAAAGGGTTAAATAATGAAGACACAGTCCATCAGCATCTTGTTCAGCATGTTATGTTCATGAATACAGGCTCTCCCTGATGCTTGAAATGTCCTTCATATCTGATTGAGGGACTATTTTGCATGGACAAAATATGTCTATGTCATATGCATAGTTTTGACTTTTAGCTTATTTTTGAAAGAATGTTTTTAAAGTGTAAATTATTATAACATTGGATGAAATTTGAGGCATGCATGAATGCATTTTGAGGAATAAATGTATTTAGGATTGTTGAATTTTTTTCATCATTATTCTTTTAATACTAAGTTTATGATCACTCTAGCACCCACAATTCTTAAGCAATCTTGCTCAAACTTGGCCGTTAAATGTATGGCTTAGTTTGATCATCGTTAAAATGAGATTTATGCATTTAAAGTTATGTGCATTTAGATTTATCATAAATGATCATTTTATTTTTTAAACACCAACAATTCTTAATCAATCCTAATCACATAATTTTATAGTATTTTGGCCATGTCAAACAGGTATGTCTAGCATTAAGTGTTGTTGTTTTATCAAAAATAGGCATATTAACTTGAGTCCATGAGTCCAAAGCTGTCTTATCAACTTTATATTGCATTGTTGTGTATTGCTACAAGATCTTAACCAAGCTCAATTACAGGTGCAATGTGACTAGTAAGTCTAGAGGTATGTGTCCTTTACGATGTTCACATCAAGCGTCTTTGTTTTTACATGGATTCTTATTATATTAAAAAATGGTATACAGTAAAACTCGGTTATAACGAATTCCAAGGGACTGGAGGATTTACTTCGCTATAAACATTATTCGCTATATTGATAGTACGAAGTTCGCTATAAATTATGACTCTGGCACACGACTGTTCAAAACTTGATTATACCGTAATTCAGACAAGCAAATGGATATGTGTAACACTCTAACTCCCAAGATGTACATCGATATACATCGTACAGCTTACTCGTTCGTGGACGAAATCAGTCATTTGCTTTTGAAAACAACGCTGATGCTTGACACTTGCCAAAAATGTTTCATAGATGTCAACGTTTTACAAAAATCCCAAAGAGTATTTGGTTGTTGCTCCAATTCCTGCTGAAAATTGTCTATATCGGACAAAGAATCCGCGTTATGTGGGCACGGGCAAATGTTCCTCATCTGTGTCGTCATCGGAGTCAACGGTATTTTTAGCGGAAAATGCTGAATAATATGCAAACAGGGAGAAATAACAAAAACCAAAAGACCTAGAAGACTTCAAGTATTTATTTTAAAAAAAAAAACAAGCATCAAATCTTACCGATGTTTAGCCATAACACGTACTTTTGCATGCATATTCTGCCCCGCGGCTAACAGTGTTTAATTATACCCTACCACCGTGAAGAATACTTGTTTACGGATCGCTTCACAGTTCGTCCCAACACTAGTGTGTGTTTTAACACCTATGTGACACGATGTTAATTGTGCGAAATGCACAGGTGGTTAAAGGCAGTAGCAAGGTGATACTTCGCTATAATGAAGGAAATATAAAGTGTTTTGTGAATAAATGTACCGGAAAATTTGCTCTAACCAACTTCGTACTAAACATTACAGTCTGTATAGAATTAATGAAGATATCGGCTGGGGGACGAAATTTAGTTCGCTATAAGCGGAAATTCGCTTTATCAGAGTTCGTTATAAATAAGTTTTACTGTATGTATTGCAGAGCAGCAAATAAATATGTATACTCTAACACGAAAATATTGTCATTTCTCCACCAATTCCTATGTTGTGAGCACTCTGCAGAATTGTCTCTTCAAGACAATTCTAAATAATGGTCACATCATAGGGGTTGGTGGAGAAATAAAGGAGTTATTCTTGAAAATATTTTAATTTACGCATCTTACCTGGACCTCTGTAATGCCTTAGGAGCTTGAATAGGTTTGATTGTTGACAAAATCTGATTCGTAGGTCAACAGTTATTTGCCTTGAATTATCAAAATATCATATTTTACCGTTAATTTTTTGCAGTTGCACCTTTCAGTTCTCTGTGACCTTGACCTCAAACCTTGAAATTGGCAGTATGTCTTCAAAATATTGTATGGCAAACTCCTCCTTCAGTTTCTACCTGATTCACTTGGTATAAATGTTAATCAGGAGTAGTAGATGTGCTAGACATAAATTTCAGGTTTCTGCGACCTTGACCCTTGACCTCTAACCTTGAAATTGGCGGTCTGTCTGCAAAATCTTGTACGGTGTACTCCTCTTTCAGTTTCAACCTTATTCAATTGATACTTGGCATATTAATTTAATATTAATCATGAGTAGTAGATATATGCAAGACTTAAATTCCAGGTCTCTGTGACAAGTTGTCTTTGACCTGGCATTGGAATTGGGGGCTGGCGGCTTGAACTCCTCCTTCAATTTCAACCTAATTCACTCGAGACTTGGCATAAATGTTAATCAGGAGTAGTAGATGTGCAAGACACAAATTTCAGGTCTCTTGGACCTTGATCTTGACTTGTGGCCTTGAAATTGGACAAATCCGGTGCCATCCTCAAAATCTTGTTTAGGTTGGATTTGTGATCAAGGCTGCTGTGTGGGGATATTCATCACCTTTAAATTTAGTGATAGTTCTAGTTTACCATGTTTACATGCTAGCACCTGATACTGAGGACCCTTACTATAATTATTTAGAAAGACATGTAATATGTATATAATATGTATGGGCATTTTAACCCTTTCCCTCATATAAATGCTTTTTTTACACCTTTGCAAACACAGTAGACCCAAATCAGTACTCCTGTAGGAGCTGTTTGAACAGGGTCTGCTCTGTTGTTTATGAAATAATGATACATGTAGATCAGATTCTACAGTTTTGACCATTCCCAAAAAATCCTGTGTACATTATGCCATTATAAGAATTAAGCCAATAAATATTCATGATGTCATAATTACTTTAATGAATATATAACAGGGAAAGGGTTAAGATTTTTGCCAAGTTCAGTTATGGGCAAATCAAACGAGTAGTTGATGTGCTCCTGATGTATCAATAGCATAATAGGTTTATTATGGTAACACCCTAGCACCATTTTCTCAGTTCCTGATCATATTTAGACATACAGTAAAACCTCTCTATAACGGCCACTAAATTGTGTTAATTAGTTATGTCTCCCCCATTTATGGGGAGATATATTGTTTTTGCCAGAGTTGTCTGTCTGTCCGTCCGTCCGTCCATCTGTCTGTCTGTCTGTCTGTCTGTCCGTCACAAACTTGTGTCACACGTATCTCTGAAACCAGTTGGGTTAGAGTCACCAAACTTCACAAGAATGTTCACCAGCATGAGTTGTTGTGCACCTGGGTTTTTTGAATTGTCTCCCCCTGATAACTTTGGAGATATTGCCCCTGATGATTTAAAATTAGAAAAACTTTGTGTCGCGCGTATCTCTGAAACCGCTAGTTCTAGAGTCACCAAACTTCACAGGAATGTTCACCAGCATGAGTTGTTGTGCACCTATATTTTTTGAATTGTCTCCCCCTGATAATTCTTGAGTTATTGCCCCTGATATGAACACTTAAATTTATACAAACTTTCAGTTGTGCGTATCTCTGAAGCCAGAAGTCTCCCCCTGTTAACTTTGGAGTTACTGCCCATGATGACTTAAAATTAGACAAACTTTACTTAGTGTCATGCATATCTCTGAAACCACTAGGGCTAGTCACCAAACTTCATAGAAATGCTGACCAGCATAAGTTGTTGTGCACCAGGAATTTTTGAATTGTCTCCTCTTGATAATTTGGAGTTATAGCCCCTGATATGATTACTTAAAATTAGAGAAACTGTGTGTCGTGCATATCTTTAAAACCACTAGGGCTAGAGTCACCAAACTTCACAGGAATATTGACCAGCATGAGTTGTTGTGCGCCTGGGTTTTTTTAATTGTCTCCCCCTGATAATTCTTGAGTTATTGCCCCTGATATGATAACTTAAAATTAGAGAAGCTTTGTGCTGCACGTATCTCTGAAACCAGTATGGCTAGAGTCACCAAACTTCACATGAATGTTCACCAGCATGAGTTGTTGTGCATCTGGGTTTTTTAATTGTCTCCCCCTGATAACTTTGGAGTTACTGCCCCTTATGACTTAAAATAAGAGAAACTTTACTTTGTGTCGTGTGTATCTCTGAAACCACTAGTGCTAGAGTCACCAAACTTCACAGGAATGTTGACCAGCATGTGTTGTTGTGTACCCGGGGTTTTTGAATTGTCTCCCCTGATAATGTTGGAGTTATTGCCCCTGATGACTTAAAATTAGACCCTGATAAGTTTGGAGTTAGACATTACACTTGTGTATTGAAAAGAGGATGGGAGGGGGAGACATCTGTTTTTGTGACAAAAACAAACCTCTAGTTTGTATTTAGGACAGGTGCTTAAAGCTAGGTGAAAGTAAAACAGAATGCTCCTATAGGAGCATTCTGTTTTACATTCACCTTGCTTTAAGCAGACACCTGTCTTAAACCCAAAATACTTAATGTAACTTAGTGGCTGTTATAGAGAGGTTTTACTGTAATATGTATGTATAACGGTCTGCCAAGTTTGATTTTAATCCTTTTCTCCATCAATATTCATGTAAGAAATAATGTATGTATAACTATTACCTAATTAGCTTCATATTTATACTGGCACATGAACAAAAATGTTTTGGCCCTTGGAAGAAACTGTAGAACAGGATCTGTATAGTTCTCTAAGCAACAGAGAGGACGCTGTTCAGACAGCTCCAGTACAGGATGTTAAACGTCTTATATATGGAGTAAAGGGTTAAATACAGTGAAACCTCTCTATAACGACCGCTAAAGTGTGTTAATTAGTTGGTAATTAGGGCAGGTGGTTGCTTAACGCAAGGTGAAAGCAAAACAGAACGCTCCTATAGGAGCGTTCTGTTTAACTTTCACCTTGCTTTAAGCAGCCACCTGCCTTTAACACAAAATACTTGATGTAATTGAGTGAATATAGGGAGGTTTTACTGTACATGTAAAACTTATGAATTAGCAAACAGTGTAGACCTTTATCAAACCTTCTAGGGCTGAATATTTTGAGTAACAACCAGTGTGTGACTTAACCCTTTGCTTGCTAATCGCGTCAATATACCTACCTGTAAATAGTGAAGACCCAGATGAGACAGCTCCTGCAGGAGCTGTCTCATCAGGGTCTGCACTATTTACAAGTTGATTGTGCAACCAATGCACTCCACAGCAGTGATTGCACAGCGCAATACTTGTACACAGTGAAGATATAATTATGTAATTATACAACAGGACATGGGTAAAGAAGGAGAAATGTATTTTAAAATTCAGCAAGTGAAAGGTTAAACTTAGCAGAGCTACAGATAAAAGCGTACTCAAATACTATAATTGTCCTTTCTCCACCAAACCCTATGTTGTGACCACTCTTTAGAATTATCTCAAGGGTGGTCACAACATAGGGTTTGGTGAAGAAATAAAGAAGTTATTCTTGAAAATATTTTAATTTACGCATCTTATCTGGACCTCTGTGTTTAAGTAATGTTCAGGCAGATCAGATGCCTGGAGGTATTTTAGAAATGAAGCCTTAGTATAATGTTAAAAAGACTATAGCACTGCATTGTACTCAAAGGTTGTGTTTAATTTTGTACCACCATGAAGGAAAATCCAAACACCTTACTGCAGGGAAGCTCAGACGATCTATTTCTACCTAATACGCTGAAAGCTGTATCCTTAATTTTTGACAAAATTGGAAGAAAATCTTCCAAAGACAAAGACTTGCTGTCACCAGGATCAAGATCCAGGTCTAGGTCCAGATCACCCAGGAAAGGAAGTGATGACCAGGACGAATCATCCGTTAGATCCGATGAGAAAGAACCAATATTTAATCCTGTATGTTTGTCAGTCAAATAGAAGAGGACCTCTGCGCATGGGTGATGTGTAATTGCCTGTCCAATTGTATACATGTGCTTCTTGCAGTGGTATAGATCCTCTTGGTATGGCAACATGTTTACCTTTGATATCCGTCTTTCCAAAAATGTTTCTGATCTATATTTGATACTGTTGGATCCTTTCTTGAATGAGTTTCAATATTTAGTATCATTTAGCTCTGACAATTTGAAATCTGTATAAATGTTATGTACATACATGACTTTGTTTTACTGGTATTTCTGTATCATGTCCAATTATTCAATGCATGTTCCGTTTATATATATATATATATATATATATGACACAATTGAGATATTTTAGACAAATAGGGTACCTAGGCTAGTACCTACATATGTGCTAACCATTTATCTGAGGATTATTTACCTTATGTCAGAATCCGCCTATTATTAATATCAACTAATGTTCTTATATTGTTATTACATAAAACAAGTGAATACAGTTGAATTTCAATTTCTCGAACTTCAAGGGACCATAAAAACTAGTTCGAGATAACAGAGGTTCGAGTCATTCAATTTATAATCTGACCAATATCTCAAGTTCACAGCTTAATGCAGGTCTAAAGTAATGCTGAAAGCTCCTATAGGAGCTTTCAGCATTACTTTAGATCTGCATTAAGCTGTCACATGTGTTTCTAGATATATGTAGTGATACATTTTAGAACAATTCTGTATTGCAGATTTTGGAAGGCCTGAACTTTTAGTTCTAAGTTATCCCGAAGTTCGAGTTATCCGAGTTCGAGATATCAAAGTCCAATTGTACATTGCTACATGTATAACAAATAGTTCAAAGGATAAAGACAGATCTTAGATTTTCTACAAGCAAACAGAGCAGACCCTTATCAGACTACCCCTTGAGGAAAAATGTGATCTGGGTCTACTCTGTTTGCAAAGGTATCAAGAGGCAACACAGTCAAGTAAATAGTTAACCTTTCTTTCATATAAACGCCTTTCCATGCATTTGCAAACAGAGTAGACTCAGATCTGATGACTCCTATTGGAGCCATCTGACCGGGTCTGCTCTGTTTGCTTAAGAATATAGATTCTTCTTTGGCCAAAAAGTTCTGAGTTTGTGTGTCATTATAAAAACAAACCTTACTCCTGTTGATGATGACATTGTTTCTTAATACGTGAATATTCACATTGAAAAGGGTTAAACAGTATAGACCCAGATCAGTCACTTGGATCTGTAGTACGAAAAAATCCGCAAATGATATGCCAATGTGCGCAAAAGTAGATCTCCAGAATGGAATCTACTATTAACCCATTCCCTCATAGGCTATCTTTAGATCCAACCTCTTTGAATAAATCTACCAAAAAGGAGCATTTACTAGAGAAAAGGAAAGTTTTAGAATGATGTAGTATTGAAACCATTGTGACAAATAGAACATTATGGAGAAAATGATTTATGTGACACAATGGTTTCAAAAAAATGACTTTTACAGAGGTGTAGAAAGGCGTATTTATGGAGGAAAGGGTTAAACCAGATTTGACCAATATACTATTGAAAGTGCAGCATTCAAGGGGTTAATTTCACAACTGTGCTTGTTGAGATCTATCAAAAACTTGTTGGAGCAAAGAACCTTTTGCATTCAATAGCATCACATCTCTTATCTATGACTGAATTCTGGTTGCTCTTCATTACACTTTAATTTTACCGGAAACAAGTGCACTGGCAATTGCAAAGTGTAGACCCAGATCAGAGGGCTTTAAGAGGAGCAGTCTGAAAAGGGTCGGCATTGTTTGTCTATTAAATTTCTCCGTCATATGTGTGTCTTTTATGCTGAATTTACTCTAACACTGATGGACATTCTACTTTAAAAATTCAATATTCAGAGAGTTGATAATGCACAATTCTTCTGCATTCTTGACCTATCATTGCATTTTAGATCCTAGCAAATCTTTCCACATTCTTGTGTCCTTCACACCTTTAGTCTCTTTGTGAGCTTGATCGGACAGAAAACTAGGCGTACTGTGATTTTAGTTTTTGAATGTAAAACCCTTTCCCTGTTTTGATATTCAGAGCTACAGATAAAGATGCATACCCAAATACTAAAATCGTCATTTCTCCACCAAACCCTATACTGTGACCCACACTTTAGAATCGTCTCGAATAGACGATTCTAAAGAGTGGTCACAGTATAGGGGTTGATGGAGAAATAAAGAAGTTATTCTTGAAAATGTATTAATTTACGCATCTTATCTGTAGCTCTGAATATTCATATAAGAGATATTGACACCATGAATATTTATTAGCTTAATGTTAATAATGGAATATTGGCATATTAGGGAATTTTTTGGTATAGACGGACACTTTCAAATATACAATCATTTCTTAAGCAAACAGAGCAGTATCTGATCAGACGGCTTCTGTTTATATCAGGCAAGGGATAAACCCTTTTCCTCATGTAAATGCATTTTCATGAATTTGCAAACAAAGTAGACCAAGATCAGAGGACTCCTGTAGGAACTGTCTGATCAGGGTCTGCCCAGTTTTCTTATGGTAAAATATAGATATGATTGTACAGTTTCTGCCTGAGCGAAATTTAAATGTCTTGTGTTCATAAAAAATTATGCCATTATGAAAAATAATTTTTTTCATGATGTCATTTCTTACATAAATATTCAACAGGGAAGGGTTAAGCCCCATCTTAAAGTGCCCTTGTATTGCCCAAATGTGTACATGTATTAACAAGCCATCTACCTTTCATTTCAAAGGATGTTTCTGCAAATTTTTCTGACAATATATTTTTTTTGCCAACAAGCAAAAAGAGCAGACTTTGATCAGACATCTCCTACAGAATCTGTCTGATCTGGGTCTAGTCTGTTGGCAAAGATCTTAAAAGGTTTTATAAGGAGTAAAGGGTTGAGCTGATCATGCTAATCTTGACCAGAGGGCTCCTCCTTATATCTATATAATACCACAAGCAAACAGAGCAGACCCTGATCAGACGGCTCCTAAAGGAGCCGTCTGATCTGGGTCTACTCTGCAAAAGTATAGAAAGGTGTATTTATAGAGTGAAGGGTTAAGTGAGTTACAATAACCATATATAAACTCAGTTATGATAAAGGTTGCCATCTGTATATTATGCTATGCCTTATTCCTTTCAGGTGTCTTGTATATGTTGGCTTTTCTTTCATAATTCCTTCTGTCAATACTTTGCATATAATTGATACTTGACCTGTGTATAGTAGAATCTGTCCTGAGAGGCCAGTCATTTATTGAACATGGGACCGTTAAAAAGCAGGTGGTTGCTTAATGCAGGGCAAAAGTATTGCAGAAAGCTCCTATTGACCTGCATCAAGCAACCACCTGCCTTACATACCCATAATTACACATCTGTTTGAATTGGCCGCATAAGACAAGTTCTACTGTGTTTCATTTCACAAACATGTACATCATCATATAGTTTTGCAAATTACCACTATTGTGATCATATATAAAATTATGTCATTAATTTTCATATCAGTATGCAGTTCATCCCTATTGAAAAATGGTACCCTTCAATCTTAATTTCCATACATGCGTATTACATCATGTGGCAGCTTTTTGCATTTTCTTCCTTGTTACTGCATGGATATTTAGCAAAGGAGTTCCTTCAAAAATTATGCTGTCAAATGAGGTAGTTTTAAGTTCAATAAAAAAAAATCTCTGTTCAGATTTTATTACAAAAGTGAGTGAAAAGCACAGTAGTAAAAATATAACATAACTCAAGGAACTTTAAACAGTGTAGAATCAATTCTTTAATACAGGCAAACAGAGCAGACTCTGATCAGACAGCACATTTAGGAACTGTTTGTTTTGTATCTTTCTACTCTGTTTGCAAAGGTGTTTAAATGTAAATATTGATGTAAAAAGATTGCATATAAATGTGTACATTCGTATAGGATTAAAAATGGTTATTTGGGTATAAGCATATTGGAACCAAGGAAAACATGTTTGAGAAATGTTTTGAATGTTTGAAATTTAGTCTGAGACTACTATTTGCAGGGTGCTCTGATTGCATGTATGACGGAGATGCTGCGACTGATGGATGAAGAGCACTACGAGGCCCTGCTGCACATCTACCACCGCGGGGAACCACTCAAGAGCTTCCTTATCAATATCCTCACAGTGTTCAAACTGCTTGTACAACCCAACGTCTTCCCCAAGGACTGGAGCATGATGAGAATGGTTACCAACAAGTAAGAATCTGTCATGATACACTCGTTATCTGTTAACCCTTTCCTTGTTCTACATTTATTCAAGATTTCAGTACCTACTGAATATTCATGAACAAAAATTATCATCATCATCATTGGCCTTGGTCTGTCTATATAGACAAAAATAGTTGTAATGAAATGGGTCTACTCTGTTTGCAAAGGGGTAGACAATCATATTTATGGAGTAAAAGGCTTATTTAGGAACTGGTAAAAGTTGGAAAAGCTAGTTCTGCACTTTTTGCATTGGTTTGCCTGAATACCTAGGGTAGTTAGGGCATGTATGAGTATCTCCTTCATAAGAAGGCAAACAAACATCTAATTAGTGATTGCCCTTAATCCTTTAAGCCATGAATATTCATGTAAGAAGTAATGACAGCATGCATTTTAATTAGCTGTATTTTTAAAATAAGATATTAACACACAAATATTTAACCAAGAATGCAAGTGCAGTATTAGATCTACATTAATATATCATAAGCAAACAGAGTATACCCTGATCAGATGGCTCCTGTAGGAGCTGTCTGATCTGGGTATACTCTGTTTGCAAAGGTGTAGAAAGGTGTATTTATTGAGGAAAGGGTTGAGTTTTCAAAGTGGAATTATCCATCATTATTTATACATTTGTATGTAGTATTTATTCTGCATGAAATAATTATTTTGAACAATAAACAGTGCAGATCCTGCTATTCAGCAGCTCCTTCAGGAGTCCTCTGATCTGGGTAAACACTGTTTGCAATGCTAAGTAATTGATTTGCTGCATAAAAGTGTTATACCGTGGCCTATTTGTTTATTTCAGTGTGGTGTTTACTGCTA
Source organism: Azorinus chamasolen (assembly GCA_963576725.1). Classification (NCBI taxonomy): domain Eukaryota; kingdom Metazoa; phylum Mollusca; class Bivalvia; order Cardiida; family Solecurtidae; genus Azorinus; species Azorinus chamasolen. The sequence goes on from OY755244.1 coordinate 85,925,556, forward strand.
TTGAATACTTCTCCCAGGCACTGAAGGACAACTATATGGCTGGGGACAAGTTCAACCCTGAGGTAGCACTGAAATGACTGTCCATACACAGTAAAATCTCTCTACAATGACCACCAAAAAAGGGTTTAATATTTATTGCAAATGGAAGCTTAATACGAAACACAAGTTTTATAGAAAACATTTTGCTCTTTTGTCTTCCATAAACCTTTCCCTCATAGGCTATTTTTATATCCAATATCTTTGAATAAATCTACTAAAACGGAGCATTTACTAGGAAAAAGGCAAAATTTAAAATGGTGCAGTTTTGAAACCATTGTGATAAATAGAGCATTTGCTCCTATGGAACAAATGCTCTATTTATCACATTGGTTTCAAAACGTGACTTTAACAGAGGCGTCAAAAGGTGTTCGTATGAGAGAATGGGTTAAGCAGCCACCTGCACTTGAATAATATATACTTTTATTCATTAATTGCTCACTTTAACCCTTACCTCCATAAATACGCCTTTCTACGCCTCTGTAAACGTCACTTTATAAAACCATTGTGATAAATAGAGCATTTGCTCCTATAGGAGCAAATGCTCTATTTATCACAATGGTTTCAAAACTACACTACACAATTCTAAACTTTTCCTTTTCTCTATTAAATGTTCCTTTTTGGCTGAGTAATGTTCCCTGTGTCATTATATGTGAGTATTCATTAGGTAGAAGGTGCAGCCAATTTTCATTTTTATGCCCCCATTGACGATAGTCTGGGGGCATATTGTTTTTGCCCTGTCTGTTTGTTTGTCAGCAACTTTAACATTGGTCATAACTTTTGAGCCAGTACAGATAGAGACTTGATATTTGGCATGCATATGTATCTCATAAAGCCGCGCATTTTGAGGGGTGACATGTCAAGGTCAAGGTCATCCTTCAAGGTCAGAGGTCAAATATATGGGTCAAATCACGGACTTTAACATTGGCCATGACTTTTGGACCAGTAGAGATAGAGACTTGATATTTGGCATGCTTGTGTATCTCATGAGGCTGCACATTTTGAGGGGTGACATGTCAAGGTCAAGGTCATCCTTCAGGGTCAAAAGTCAAATTGTTTCTTTGTCTGTAACATCCTTCAAGGTCAGAGGTCAAATATATGAGGGGGCATAGTGTTTCACAAACACATCTTGTTTATAGTCAACAATTGAAATATTCTGATTAAAAAAGTCAAGAATACCTGTAGCTTGATTCTTAATTGGCATGAAATTTTGTCAAGCCCACTCACAGCCAATCTTGCAGTTTGAGTGAAGTGCTTCATATGTGTAAGGCAAAAGATAATGTATTCTCTTGTAATCTTAAGATTAAACTTTGTTTTAGACTCTTTTAACCATTTACTCCATGAATTTTCTTGTAAGAAATAATGACATTATGAACATTTGTTAGATGTATAGTTGTTATAATAGCTATTAAAGTGACACACAGGAAATTTTGGCCATGGCAGAAACTGCAGAATCATATCTATATTATATCATAAGCAAACAGAGCACACCCTGGCTCCTATGAGAACCATTTAATCTGGGTCTACTCTGTTTGCAAAGGCGTAGAAAGGCATATTTATGGAGTAAAGAGGGAAATAAAATAAATAGAAATTCATGTTAGAATGTCCATCTATCTGTCTAGGTGATTGCTTGTGTTTGATTTTGTTCTGGCCCTAATTTTGTATTCCATAGACAGAATTCAGTATAATGCTGCACATGTCTTACTCGTGATTAGTCATCTTGTCTATCATCCCATTTATGTAGAATGTTCTGTCATCTGGATGTGTAAGAGTTGTCGTGTTATACTTACAGTTGTGGTCCAGTTACTTCAACCTGGCTGTAGCGTTCATCATCCAGCCGAGTCTGCAACTAGACAGATACTCCGATGCCAAAGCACAAAAGCTCAAAGAAAGGTGAGAAACATGTGAAAATTATGTACATGTAGTTACAATGTAGTTATACCCTTTCTTTGCAAACAGAGCAGACCCTGATCAGATTACTCCCATAGGAGCTGTCTGATCAGGATCTCCTCTGTTTGGTTATGACATTATATAGATCTGATTCTATAGTATCTGCCAAAGTAAATAATTCATATGTTGATGTTAACCCATTCCCTCATAGGCTATTTTTAGATCCAACCTCTTTGAATATATCTACCAAAATGGAGCATTAGCTAGAGAAAAGGAAAATTTTAGAATTATGTAGTATTGAAACCATTGTGATAAATAGAGCATTTGCTCCTATGGAGCAAATGCTCTATTTACCACAATGGTTTCAAGAAGTGACTATTACAGAGTTGTAGAAAGGCGTATTTATGGAGGAAAGGGTTAGATTATAAAAATTCCTCAGCTAAAAAATATTTATGATCTCATTATTGCTAACATGAATACTGAACAAGTAAGGGGTTAAAACCAAAAGTGCATTTTCATATATTTGATAAATAGAATTGGTATGTTAATATTTAGAGTGGTGACAGATTTTGGAAGAAAAGGGAGATATCGTCATGGCTTTGATGCTAGCAGTTTTATGTATACCATACCTTACTTCCTTGTAGGAAGCCTTCAGAGTAAAGATTTATTTTCTGAAGAGATGAGCATTGACACATGCCTAGGATGTTGTTTTTATGCCCCCATCTGCGGGCATATAGTAATTGCATTGTCCGTCCATCCGTCACAAATTTCATGTCCCTTCTATACGTTTTTATCTATGAATTAATGGATTTCAAAATAACCTGGCACAACACAAAGATGCTATGTCGCATTCAACTCCCTGGTCCATGGGTCAAAGGTCAAGGTCATTGTTCAGAGTCAAAGGTCGGGGCATAGTGTTTCACAAAAACATCTTGTTTAATACGGAAATTGTAAGCTTACTCACAATATAAAATCGGCTTTCATTTTGTAAAAAGTAGAAAATGGGAAATATGTATGCTGTCATGAATGAAAAGCAAATGTTTTTAATACTTTAATATTTGTGTAATAGTTGATCCTAAAATTGTTCTGAGCCTTATTTTTAAACAAATGTATAATAACAGACTTTTCAAATTGACATCATTGGTATTCATAACCAAACACAGAACTGCTAGAATTCAAACCACCATTTAGCCCATTCTTGATAAAGACACATTTTTCACACAGTCATGTGCTTTCAGAAGCTGTCGGATCAGGGTTTGCTCTGTGTGCCTAAAGACTTACATAGATCTGATTCTACAGTTTCTCTAATGTTCATGAAATAATTATCTCTCACATGAATGTTCATTATGTAAAGTGTTAACCTGTGTTTACTCTGATGTAGATACCAGGACATGCGAGTCCTGATGGGAGTTCAGGTACAGACCCTTTGGCAGTCACTGGGCGAGCACAAGCAGCACTTCATCCCTGGCATGATCGGACAGTTCCTGGAGCTCACCTTGGTCCCAGAGAGAGAGGTGCGCAAAGCCACACTGCCTATAATGTATGACATGATGGAGACGGAGCAGAGAACCAAGGGACATTTCAAACAGGTTTGTGCTAGATATTGATACATTACAACATGAATGTTTTTGTCGTAACCCTTTCCTCCATAAATAAACGCTTTTCTACGTCCCTGTAAAGGTCACTTTGTGAAACCATTGTGATAAATAGAGCATTAAAATTAGGAGCAAAATGCTCTATTTATCACAATGGTTTCAATACTACACAATTCTACCATTTTTCCTTTTCTCTAGTAAATGCTCCTTTTTGGTAGATTTATTCAAAGAGATTGGATCTAAAAATAGCCTATGAGGGAATGGGTGAATAAAAGTTTAATAGTTACAATAGGACCAACAACATTTGACACTTTGTTCATATAAGCCGAAATATTTCCGACATGGACAAATATTTGAGTGTTCATGGTTATTTTTTTAATAAAAATTCAGCTAATTTATATTCAAGATGTCATTATTTCTAATATGAATATTCATGAAGTAAAGGGTTTTTTGTGGTGTTTTTTTCTTCAAGTAAACAACATTTCATGATTTAGTATTATGATATTGCATGTTTACACTTTTAGGTGGAGGCCACACTTATTGAGAGGCTGGATTACTTCCTGACTCAGCAGCATGTTGGCGACACTGATTACAAGGACCTCTTCAAACGAATGTGAGTAAATCATTCCGTACAGTCTGACCTGCAAACAGCCTGTCCTTGACTCCAGTCAGGACCAGTTTAACCATTTCTTTAATGACTTTGCAAACAGAGAAGAACCAGATCAGATGGCTCCTGTAGGAGCCATCTGATCAGGGTTTGCTCTGTTTGTTTATGGAATTATATAGATTTGATTCTACAGTTTCTAGCCAAAATATTCCTGTGTTCATTATGCCAGTATAAAAAAGGGCTAATTAATATTTAGGTTGTAATTATTTCTATCATAATGTTCATGGAATAAAGGGTTAACCCTTTCCTCCATAGGCTATTTTAGAACCAACCTCTTTGAATGAATCTACCCAAAAGGAGCATTTACTAGAGCAAAGTAAAATTTTAGAATGTTGTAGTTTGAAACCATTGTGAATTTGTGATAAATAGAGTATTTGCTCCTGTAGGAGCAAATGCTCTATTTATCACAATGGTTGTAAGAAGTGGTTATTACAGAGGCGTAGAAAGGTGTATCTATGGAGGAAAGGGTTAATATTGAAAATGTCATCTCTGGAAATGGACAAGTCCATACTTCAAAAACTATTGTTTTAGGTAGAAGGTGCGGACAGTGAGCATGTGTGTTTTTATGGGAAATTTTGGTCTTGTTCTGTTGTTCATTTGGTATTTCCTGAATGATTTACTTATAAAATAAACCTATAGCATACAACACAGTATTAACAAAAATAATAATGGTCATTAACAAAAATGGTTGGTGCCTTCAGTTCTCAAAGAAGAATTTCCTATCATATTGGTTTTCAAAAGTTATTTGCAGAGTATAAGAGTTTGGGACTTGTTTTGGACTAAGTTACTTGGAACATCAGCATCTAAATCCTAAATGTTTTCATCAGTCATTTCTACCAGCCGCGTGGCTCAGTGGTAGAGCGTCCCCATGCGGTACGGAAGGTCATGGATTCGATCCCCGGCAGCGACAGACCAAAAAATTGGTACTAGTAGCTCCCTTGTCTTTGCTCGACATTTAAGGTGTAGTTCTAGGACTGGTCAGCCCAACAGGATCTGTCTGATCTGGGTCTATTCTGTTTGCAAAGGTGGTGAAAAGCATCTCTGTCATGTAAAGGGTTAATTAGGGTCAAGCAGTGCTACTAGTTAGTTGGCTACTAGATGAGGGAACTTCTCAAGGTTAGCCACAGTGCACTATGATTTTGTAACATGATAATTCATTACGTTTGATTTTGGCCTAATTCTGTTACCACATTGTGGTGGATTCAGAAATTGAAATATTTTGTGCATTATGAATGTTCTTTTGAATATATAATATTGAGGGCTTGATTCAAAACTATTGTAACTCCTTCACAAAGTGAAGGAGTTACAATAGTTTTGCGCCCAACCCTGGAATATGTTGATAGACCCAGATAAGATGCGTAAAGTAAAACATTTTTAAGAATAGCTCCTTTATTACTCCACCAAACACTATGCTGTGACCACTCTTTAGAATTGTCCCTTTGAGACAGCTCTGATATGCTGTGATCATTCTTTAGAATTGTCTCATCGAGACAGTTCTATATAGTGGTCACAACAAAGGGTTTGGCGGAGAAACTGCGGAGAAACGACAATTTTAGTACTTGAATAGATGTACACCAGCTGCTGTAAATAAAGACTAAACTTAGGCAATGCAAACAATTGACCTTAGTCCTATATCAGTGGCATTGTTAGAAACTTGACTTTTTTAGCTCACCAGAGCACAAAGTGCTCAGGGTGAGCTTTTGTGATCGCCAGATGTCTGTCGTCCGTCGGCGTGCGTCGTCCGTCGTCCGTCGTCCGTCGTCGGTCGTCAACAATTTGAACCTTTAAAAATCTTCTCCTCTGAATCTACAGGGTTCTCAGCTTTCATCTTTGGTACATAGCATCACCTATAGGTCCTCTACAAAAGTTATATAAATTATGCCCCTGGGGTCAAAATTGGCCCTGCCCCAGGGGTTGGAAGTTTTCAATAGAAACATATAGTAAAACTTTGAAAATCTTCTCCTCTGAAACCAGAAGGTTTTCAGCTTTCATATTTGGCACATAGCATCATGTTCAGGTCCTCTACAAAAGTTATATAAATTATGGCCCTGGGGTCAAAATTGGCCCCGCCCCAGGGGTGGGCAGTTTTCAATGGAAACAAATAGTGAAATCTTTGAAAATCTTCTCCTCTGAAACTGGAAGGCTCTCAGCTTTCATATTTGGCACAGAGCATCATGTTCAGGTCCTCTACAAAAGTTATATAAATTATGCCCCTGGGGTCAAAATTGGGCCCGCCCCAGGGGTGGGAAGTTTTCAATAGAAACAAATAGTGAAATCTTTGAAAATCTTCTCCTCTGAAACTGGAAGGCGCTCAGCTTTCATATTTGGCACAGAGCATCATGTTCAGGTCCTCTACAAAATTTATATTAATTTTGGCCCTGGGGTCAAAATTGGCCCCGCCCCAGGGGTGGGTACTTTTCAGAATAGAAACAATAGTGAAATCTTTGAAAATCTTCTCCTCTGAAACTGAAAGGCTCTCATCTTTCATATTTGGCACAGAGAATCATGTTCAGGTCCTCTACAAAAGTTATATAAATTATGGCCCTGGGGTTAAAATTGGCCCCGCCCCAGGGTTGGGCAGTTTTCAATAGAAACAAATAGTGAAATCTTTAAAATCTTCTCCTCTGAAATTGGAAGGCTCTCAGCTTTCATATTTGGCACAGAGCATCATGTTCAGGTCCTCTACAAAAGTTATATTAATTATGGCCCTGGGGTCAAAATTGGCCCCGCCCCAGTGGTGGGTAGTTTTCAGTAGAAACATATAGAGAAAACTTTGAAAATCTTCTCCTCTGAAACTGAAAGGTTCTCAGCTTTCATATTTGGCTCATAGCATCATGTTCAAGTCCTCTACAAAATTTGTATAAATTATGTCCCTGGGGTCAAAATTGGCCCGCCCCAGGGCCGGCTAGTTTTCTATAAAAACATATAGTGAAAACTTTGAAAATCTTCTCCTCTGATTGTCTGGTGAGCGCTTCAGGGCCATTCTGGCCCTCTTGTTTTGTTACTGGTACAGTACAGTGTGGATGCTAATCGGGATTTAAGTGTATAGGCTGGTTTTCATATGCTGTACCTACAGGAGCTATCTGATCTGGGTCTGCTCTGTTTTGCAAAGGTGTGAAAAAGTGTTTGTATGAGGGAGGGGGTTAAATAATTTAGTTTATTGTTTTAGAAGGGGTGCTGGTTTTGTATCATTCTGTTGTATGGAGAATTGTTACAATTCTTGAAACTTGAAACTCACAATAATTGATATACTATTTAGTTCATAATAATGTGTACTTACATGGTATACATGGAATACTTACATTAGCAGTATTTTTTATTTTTTTAAAAAATATAGGTCGAGATTATATTGATGATTATATTATATGCCCACAAACTAAGTTCTTGGAAGTGCATATAGTATAACCTGTCTTAAGCAGCCATGCATTCTTTGAACATAGGAGTCTTAAAAAGCAACTGGTTGCTTAATGCAGGGTAAAAGTAATGCAGAAAGCTCCCATTGGAGATTTTTGCATTACTTTTGACCTGCATTAAGCTACCACCTGCTATACAGACCCATAATTAGACCTTTTTGGTGGTCACTTAAGACCACACTTAAGTAAATTTTTCTTTGAGTTTCTCCTCAGAAACAGTATCGGAGTATAAAAAAACCTGATTATGATGAGATGCCAAATTGTTTGGCATCTTATCTGGCTCCAGGCTGTTTGCAAAGGTCATACCAAAGTGTAGAAATACTGTAGAAAGGACAAATCCTTTCCCTCATATAAACGTGTTATCATGCATTTGCAAACAGAGTAGACCCAGATCAGACGACTCCTATAGCAGCCGTCTGATCAGGGTCTGCTCTGTTTGCTTATGGAATTTGATAGATCTGTGTCTTTAAATTCTAAAATGGCTTCAATATTCCACCTTCCATATTTCATTAAAACTATTTGGTTCATGAATATTCAATAGGTATTGAAATTTAGAATAAACAAGGAACAGGGAAAGGATTAACTCAGTGAACACGAAATGGATCTTGTAGAAGATATTACATCATTAGTTTTGATGATATATCCTGAGCAATGTGCTTGGATAGATATACATTGACTCAATGAATTATAATTGAGTACCGTAATTTTCCTAAGTATTTGGACTCTCGGTCTACCCAGAATTAGATTCAGACCATTTTTGCAACTCTAAATTAGACTGATGTAGTAACAAATAGTGAAGACCCTGATGAAATGCCTTCCTTCTGGCTCTAGGAGCCATTTTATCTAGATCTACACTGTTTGCCTGTGTTTGTCTGGGTACTTAGGGTATACACATGTATATTACATGATTTGTTATGATTGTTTATTGACTCTCAGGATTGGTATACATGTTTTTAGATGTTGATCTGTTGGATGGGCATACATATAATGATATAACTTATTGACTCTCTTTATGGTTGGAATGTCACATTTACACAGTTTGAATAATCGCAACATGACTTAACTCATTCCTTCATAGGCTATTTTTAGATCCAACCACTTTGAATAAATCTACCGAAAAGGAGCATTCACTAGAGAAAAGGAAAATTTTAGAATTTTGTAGTTTGAAACCATTGTGATAAATAGAGCATTTGCTCCTATAGGAGCAAATGCTCTATTTATCGCAATGGTTTCAATAGGTGAGTTTTACAGAGGCGTAGAAAGGCGTACCGGTATTTATGGAGGAAAGAGTTAATCCTTTAACCCTTTATTGGATTAATAAGCCTTTCTATGCCTTTTCAAACAGAGTAGACCCAGATAGGGATAGCTCATATAGGAACCATCTGATCAGGGTTAATACTTAAATTATGATTCTATGTACTGTATAGTTATTGTCATGCTAAACAATTATGTGTTCATACTGTCATATATAAAAGTTACATAATGTATATCTATATCCATGATGATGTCATTATTTCTTGCTGAAATATTCATGGAGTAAAGGGTTATCCCTTTGGATGTTGTGTTTTCAAAGTGAAATGGTCCATCATTGTCCATCATTGTGTAGTGATAGAGTCCACTCAGTATACTAGGGTACACTCTGTATCTTACGAGAACCAAACTGCCTCAGTCACTCTCTGGTAGTGATTTAGAAAAAACATGGTAAAATCTACAAGACATTAGCATGATAATTAACTCCTTCAGTGCAAGGAAACAAGTCACTAACGTCCTTTGTAAACAGTGTAGACCCAAATGAGAGTCAGAGGGCTCCTAGAGGAGCCTCACATTTGGTCTCCACTGTTTGTCATGTTACACACTTTTCTTTTTTTAAAAAACCCAGAATATTCATGGTAAACTTGACCTACTTGAATTTCTAACCCATTCCTCCATAGGCTATTTTTAGACCAAACCTCTTTGAACGAATCTACCCAAAAGGAGCATTTACTAGAGAAAAGTAAAATTTTAGAATTTTGTAGTTTGAAACCTATAGGAGCAAAATAATGCTCTATTGATTACAATGTTTCAAGAAGTGGCTATTACAGAGGCGTAGAAAGGCGTATTTATGGAGGAAAGGGTTAAAAGATCAGCGTTGAAAGAGTAAATGTAAAACATGTTCTAACCACAAACAGTTGCTTCAGCTGACCTCGTGTAGTTTTTGATAGACATTTTGTTTACTCAACAGCTTCCTGGGAACTTGCCTTTGATTTTTATGGAATGATGGTAATGGCCTGTAAACAACCAATTACTGAACAGTTTTTCGGACAATTACCACAGTTCTTTTCTAGAAAGAAGTGATCATACTAATTGGCTTCAGTTTGTTGATAAATATGTACAATGTAAGTCAGGTTTGAAGTAAACTATTTCTCTCTGAATAAATTTCCCAATAGATTACAGTAACAAATAATAAGCTTTATGAAGAGTTTTCTGTCAGCTGATCTAATATTCTGATTGAGTAGTTGAAAGATTACAGAAAGTATTAACCCTTTCTTATGTGGATCTACTCAGTTTGCAATTTAAGGCATGAAAAAGTGTTTTACATGAGAGAAAGGGCTAAACATGCAAAATACCCTAATTATAGCCTATTTTGACATACAAAGTTAGAATATTAGTGTAGATCCAAATCAAAATGCTCCTCAAGAAGCAGTTCGATCAAGGTCTACTATGTCAGTCTAATTTAAATCAGGCAAATGGTATGGAATTGAATCAATCAGCTTTACAAATTTGTGTTTGGGGATGGGAAGTGTGTGTGTGTGTGTGTGTGGGGGGGGTGGGGGGGGGGGGGGGGGGGGGGTTCAGGTGTCTGAATACTTAGGGTGATTTACAGATATTCAATGAAAATAAATAAATGAAATACTCTGAAAAACCTTTGGTATAGTTCAGCGTGAAACTATCAGAACATGGTGACAACCAGTCTCATTAGGATACAAACTGTTTGACTTTAGGTTTAATTTTAGCAGCGAGGACAGACATACATTGAAGTACATTGGCATTAACTCAAGGTTCTGTATAACAGTAATACCGATGTATTTCCCAAGGTAATGTTCCTAGTCCTGATACAAACTTCATTAATTTAAGTCAATCAGATTCACAGTTTTTTTAACCGCAATAGTTTGATGTTTCAAGCATGGTGCCCTGCCCCTTTGATGATTTTGCTTCATTAAATTACCGTAATAATTACGGTAATTGTTGAATTCACCTCAGATAAATCTTGACACCTCTCGGGCAGGGACTATGCAGCTGTGAGTTGTTATTTTTTCAAGGTGTGTAAATAGGTGCTACAAAGGTAATACCAAATACTTCATTCTATTAGTATCACAGAGAAATTTTTCCATAATTATGTAAGTTCAAATTGACAATCTTCATAATAACGACTGAACATTACAAATATCCAGTTTAAGATATTAGATGTTATTGTAGGGACTATCACGTTAAGCATTAAAGTAATAAAAACAGTGTATATTGTCAGAGATATATATATTGAACAAATGAAACAGAATGCATGGTTTGCAAGCTCTCTCATATTTTTGGAACTTTGGAATTATCCAGGCATTTCATTCATGATCCTTTTGGAACCTGGTCTTTTTATAGCCAATGTACTGTTCATGACAATTTGTTCTTTAGCTGGGTTAAAAGAGCAACCGATATAAGTATGATGTACTACAAGAACCAGAATGAAATCAATATGTTGTAAGCCTTTCACTGGGGGAAACATTAGGTATTAATGTATTTTGTAAACTGTGTAGACCTAGAGGAGCCCTCTTATCTGGGTCTACACTGTTTGTTGTGTTACACTTTTCTTAAAAAAAACCCACACCTGAATATTCTTTGAATTTTGGAACAGCATTGGAAGGGTTATTGTTAACCTTACCTGTATATAAACTGAACCTACAGACAATAACAATAGGGGTAACCGCACCAAGATGTAAACAAACAATAGCGAGATTTGTTGCAGGTGTTAGTTGCTGTCTGTCTAAACAGCTTTCTCCGCCGCCGCCTTTAACCCCTTTGCAAACTGAGTAGACGCAGATCAGATGGATCCTGTCGTACAGTCAAACAATCCTGTATTCCTAAAATCAGACAATAAATATTTATGATATTGTTATTACTTACATGAATATGCATGGAGTGACGGGTTAATTGCTTAACCCTTTCCTCCATAGGCTATTTTTAGATCCATCCACTTTGAATAAATCTACCTAAAAGGAGCATTAACTAGAGAAAAGGAAAATTTTAGAATTTTGTAGTTTGAAACCATTGTGATAAATAGAGCATTTGCTCCTATGGAGCAAATGCTCTATTTATCACAATGGTTTCATAAAGTGACTTTTACAGAGGCGTAGAAAGGCGTATTTATGGAGGAAAGGGTTAACCTTTATAATTCGTCAAACAAGTTAACTGACAATTTTTATATACCGTAAATCATTGATAACCGGTAGAGCCGCACTTTAAAACTTACTCATTGTGTGTCAGAAAACTCGATTAAGGCATCTGAGAGGTATAGATTTGCCCTTTACTCAATGAATATATATACCGGTATTCATGTAAGAAATCATGACATCATGAATATTAATTAGACTAATTGTTATACATGGACAAGGAATTTTTGGCCATGACAGAAATTGTTGCGTAATATCTGTATTATATCATCAGCAAACAGAGCAGATCCTGATCAGACAGCTTCTACTACAGGAGACATCAGATTGGGTTTACTCTGTTTGCAAAGGCTTAGAAAGGCGTATTTATGGAGTATAGGGTTAAAGATTGAGCCAAATGGATCATGAGAATAAGTCTAGTGGAGATTTGTAGTGAAAACTTGCTCACGAAATAAGGCAGTAGCATTTAAGAAATAATGACATCATGAATATTATTTAGCTAAACTTTTTATAATGGCACATACACACAAATGTTTTGCTAACAGAAACTGTAGATTCAGTTCTGTATTATTACATCTCTATAATTATCATTTCATTTGATTCAACTCTATCCTGGATGAACCAGTTTCGGTGCACTTAGCAATCAAACTGATCGCGGTGATCACAAATCTTAAAATTGTATGAAAAAACTAATAGTACCTTTGTAATAGGTCTTCTAAGTTAAATCTGTATAAATTAATTCCCAAAATATTCCATATTTATCGCGGTTGAAACCGTTTTAATGACGTAGCCATTTTGTGTTATTTTGTGTTTATCTGCCCTATTTCGGTGCGGCTTCTTTTTATCCAAATACAGTGTTCAACAAAAGTGTATGACTACATTTGTAAATTAAAAGTAGTAGGTCTGTAACTTATTTTTTAACTTTGAACTGTTAAAACAAAATGAAATGCATATCAAACAAATTGTGCATGCTGTAACGAGTTTAAAGTATTTTTTATAACAAGAACCATTTATTGTCAATGTTCTTACCTTGTTTAAACTCATTTTCCCTGGAATTTGTGCATTTTGACTAAAAACAACTCTAGTAAGACTTTTTTTCCAGTAAACTATTATTGGATTTAAATCTAGTAGGTATCTCTCCGGTATGAATAAAATTAGGCCTCTATCCTGTATGAATAAACTAAAGTATATCGCTGCTCTGTAAGGTCTCTCTCCTATGTGAAAAATATAGTGAAGGACATACTTTTGGACATAGCCTGTACTTGAAAACAGTGAGCAGAGACATTGAAGTCATGTGACTTTGCTGCAGCATATGACAACAAATGTACATCTCTACAAAATTGAGAAAAACATTTTCAGGACAGTATTTTTTGGAACAAAAGCTATCCAAGAGAAAACAGACATAAGGAAAATGCCTGAAATTGCTATGCTTTATCAAATATAGTAAGTAACTTAATTGTTTGCAGCACATTTTAGATGTTTTTGACAGCTATGACAGGTATTTGTTTATTTGGTGGATTGCAAAAAGTGATGACGTAATTCAGCTCTTCTTAAAGAAGATATCATTTCCCAAGTTAAGTGCACCGAAATAGGGCATGCACCGAAACAGGGCCTTCGACGATATATCATTTCATAAGCAAAGTAAACCATGAACAGATGACTCTTACAGTCGGTGTGGCTCTACTCAGCAAAGGCATTAAAATATTTATAATGGAGTAAGGGGTTAAACAGTATGGAGTCTTATCACATAATCTGCCTTGTGAGAGTGCCATAACAGAGTGCCATATATCGCAGAAATGCACTAGTGCATTTTGATGCAAATGAGCAATTATTAGCCAATTGTAGCGCTCATTTAAGCGTTAGCAAATTGTACCACTCCATGTGCGCCGTCCGTTGTATTACTACGGTTTTGTAGGCAGTGGCCAAAACAGCCGTCAGGTATAGCCTGATTTATTTTCTATGGCATTTTAAGGCTTATGTGATAAAAAGAATCTTACATGAGTGTTCATTACAAATTGTTTTCATGAAACTCGTTGACTATAATGAATATGACACTCGCTAAAGCTTGTGTCATATTATTATAATAAACTCGATTCATTAAAACAATTTGTAATGAACACTCATGTAAGATCCTCTATATATGTGATATCTTGTGCAAACAGTTTGGATTCAAATGAGATGTAAGGTTAACTCATCACCACGTCAGGGTTTTAAAGAAAGGGATGAGAATTGAGAATTGTAGCAAATGAAATTTTGCAGATGAAAGTTACTTAACCCATTCCATCATAGGGTATTTTTGGACCCAGCCTCTTTTAATCAATTACATGTACTGAAAAGGAGGAATTTTTTAGAATTGTATTGTTTTGAAACCATTGTTATAAATAGAACATTTGCTCCTATGTTTTGAAACCATTGTGATAAATAAAGCATTTGCTCCTAAGGAGCAAATGCGTTATTTATCACAATGGTTTCAAAAAGTGACTTTTACAGTGGCATCAAAAAGTGTCAGTACGATGGAATAGGTTAAACCTTGCCTCCATATATATGCCTTTCTATGCCTTTGCAAACTGAGTAGATCAAGATCAGGAGCCATTTGATCAGGGTCTGCTCTATTTGCTAATCATGTAATATACGATGTGATTCTACATTCTCTGCCGTTACCAATAAGTCTAGTGTTTGTGTGCCATTATAAAGATTAATCTTATTAATATTCATGATGTCACCTGATTTCTTACAAGAATGTTCATGGAGTAATGGGTTAATGTTGAAAGTGATAAGGGTTAACCCTTACAACGCTGACTTTTCAAATGGACTATTCCAACATTCAAACAGGTAAAACCTATGGTGAATATTTAGGGATTTCTCCAAAGAAAAGTGAAACATGACAAACAGTGCAGACCCTGATGAGAGGGCTCCTCTAGGAGCCCTCTCATCTGGGTCTGCACTGTTTGCAAAGGACATTAGTGACTCGTGTAAGGGTTAAATACCTTTGGCATTTATGGCTTTCAAACTTGACATCTTTTGCGTGAAGACAAAATCAGTATAGATAAATTTTTGTTTTCTTTTTTTGTTTGTTTTTATTTTGTTAACAATGATGTAGATTGTTCTCCTTATTGTAGAGAATTAGAAATGAATCATAATGAACTGTTTCAATCTAATTGTCATTTGCTGTTTCGTTATCTTTAACAAAAATACAAAAAAAGAAGTGAAGAAATATATATAAATACTTTCAAAATACAGTTGTTTTATGTCTTTGCAAACAGAAAAGACCTATATCACATAATGCCTTTGGGAATGGTTTGACCAGGGTCTGCTCTGTTTGCATATCGTTTATGTGACACATCTAATTCTGTATTGTTTGCCTTTGTAGCAAAGTTATTTAACCCATTCCCTCATAATGACAAATTTTTGACAACTCTGTAAAAGTCACTTTGTGAAACCATTGTGATAAATAGAGCATTTGCTCCTATAGGAGCAAATGCTCTATTTATCACAATGGTTTCAAACTACTAAATTCTAAAAGTTTTCCTTTTCTCTAGTTAATGCTCCTTTTCGGTAGATTTATTCAAAGAGGTTGGATCTAAAAATAGCCTAGGAGATAATGGGTTAACTCTTTACCTGATAGAAACAACTTTTGTAATTAAGTGTCTGCTCATTTCGTAAACTTAGGGTTTGCTCATTTCGTAAACTTAGGGTCTGCTCATTTCGTAAACTTAGTGTCTGCTCATTTCTTAAGCTTAGAGTCTACTCATTTCGTAAGCTTAGTGTCTGCTCATTTTGTAAACTTAGGGTCTGCTCATTTCGTAAACTTAGTGTCTGCTCATTTCATAAACTTAGGGTCTGCTCATTTAACTTATGAAATAATATAGATCTGATTCTACATTTTCTGCCAAAGTTAAAACATTCTGTTTTCATTCACCATTATAAATAATCAGCTGATAGAGATGTCAAGACATCATTATTTCTCACTTGAATATTCATGAGATAAAGGGTTAATGTTTTGATGAAACAATTAATTTGTATTCATAATAGATGGAATCTTAGTTAACCCTTCTCTTGCTGAATTTTAAAATACAGTTCTCCTTCTTTACCATGTCCAGTTGTATAATTACATATATCTTCACTGTGTACAAGTATTTCGCTGTGCAATCACTGCTGTGGAGTGCACTGGTTGCACAATCAACTTGTAAATAGTGCAGACCCTGATGAGACAGCTCCTACAGGAGCTGTCTCATCTGGGTCTTCACTATTTACAGGTAGGTAAATTGACGTGAATAGCAAGCGAAGGGTTAATGTTTTGATGAAACAATTAATTTGTATTCATAATGGATGGAATCTTAGTTAAATGTTCATCAAGAAGAGGGTTAACCCTGTACTCAACAGATATGCCTTTCTACTCCTCTGCAAACAGAGTAGACTCCGTCTGTCACGCTTCTTGTCAAGTAGTGATTTAACCCTTTACTCAATAGATATGCCTTTGCAAATAGAGTAGACTCGGATCAGACGACTCCTGTAGGACCAATCTGATCATGCAGCGTCTGCTTTGTTTGCTTATGATACAATATACATACAATTCCACAGTTTCTGCCATGACCAAAAACATTCCTGTGTCCATGTGCTATAATAATAATTATTCTAATTAATATATTCATGCTGTCATTAATTCTTACATGAATATTCATGGAGTGAAGGTTTAACCATATGACACAAAGTAAAAAGTTGCCCCAAGCCCTTGTCATGTTGAGAGGTACGCGGACCTCACATTTGTGTTGAGACTGCCAAATTGTTTACAATTACAATACAGTGTAAATTTGACAAAATGATTTCCCTGACAACCGTATTGTGTTGGACAAAATATTACCATCGGCTCATAGCTTTTCTATGGCGACCTATTCATTAGGCGTTAAGCTTATTTGTTAAGTGTGGCTCCAAAGAAGCATTAAATTGGCTTTTCGGACCTAAGTGTATGCTTAATAGTGACACCGAATTATCTAATAGCGTTCTTAAAGGTTTACAATGCTGTGATTGGTTGACACCACTGGTTTTCTGCTGATGTTTTCAAATTGTCAAAACTGACATTTCTTACCCATAATTTAGTTATTAAATAAATTGCTTATTGCAATAAAAGCATGATAACAAGAGAGACGTAAATCTTGAGAAATATGAAGTTTGGGTCATATCTTATGGTGATAAAAGGATTGGTTTATTAGTATTGGGATTTAATATGGACTTAACAGGCATGGATGAAATGGGATTTTATGATGATGGTGTGATAATTTGGTAGTATCATTCACAAAGTGGTACTAGGTGAAATATTTGATGACCACAGGAGACGTAGAGTAACTATAACTAATAAGTGGTAATTCCTGTTTGAAATATGTACTGTATAATTTAACCTTTTCCTCCATATATACTCATGTAACAATTAAGTAATGACATCATGCATATTAATTGGCTGTATTTTGAAAAATAACTCATAAACACATGAATATTTAACCAGGACAGAAAGTTTAGAATTAGATATATGTATGTTATAAGCAAACAGAGCAGACCCTGATCAGATGGCTCCTACGGGAGCTGTCTGATCAGGGTCTACTCTGTTTGCAGCCAAAGCATGAAAAAGTGTTTATCCCTTTATTCCAGGAATAAACCTTTGCATACAGAGTAGACTCAGATCATATGGCTGCTGTAAGAACCGTCTGATCTGGGTCTGCTCTGTTTGCTTATGATTCTGCAGTTTCCGCTGTGGCCAAACATTCATGTGTCAGGTGATATTACAATAATTAATCTATTTAATATTCATGATATCAATATTTCTTAAATGAGAATTCATGGAGTAAAGGGTTAACCCTTTCCCTCATATAAACGTGTTTTCACACATGTGCAAATAGAGAAGACCCAGATCAGACGACTCCTATAGGAGCCGTCTGATCAGGGTCTGCTCTGTTTGCTAATGGAATTTAATAGTTCTGTTTCTTTACTTTCTAAAATGACTACACTGTTCCCCCTGCCATATTTCATTACAACTATTATGTCCATGAATATTCAGTAGGTATTGAAATTTGGAATAAGTATGGAACAGGGAAATAGTTAACCCTTTCCCTTATATAAACGTGTTTTCACGCATTTGCAAACAGAGTAGACCCAGATCAGACGGCTCCTAGAGGAGCCATCTGATCAGGGTCTGCTCTGTTTGCTAATAGACTTTGAAAGATCTGTTTCTTTGCTTTCTGAAATGTCTACAATGGTCCACCTTTCATATTTCTTTATAACTATTTTGTTAATGAATATTCAGTAGGTGTTGAAATTAGGACTAAATATAGAACAGGGAAAGGGTTAAAAGAAGGAAAGGGTACAAGTTTTGCTGTACAACAGTCTGTAAATGTAGCAATGGTGAATAATTACATGGGTTTTATAATATACATGTAAGTGAGCGTGACTGGAAATAATTGGATATTGTTTATTAATCACTATGTCATTTTGGTCTTTTAAATACTGTTGCCATAGCAATGTACAATTATATGACATTTAGGCTGGTGACATTTTGTGGCCATTATGTTGTTACGATCAGGCTGGAATATGCTCTGTGATAAAATAACAGTAACTTGTATAATGATACATAATTACTTGTATCATACAATTGGACAAAATGGTAATATAGTTTCTAGTTGGAAGCGTAAACACTTAAAGTGCTAATTGCTGCCGCTTTATACATGTTCATCAGACTGAGTTTTCTAATTTGGCAAATGAGCAGAATCCAAACTTTTTGACTCTTTGGTTTACAAAATTTATAAAAATTTTATAAGATTTACAATATAAGAATTGATAGATTTCAATTTAAAGTTAAACA
This sequence comes from Azorinus chamasolen, assembly GCA_963576725.1. Lineage (NCBI taxonomy): Eukaryota > Metazoa > Mollusca > Bivalvia > Cardiida > Solecurtidae > Azorinus > Azorinus chamasolen. Next base: position 85,944,419 of record OY755244.1, read on the forward strand.
ATTGTTTTAGCATTCTAAACATTGATTGTTCCCTTGATAGAAATATGAAACATAATTGGGATGGCTTTTGATCTCTACGAAAATTTAACACTTCGGAACTTGAAAACTTCCTGAATATCGCAGCAACAATAACTAATAATTCTGTATTTAGTCTAACTATCTGTATAACCATCTTCCTTCATCCTGGGACTATAGAGCTGAAAAAGTCTATTACAGTATAAACTGTCTTAAGCGACTATCAAAAAGAGGTCTAATTATGGGCATGTAAGGCAGGTGGTAGCTTAATGCAGGTAAAAAGATAATGCAGAAAGCTCCTAGGAGCTTTCTGCATTACTTTTTGCCTTGCATTAAGCAACCACCTGCTTTTTTTAGACTCCTGTGTTCAATAAATTACTGACCATTTAAGACAGGTTCTGCTGTATGCACACCTTTGATATCTTTAAATGATCATAATGGAGTATGCCCATCAACTGAGCAATTATTTGGCTCTGCACTATTTGGCTAACTACTTAGGGTTATTATGGTTACAGATAGAAAATGACAGTTTTAGGTATATATCGAAGACAATGCAGAAAATGACAATATCATATTCAAAGGATGGCTACATTATTCAGCACTGTGTGCATTCACTTTGCAAAACTAAGGATTGAGGGTGTGTGTATTAGTTGATCCAATAAGACGGAAATAATAAGATGTATAGTAATAATAGTGAAACGAGGAAAGGATTATAGTTTCAAAGTTTGTTTAAAAGCATAAAACATGGTGGTTTCTTAATTTATTAATGACAGAAATTAGATATTTGCCGATAGTGATATTAACTACCCTTATTTTCCAAAGTATTCAGACAGACAAATTTAGGCAAATAGTGATTTACATCAAATAGCTCCAGAAGGAGTAGTTTAGTCACTACTTGCTACTATGTAAGTCAAATTTTAAGTTACCACAATGGTGCCCAATTGAATTATTCACCTTTATAAACTGATGGAGAGGTTAGATTAGATTTCCGAATATTTAAGGTTATTAGGGACTGGTTGATACAGAAAAGGATTCACGTTGCATAATACAGGAAGAAAATGTGAAGCACATTAATGGTTGCCAGTGTTAAAGTTACAATTGTGATGCTGCAGCAAAACATACAATTGACAAATCGAAGACCTACAGCAGTTGTAATATTATTTTGGTTCTAACTGACCAAAGGTCGTAGGCCAAAGGTCAAGGACATAATGTTTTAGACATGGTGAAATTAAAGAGCCTTCAGTACCGGCGAATGTCGAGCGTCAGTCTAACAGACTGTAAGTGTGGAACTTGTAGAAGCTGTAAAGTTATTAAAGCCGAGGAGAAAAAGAATCGACGGAAATCAGCACCAAGTCCGGATTCAAGGTAAATGAGATAGTTGGCAGAATTCATTTAGAAATCAACTTTTGTTTGATTATCCCATATTTTTACAGCATTGCAAACAGAGCAGACCTAGATCAGACAGCTAGGAGCTGCTGCATTTGTTTATATGTACAGATCTGATTCTGTACTGTTTGCAGTGGAATGATCACTTGTATTGTATTTAATCCTTTAATCCATAGGCTATTTTAAGAGTCAACCTCTTTGAATGAATCTACCCAAAAGGAGCGTTAACTAGAGAAGTGGTTATAACAGAGGCGTAGAAAGGCGTATTTATGGAGGAAAGGGTTAATCCTTTAATCCATATAATGCTAGTACACCTTTCTATGCCTTTGCGGGGTAGACCCGGATCAGATGGCTCCTGTAGGGGCCTATCTGATCAGGGTCTGCCCTGTTTGTATAAGAAATCATATAGATATGACTACAGTTTCCTGTTCAATATTGATGACATTGTTATTTCATACAAGCATTTTGCAATAAATATTTATAATAGTCGCAGTCCTGCATGAATATTTTCCGGTAAAGGAATATGTAGCATCTTGAAATACTGTAGGTTTGCATTGATAAGGTTTTACACAACTTCAGTTGCATAAAGTGTGTGTCTTCTATTTTAGTTGGTTTTAATGCCGTTATTATAGGTAAACCATTTGAATACAAAGAGAAATGTTCTCTCAATGTTTAATCCTATACTCCATAAATACACCTGTCAACGCCTTTGCAAACAGAGTAGACCTTGATCAGACGACTCCTTGTCTCCTTGATCAGAGCCTCATTGTCTGCTCTGTTTGCTTATGATATAATATGGGTAGGATTCTACAGTTTCTGCCTATTGGCCAATAGTTCCTATGCCCAATTGTGCTATCATAACAAATCTAATTAATACTCATGATTTTGTTATTATTTCTTGCAGGAATATTCATGGAGTAAAGACTTAACATGGCAGTATATTTAGTATGAAAGGAACAAAAATGAATGACAAACAGTGCTAAGTCTGATCAGATGGTTCCTCTAGGAGCTCAGCCATCATGGTATATGCACTGTGTTTGTAAATGCCAGTTCACTTAGTTACTGTATTTAAATGGTTAAAGATTGTGAGCATGATGCTTTTTATCTGTTTGCCTGTCTACAGTAGAACCTGGCCTAAACAGACACGTATTTATTGAACATAGGAATCTTAAAAAGTGGGTGGTTACTTAATGCAGGGCAAAATTAATGCAGAAAGCTCCTATAAGAGCTTTCTGAATTATGTTTGATCTGCATCAAGCTACCACCTGCCTTACAGACCTATAATAAGACCTCTTTTTGTTGGCCACTTAAGACAAAGTTCTACTTATTAGTTACCTACAAACTTGGTTATGGTTTTAAAGGTACTTGAGATAGCTACATTGTCCTTCATATAATTATGAGCCCCTCCATGAGTACTGTATGTTTTTTAGCTCACCTGATGCAAAGTGCAAAGGTGAGCTTTTGGGATTGCTGTGTGTCTGTTGTCTATCATTGTCCATCATCAACAATTTTTTTAACCCTTTCCTTCATATAAGTGTCTTTTAATTAATGCCCTTGCAAACAGAGTAGACCCAGATCAGACAGCTGCTGTAGGAGTCATCTGATCAGGGTCCTCTGTGATTGCTTATGAATTTTTAATATATTTGAATTTACCATTTTCACGAATACCAATCAATCCTGTGTATATAATAATTATGCCATTATAAAAAACTACCTAATAAATAGTCATGATGTCATTAATTCTTCCATGCATATTCAACAAGGAAAGGGTTAAACAATACATGTTGTATATAAATATATTTACTCCTAAAGTGCTTAAGTGCTGAATGGAATTCAACCAATCTTTAGTTTCCCATAGTCTTGAAAAGATGCATAGTCAAACAGTGTAGATCCAAACCAGAGGACTGGTGCAATCAAGATCTACATTGTCTGCATCACAAATAAATTTCCTAACGTCATGACGTATAAGAGAACTCTTGGAGAGACACCCCACAAAATGAATATTAGATTTAATTGTTCATAACACTTTACTCCGTAGATTCAGGCTTTAACCCTTTCCTCCATAAATATGCTTTTCTACACCTCTGTAAAAATCACCTATTGAAACCATTGTGATAAATAGAGCATTTGCTCCTATAGGAGCAAATGCTCTATTTATCACATGGTTTCAAACTACAAAATTTCAACATTTCTCTAGTTAATGTTCCTTTTCGGTAGATTTATTCAAAGTGGTTGGATCTAAAAATAGCCTATGAGGGAATGGGTTAAATGCCTTTGCAGACATGGTGGACCTAGATCAGATGGTTCGTGTAAGAGCCGTCTGATCAGGGTCTGCTCTGCTTGCTTTGGCAGTTATATAGATCTGAATCTACAAGATCACATGACATAATGAATATTAATTAGATTAATTGTTACATTAGCACATGGACACAGGAAGTTTTGGCCATAGCAGAAACTGTAGAATCAAATCTGTATTATATCGTAAGCAAACAGAGCACATCCTGGTCAGACTTTGTCTACTGTGTTTGCAAATGCATAGAAAGGCGTATTTATGGAGTAAATGGTTAATTAAGAAAGTACATGAAAATGATGAATGTACTAATGATATATATAGAGGGCTTGGTGCAAAACTATTGTAACTCCTTCACAAAGTGAAGGATTTACAATAGTTTTGCTCCAAGCCCTCGATATATAAATTTTCTTATGTTTTATCAAAGTTTTGGGTGTCAGATTACATCAATGAATTGCAATTTTTTGCATATCTCAAAATACTGCTGTGTTGATTACAATAAATGTATGATTAAGGAGACAAAGGCAAGCAGCTGAGACACTCAGCATTACAGGGATAACAATAGCAGGATGTCACAATGGCTGGTTTTCGACTGTGAGGAAGGACTTGCTTGATTTGATTTTGATGGGTGGGATAGATAGTTTTGGTCAAATAGCTTCAGCTAATGCTTAAGATAGCTACTCAACCCTTAACAATGTAGATGCACATTTTAATACCCTTTCAAATAGAGTAGATCCAGATCAAACAGCTCATATAGGAGCCATCCGATCAGGGTCTGCAATTTTTGCTTAAATTATGATAATATAGATCTGATTTTACATCTTCTGCCAAACAAATTGCTGTATTCATTGGCCATCATAAAATTTCAGTTAAATGTTAATCTCACGCAGATAGATATATAAATATTCATAAGGTGACTGGTTAATTTATTGTTATCATTGTATTTTGTGATATCCTCAGCTTAACCAATTTCCTCATAGACTAATTTCAGACCCAACCTCTCTGAATAAATCTACTGTCAGATATGAAAGGAAGCATTTACTCGAGGAAAAAAAAGAGAAACCTGTCATTAATTGCAATACATGTTTCTTGACAGATAAAACTTCTTTGGACTTAATTGCAGAAATAAATTTTGAAACTAATTATTTAAATGACAATGTGAATGTTAATTAACTGAATTTTTATAATGGCATGTAATGATGAACACATGAATTTTTGGCCATGAAAGAATCTAAAATAATAACTCTATAAGCAAACAGAACAGACCCTGATTAGACTAAACTCCAACCAGCAGGAGCTTCTGATCTGGGTCTACTCTGTTTGCAAAAGTGTTAACCCTTCTTTTGCTGAATTTTAAAATACATTTCTCCTTCTTTACCCATGCCCTGTTGTATAATTACATATATCTTCACTGTGTACACTTGTTTTGCAGTGCAATCACTGCTGTGGAGTTCATTGGTTGCACAATCAACTTGTAAATAGTGCAGACCCTGATGAGACAGCTCCTGCAGGAGCTGTCTCATCTGGGTCTTCACTATTTACAGGTAAGTATATTGACGTGAATAGCAAGTGAAGGGTTAAAAAGGTGTATCTATGAAGTAAAGGGTTATTAGTATCGCAGTTAAATAATCCGATTGTTGACTATCACTATCGGACACCGATGATTGGTGAGATAGAAATCATTGAGGCTTGCTGTGGACCACAATGAAGGGCTATATCTGAATACAAACAGCTCAACTTGTTTATTGTTTATGTAGTAAACAACAAACAATAAGATAAGTAATTTGATTGAAATATCAAATTACAAAATTTCTGACAGATATGATTTTATACAAATGTGTTTTTATGCATGATGAAATATATATTGATATACCTGTAACCAGGCGTGGTTGACTAGCCTGGTTTAGCTAGTCTTGAGAGAGATATACATGTAGTCATATCTTGGATTCTGAAGACTCATAAAGACCAGTCATCATGTGTAGTACACTAGAATTTCTTCTCAATATAGTGACCACTTAGTGAAGTTAACCCTTTACTCCATAAATATACCTTTATATGCCTTGGCAGATAGTGTAAACCCAGTCCAGATGGCTCCTGTAGGTTCTGATCAGGGTCTGCTCTGTTTGTTTATAATATAGATCTGGTTCTACAGTTTCTACCATAACCAAACATTCCTGTGTCGATGTGCTATTATAACAATTAATGTAATTAGCATTCATGGTGTCATTATACCCCCCCCCCCCCCCCACAACGAAGTTTGGGGGGGGGGGGTATACTGGAATCAGGTTGTCCGTCCGTCCGTCCGTCCACACTCACCAAAGGGTAGTTGTGTGACTTTTTCTAACTAGTCCCACAAGTAAAATCATTAACCTGGCCATCTCTTGTGACATTAACCTGGCCATTTCTTGTGACATTAACCTGGCCAGTTGTGGGACATAGGGTTAGGGTTAGGGTTAGCTTCCAGATCATTCTTTTCCAAAGTTAGAGCCAAAAATAGTTTTTCTTGTGGGACTAGTCACACAAGAAAAGATCAAAGGAAAAAGTCACACAACTACCCATTTGTTAGCATGTCCGTCCGTGGACACAATTTTGTCCGGCCTTCTTCTTCTACAGTTTTGCTTCAATTTTGTTGAAAGTTAATGTATAGCCATATGACCATATAAACCTGTGCACCACATATTTCCATTATGATCGGACCACTACTTCAGGAGTTCTCTCCCCTTTTTAGTCCCCTACCAATGTTTTCCGGTTTTCTGGACTTTTTATGGAAGTGACTCGAGATATCAACTCTATATTTAGTACAAAGCTAAATCTTGATAGGTTACAGCTTATGTTACAATCTCAGCCAGGTTGAATAATTATTTCCAGAGTTATTGCCCTTGAACTTTAATTTTTTTCTTCAAATTTGGGATTTTCCAGACTTCTTTTGGAAGTGGTTGCAGATATTAACTTTATATTTGGCATAAAGCTAACTCTAGATGAATTACAGCTTAATTCCCAATCTCGGTCTGGTTGAATAATTTTTGACAGAGTTATGGCCCTTGAACTTTAATTTTTTGTCAAAGTTTCAATTTTCCGGTCTTTCTTTGGAAGTGGTTAGAGATATTAACTTCATATTTGACATAGAGCTAAATCTAGATGAGGTACAGCTTAAGTTCAAATATTGGTCTGGTTGAATAATTTTTGTCAGAGTTATTGTCCTTGAACTTAATGTTTTTCTGAAAAGGTACCTAGCTTTAGAACTTTGGATTTGACAAAAACCTCATGAAAGGGTCTTGTTTCTCTGAATTATTCTTCATTTTTATTACATAAATTAGGTTGGGGCAAATTGTATTGTTTTTAAATCTCTTCATTTTTCTGTATGTACATATGTTCAGATTGATGATAGGTGTTCTGACAAGCAGACATGTGGGGGGTATTTGTTAGCCTTTGGCTTACAGTTCTAGTTATTTCTGACATGAATATTCATGGCGAAAAGGGTTAAACAAAGGGATATTTAACCTGAAGCAACAGTAGTGCAGATAGCTCCTTTGGGAACTTTGGTCCTGCATTAAGCTACCAGCTGCCATTACCCTTAAACCTTTATTATACACTAACTTATATTTTTGGAAAACAGAGTTGACCCAGGTCAGTGTCTGTTCTATTTGCTACTGTTATAGACCAAACTCTTACATGGATAAAATTGACCTTTCACCTGTGATACTGTAAAAAAAATAATTTGATTAACCCAGTAGAACCTGTCTAAAGTGGCAATCAAAAAGAGGTCTAATTATGAATCTGTTAGGAGCTTTCTGTATTACTTTTGACCTGCATTAAGCAACCACAGTAGTATGTTCTTGCATATTTATATTGATCAAGTAAAGATTATTTTACTCTATATATATATATGCTTAACCCCTTTACCTGATAGAGATGGCCCGCTTATTGTCCTTGCATCGTTCCCATGTATTGCTTTTCCAAATCGCTTGCGGCATTTAGGAGTTATTGCCCCTTTATACGCAAAAATGAATTTTTTTCCCGTCCAATACCATATCTCTGTAACAGACTGACAGAATTTAATGAAACTAGACATGAATATTTGTTATTACTGGGGCATCGTTCCCATGTATTACTTTTCCAGATTGCTTGTGGCATTTAGGAGTTATTGCCCTTTGATATGCAAAAATCACATATTTTTTCCGTCTGATGCCATATCTCTTTAACGGATTGACAGAATTCAGTGAAACTCAACATGAATATTTTTTATCACCAGGGCATCGTTCCCATGTACATGTATTACTTTTCCAGATCGCTTGTGGCATATAGGAGTTATTGGCCTTTGATATGCAAAATCACATATTTTTCCGTCGGATGCCATATCTCTGTAACGGATTGACAGAATTCAATGAAACTCAGACGAATATTTGTTATCACTGGGGCATCTTTCCCATGTATTATTTTTCCAGATCACTTGTGGCATTTAGGAGTTATTGCCCTTTGATATGCAAAATCACATATTTTTCCGTCGGATGCCATATCTCTGTAACGGATTGACAGAATTCATTGAAACTCAACATGAATATTTGTTATCGCCATGGCATCGTTCCAATGCACTATTTGCACAATCGGCATGTGGCTTCTAGGAGTTATACCCCTTTGATACACAAAAATCATATATTTATTGCCCTTATCCCTTGCTGAAAGCAGAAGGATACTGTATTGCATTGAATTTTGTTTTGCATTAAGTACTTTAATATGCTTTGTACAGCTTTGTCACCAATGCAACACCCAATCTGATATGTATTGATTCACCATATCAGAATAAGCTGTATAGTGTATATACAAACTACAATTAATGCAAACCATAGTAGACTGGATCAGATGCCACAGCGGAGACCCGGCAGCCAGTCTAGGTATACACTCTTTGTAATACAATAAGGCACATTTCCCCTTGCTGTGGCTCATTCAGTATCAAAACGTGTACACTATTGTTAAAGATTGCGGTAGAAAGCAGTAATTTGACCCAATATTCATAAAGTTGGTCAAAATATCTATTTAAGGTTTTAGTATGCAATTCAAAGGCAAGTAAAACCTGGTTGAGCGATCCAGGGCCATGATGGCCCACATGCATGTTTTAAATTGAAAATTGATTATCTAAAGATCCCCCCCCTTGTTTGTCGTTTTACTAGCATAGGTAGGTTCCTTAGGCAGGGGATATCAGTTCTATGAATTTGCTTGTTTTAATAGCAAATGGACACAGGAAGTTTTGGCCCTGCCAGAAACTGTAGAATTTCATAAGCAAATAGAGCAGACCCTGATCAGACATCTCTTATAGGAGCCATCTGATATGGGTCTACTCTGCTTGCAAAAGGATAGAAAGGCATACTTATGGAGTAAAGGGTTAAAGACTTGGAATTAGGCTTCTTAGAGAGGGTGTGCTGTACTTCCAGTATTGCTGTAGGACTATTTGACATTTCTGTTATAGCTTCTAGTCATGTATTCTTGAGGTATTCATGTCTTGTATATATTCACTACATGTACATGACTTTGTATTTGCATGCTAGTGGCAAAATTGTGTTACCCCTAACCTGTTCAATAGTCTTGTAAGAAATAATGACATATGCATATGTATTAGCTGATTTTAATAATGGTGCATACCATAAGGTAATTTTTATAACTCCATAAGCAAACAGAACAGACCCTGTTCCCACAGGAGCCGCCTGATCTGGGTCTACTTCTTTTGCAAAGGCGTGAAAAGGCATTTATATGAAGGAAAAAGACAACTTAAACATTAACTTTGTAAACAATTTGATCCATTTGAGGCGCTGAATCAATAGGCTTATGATCATTGATTCCAGACAATTTGACACTTTTGCACTATTGAAGAGAAACAAAAATACATGACTCTCAGAATTACAGCAGACAATTTTTGTCAGATGGAAGTAGCTTGGTTAGCCAAGGGTTAACAAAAGAAAACAATCACTATACTTGTACTGTAAATACACTTTGAGCTAGACAAGCTGTTGCTGTTTATATTCTCAGGAATTCATGAACCATCTCTTGGTGTACTCTAACCATTTTGGTATCTTGGAACAAGTGCGACTCAGATCAGAAATCAATCAATAATTTATCAAAATCCATGCATTTTTGCAAGGTCCCACTATTTGCTACAATGAAGGGAAAGGAGATGAAATATTATTTTGATAGTTGTCTACAACTATAGGCATAACCCTTAACTCTATGAATTGTTGTGTAAGAAATAATGACATCATGAATATTAATTAGATTGTTATAATAGCACATGTTATAATAGCACATGGACACTGGAATGTTTGGCTAATTGGGAGAAACTGTAAAATAAATTCATGGAATAAAATTAATGGTTTACATTTATTCAAGATTTTATCACCTCATTAATAATCAGTCAAATGGAACATGGAAAAGAATTTCTTAACCATGGTGAAAACTGTAAAATCAGATCTATAGAACTCCATAAGCAAACAGAGCAGACCCAGATCAGATGGCTCCTATAGGAGCCATCTGATCTGGGTCTACTCTGTTTGCAAATGCATAAAAAGGCGTTTATTTGAATGAAAGGGTTATAATACTTGCCTGGGAGTATGTATATGAGGATGGGAATCTAAGTGTTCCCACTTGTGCTTACTGGCTTCGTTTATGACACAGGTCTTGGGAAACAAGTCAGAGGTCATCCAAGGACTCCATGCTAGCTTTGTGGTCAAACCAAGCAGCTGCTATGCATTGGAACAGTGCTGATATAGTGTGTTTTTTCATGGGGCGAAGAAATAGTCGAAAGTCTTTAAATTGTTGGTTGACTAGTTAGTTGTTCAGCTTTGGCATGTTGTCATGTAAAGCTGCTAATGGATGCCCCAGAGTGGTGATTTGGATACATCATTTGGGCTCTCTGGTTCTTAGATGTGCCTAGCATCAAGGTCTGATAAATGATTGGATTTTAACCCACACCCAGTCACATTATCCTGACAATAGATTAGCCAGTCCTAGAAATACCGTCATCTAGTTATATATATCATACACATATGTATTGTTTACTCCATAAATAAGCCTTTCTACGCCTTTGCAAACAGTGTAGACCTAGATCAGAAAGCTACTGTAGGAGTCATCTGATCAGGGTTTTTCAGAATTGTGTAGTTTTGAAACCATTGTGATTTTATCACAATGATTTCATAAAGTGACTTTTACAGAAGCGTCAAAAGGCGTCAATATGCGAGAATGGGTTAAGCACCAGGCAACCACTAGTACCATATTTTAAGTGTTTGATATGACTTAGCTGAATGGATTCACTTCATAGAGATATACCTCTTCCAGGATCGAGCGTAGCTGAATCCAATTGTAACGTGCGCACCATGGCTATACTAGGGGTTCGGTGGCATGCACCCCGTTGACATTTAGAATTATGTAGCTTTGAAACCATTGCTTTATGTATCACAATGGTTTCAAAAGGCGACATTAACAGAGGCTTCAAAAATAGTCAGTATGAGGGAATGAGTTACATCACAAGACAGAACGTTGAATCCCTTAGCCTTTGATTTTTGTTCCATTTTGACCATCGTAATGTTTTCACCTTTCAGACTGAGGTTACGCACATGCGTAAGTGCGTATCGCTAGCTACGCCTGTATTCACGCTTTTGCAAACAGAATAGACCGAGACCAGATGGCTGACCTGTGTACATATACCATTATAGAAATTCAGCTAATAAATATTACAGTCCAACCTGCTTCAGCGGTCACCTGGTATCAGCAGCCACACTGCTGTAAGCGGCCACTCTAGGACCCTCCCAACGAAAAACACTATATATTACACCTGGTATAAGCGGTCACCTGCCTAACGCGGCCAGCGGCCACTCTATTTCATCCCAAATGGCCAATACACACTGGTGTAAGCGGCCAGGTGTTCTACAAATGTAAAGCGTGTAAACACTTTTCATGGCTATCGATCGGCAACATCAGACATTTTGTCACATTTGAATGCATACAACTAACGGTCATGACCCATTTGGACCCCTTATCAGAGTTTCTTTTGTTTGTTTACAAAGCGCGTCGGTTGTTCACGCCATATTAATTGGGGATTTACCTTCTACTCGGAATTCCCCAGGAATGTAATCACGCGTGAACTAGCTGGTTCCCGACTTCCGCTTTATGAGTTAGATGTTCGCGGACAGAATATTCGGGAAACCAGTCGTGTCAAACATGGCTACACCGTTAGAAGTTACACCCTGAAGCCAAATTCGAATAACACTGGCACGTGTATTACTCAAATGAAAGAACTGACACTTTATAAATAAGGGACAAAAGGTTGAAGAACGACAAACAAGGCAATTAATTCGATATGACTTGCAATTATTACGGGCACTTTAGGTCAGAACGGTCTTTATAAATATCGATTAGTATAGGTACTGCTGTACACAAAATACACGTCTGTTATAATTACTCGAAAGTATGCTTGGTAACATGCACCTGGTTTAGGCGGTCACCTGCTGTAAGCAGCCAAAGTGGCCACTTCCCTAGACTGACCGCTTACAGCAGGTTTGACTGTATAGACAAAATATTCATGATGTTAAGGGTCAAAGATGGAAGTTGTGCATGTGTTGAAAGAGTTAACCCATTACCTCATAGGCTATTTTTAGATACAACCTCTTTGAATTTATCTACCGAAAAGGAGCATTAACTAGAGAAAAGGAATATTTTTTAGAATTTTGTAGTTTGAAACCATTGTGATAAATAGAGCATTTGCTCCTATAGGAGCAAATGCTCTATTTATCACAATGGTTTCAATAGGTAATTTTTACAAAGGCGTAGAAAGGCGTATTTATGGAGGAAAGGGTTAACAAAATATTTTTCGTTAGATATGGACAGGGATTCTGTACTGAAGTATCATCTGCCTACCAACCATTTCACCTATGTAGATAAAAAGCATAGGAAAACAAACAACAGAATGGCTATCTGTCTGTAATATAAATAACTCATTGTTTCAGGCATTTGTTCTGCTCCATTTGTTCTTTAACCCTCAATTACATTCTGATAAGAATGTCTGTTCAGACTTTGATAATTTTTAGCTTGTCTGTTTTCAAAGACTGGCATCCACATTCGTCATCCTTGTTGTCCAGAACCTTCAGTGTTGGCTATTACTTTTTTACTACTCATGCAAATCTTATGAAACAATCACACGCTTGTACACCATCACAAGTATGACTGCTCAGCCGACTGTACATTTACTCCCCTGGTCATTGAGTCATTGGCCTACAATATTGAGCCCTGCTAACATATGGCACAATCATGCAGCCGCAGTACCGTCGAGTGTCCCTCACAGGTACCCATTTTAACCCCCTGCAGGGTTGAGAGGGTGTGCTAGTGGGAGACATGGAAAAGCGTCTCTGAAATTTCCGGGAGGGATCAGGATTTGAACCCCGGACCTCCGGACTGATAGTCAAGCGCGTTACCACTAGACCACCGCCACCTACAAGGGCTTCAAGTTTGACCAATAAGGCTTTTTACAAAATTATGCACCTTTATAATGTGGACTTAGGAAATAAAATTTAAAATGTCTGTCATTTTGAAACCGTAACCAGCACCGTAACCAGCAGAGCTCTCATAATGTGAATCCCTTGTGGCAAGGCCTTTATTACATTTTTTGACATAAGTTGAACATATTTGAACTTTGATCTAATTTTTAAAACTCTAACAAAAAATGCTAAAGCTAGCTAAAAAATTTTAAACGAAGGTTGGCATGCAGTGCTTTTGTCATTTACTTGCAATTTGTTCAAGCTTTTGAGAAACTCCTGACATCATTAAACAGATTAGATCCTAATCTGAGTTTCATCTGGATCCAAGCTGATTACAGTTTAAATGCCATTCAGGTCATGCTTAGCACGGTTAGGGTTAATATTAACCCTTCACTTGCTATTCACGTAAATATACCTGCCTGTAAATAGTGAAGACCAAGATGAGACAGCTCCTGCAAGAGCTGTCTCATCATGGTCTGCACTATTTACAAGTTGATTGTGCAGCCAGTGCACTCCACAGCAGTGGTTGCACAGCGAAATACTTGTACACAGTGAAGATTGATATGTAATTATGCAACAGGGCATGGGTAGAGAAGGAGAAATGTATTTTAAAATTCAGCAAGAGAAGGGTTAAGAACATGAATTTCTGCATTTTTCCAAAAGTGATATTAACCCTTTCCTTGTTGAATATTCATGTAAGAACTAAGAACATGATGAAAATTTATTATGAGAGTTTTAATAATGATACATGAACACAGGATTTTTTTACCCTGGTAGAAACTGTTGAATTTCATGAGCAAACAGAACAGACCCTGATCTTAGGGCTCCTACAGGAGCTGTGTGATCTGGGTCTTGCTTGAATTTGCAACGGTGTGAAAGGGTATTTATATGTAGTAAAGGGTAAAAAAGGGGTGAAAATTGGCAAAAATTTAAAATGGTATTCCTGGTATTTGATTGGCTTGTTGCCATGGAAACAAACAGTTCAATTACATCTAATGGCCTGATTCACCTTTCTGGTTATCATAAATCCCGAATTACTTTGAAAGAGTGAAAACAGGTGTCGTGAAAAAAAGCCATACTGAAGATATCAAGGTCTGGCTTATACATAAGTATTGGGTATTTTTTGTAATAAATGCATAATTGTTAAACCTTTACTCCATGAATATTTATGTAAGAAATAATTACATCATGAATATTAATAAGATTAATGTTTAAAATGGAAAATGAACACAGGAATTTGGCTATGGCAGCAAATTGTAGAATCATACCTATATTATTTCATAAGCAAGCAGAGCACACCCAGATCAGACAGCTCCTACAGGAGCCGCCTAATCTGGGTCTGCTCAGTTGCAAATTATTTATGCATAGAAAGCATATTTATAGAGGAATGGGTTAATGCTTAATTTGAAGAATATTCATTTAAAAAATAATGAATCAGCTGATTTCCTAAGAAGTTGACCTGATTAATGTTAATACATTTTTAATTGCATTATGTTGAACAAAAGAAATTTTGCCATGACAGAGTATTGTAGAATTATATCTATATTATTTCATAAACAAACAGGGCAGACCCTGATCAGACAGTTCCAACAGGATCTGTCTGATCTGGGTCTACTCTGTTTGCAAAGGCATCAAAAGGCATCTTGTGTTAAGTAGAAAAAAACAAACAGAAGCTCAAGTGGCTAGGACAAGGATCAGCGTTGGAGCATTTACTGATAAGCCCTATCACAACTCAAGAGGATAATAAAGCAATTAACATAAAACATGTCAAAACAGCTGTCAGAGCTACTTCCTGTCTCGGTGTCAATTTCAGCAGCACTAGGGGACTGATCCTGACTATGAAAGAGTCATAATTTCCTTGAGTGGACACTGATGAAAAAAGAGTAGGTATGCCAGGGGGCATTAAAAATCTCTTCACCATTTCCTTCATATAAATGCCTTTTTACGCATTTGGAAATAAAGTAGACCCAGATCATATGGCTTCTATAGGAGCCATCTGATCAGGGTCTGCTCTATTTGCTAATGACATGATATAGATCTGATTCTAGTTTTAGAAAAAGCAAAAAAAATTCTGAATAAATAATTTGTTTAATAAATATTCATGATGTAAATATTTCTTACATGGATATTGAACTGGTAAAGGGTTAATACCCATTACTTTATAAGAACAACTTTTTTGACACTTATGAAAAATGTTGATATTCTTGGGTGGCATTAAACTTTTAACCTTTACCTGATAAAAGCACCTTTAGACACTTTATGTAAGCAGAGTAGACCCAGATCAGATGGATCCTGTATGTTACGTTCCTGGTTTTACTGTTTTTGCAAAAATGTGAAGAGTTTTGTTTATCAAGAAAAGGGATGATGATAACCTTTACTAAAATAGATGTTGCATATCAGTATGTAATTGAAATTATATATGACACTTTGATTGTGCTATTCAAAATGACAAACTACTTGAAGAATTCGAAGCAGACAGCAATTTTTTTCAGAAGACAAGTACTTAACCCTTTCCTCCATAAATATGCCTTTCTACGCCTCTGTAAAAATCACCTTTTGAAACAATTGTGAAAAATTCTCAAATTTTCCTTTTCTCTGGTTAATGCTCCTTTTCGGTAGATTTATTCAAAGTGGTTGAATCTAAAAACAGCTTATGAGGGAATGGGTTAAGAGTGAAGTACAGTAAAACATTTCTAAATTTCTTTGGTAAAGAAGAATTAAGAATTTTGCTTAACCCATTCTCTCATAGGCTATTTTTAGATCCAACCACTTTGTATAAATCTACCGAAAAGGAGCATTAACTAGAGAAAAGGAAAAGTTTAGAATTTTGTAGTTTGAAACCATTGTGATAAATAGAGCATTTGCTCCTATAGGAGCAAGTGCTCTATTTATCAAAATGGTTTCACAAAGTGACATTTACAGAGTCGTCAAAAGTCGTCAATATGAGGGAATGGGTTAATGCAGGGTGAAAATAATGCAGAAAGCTATAAGAGGACTTTCTGACCCTGCATAAAGCTGTCTCAAAGATGACAGATAGTGAATATAAGTTACTTAAGTGTTTAGATTAATGAGGTTTGGCTGTACCATTATTGGTTCTGTCAAAAACAAATAAGCGGTTTTCTACTTATCACAGCAGCAGGGATATGCCTTACAGGCCTAGCCTGGGTATAGTGCTTCTTCGACCCTTTTATTGCAAGGAATTAATAATTAATCTAATTAATATTCATGATGTCATTATTTCTTTTATGCATATTCATGGAGTGAAGAGTTGAGAATCTGTAGCTGACAACAGTTTTTATTTAAAGATTGTGAACTACCTTATTTAGCCCATTCCCTCATTTTGACGACTCTGTAAAATCACTTTGTGAAACCATTGTTATAAATAGAGCATTTGCTCCTATAGGAGCAAATGCTCTATTTATCACAATGGTTTCAAACTACAAAATTCTAAAAGTTTCCTGCTCCTTTTCGGTAGATTTATTCAAAGAGGTTGGATCTAAAAATAACCTATGAGGGAATGGGTTAACTGGCATGACGGATGTGTTGTATCAAAATTGTCTCATGAACCGTTAAACTGCTCCATTGAAAGCTACATGTCAAGTCTTAAGTGGTTCAAGATGAAACAGATGTTACACATTAGGTCATCAAATCATGAAAAATTACCTCAAAATCATTTTTTCTGGAGCACTTAAACTAAAAAACCGTTAGAATTAAATGTTTTTAACGTTAATGATGTTTAACTGACTTTTTTTTCAACAAACTGTAGAACTATCAGAGGTAACTACTCTAAGTATTGGGACAGTCAGACTATGGCAAATAGTGCAGACCTAGATCTGATGGATCCATTTGATCGGAGTCTACACTGTTTGCTAGTGTTAGTCTAATTTAAAGTTAAATGGTGCTAGGTTGAATTATTTAGTTGTACAAACCATTGGAAAGTGATGAGATGTCTGAATACTTAACCCTTTCCCTCATATAAACACTTTTTCACGCAAATGCAAACAGAGTAGACCCAGATCAGATGGCTCCTGTAGGTGGTGTCTGATCAGGGTCTGCTATATTTGTTTATAATATGATAAAGATATGATTTTACAGATTTTGTCACAGCCAAACATTCCTGTGTCCATGTGCTATTGTAACAATTAAGCTACTTAATATTCATGATGTTGTTTCTTACATGAATATTCATGGAGTAAAGAGTTAACTCTTTATTCTATGAATATTCATGTAACAGATAATGACAACATGAATATTAATTAGGTGATATTTTTTTATATAATGGCTCATTATGAATACATGGAATTTGGCCATAACACTGGAACTGCTGAATCAGATCTTTATTAACCCATTTGCTTCTAGTGGATTCTTCCATGTTTATGAATGAATGAATGAAAGACTTTATTTAAAGAGGGTTACACGGTTAGTCAACAGACTAATCTACCTATATATATTGGATTAGTCCATTTTTTATCTAAGGGGTGCATGGCCTAAATTTTCAAATGCATTTCGTTTTATATTAAAATTCCAATCAGCAAACAGTGTAGACTCTGATCAGACACCACATTATGCGGCGTCTGATCAGAGTCAACACTGTTTGCCTACATCCCATATATATGGGATCGTGGGAGCACATGGGTTAATCCATAAGCAAACAGAGCAGACCTTGACCAGCCGGCTATTGGAGGAGCAAGCCCATGTAGTGTTTTTATAGTTCTTTCTTGAAGTTTCTTCCCATCATTTGTTACCTGGACATCCACTTAAACCTGATTGGCTGAGGGGAAATTAGGATGCTTCCTGCGGGAATTTCTCAGAGAATTAATTTATTGGGCTCTTTGCAAGGAGGTCTGCAGTGAAAATTAAAAGCTTTCGACTCTTCGCAGAACACATGTGGATTTATGTGCGGGTGCTAGTGTAAACCTTGGGGTGGAATATAATGCAAGTGGTCTTTCTTCCTGTTGGATTCAGGAATGTTGTTTATGTCTGAAGTTGGATGCACAAAGTGCTAAACTGTGAATGAATTGGAAAAGAGCATTTACCAGATTGATACATGTATTTATTTTGAGACATTCTTGGGGGGAAAATGGCAGGGAGTGGGTGTCAAAAGGAATTAATATAGTTTTAAGTTGTTACCTATTCATCAGAATATCAGAACATTATTTAACTCTTTCCTTCCTATATACATGTTTTCACACGTTTGCAAACAGAGTAGACCCAGATCAGATGGCTCCTAGCTATAGGAGCTGTCTGATCACTGGGTCTGCTCTGTTTGCTAATGGAATTTGATAGATCTGTTTCTTTACTTTCTAAAATGGCTACAATGTTCCACCTTCAGTTATAACTGTTTTGTTCATGAATGATCAGTAGGTATTGAAATTTGAAATACATGTATGTATAGAACAGGGAAAGGGTTAATTTTAGAATGACTTTGTATCAAATTACTCTTGGTCTTCTATTCTTCAGTAGTATGAACTATGGTCATGATTGTGTGCTTAAAATGTTAACTATAAAAATAGAACATACAGTAAAATCTCGATTATTCGAACACTAAAATACGTATTATTATCGATATTTAAGACAGGTGGCAGCTTAATGCATGGTGAAAGTCACGCAGAAAGCTCCTCTAGGAGCTTTCTGCATGACTTTCACCATGCATTAAGCAGCCACCTGCCTAAAAGTATCTAAATTCTTTTATACAGAAAATTCGAATAATCGAGGTTTTACTGTAGTATGATATTTTGTTGTAGGGCCAAAATGTTCAAAGAGTGATTCCCTAGAATGGCAAAGTTTGTTCAGTATGCAAAGGGGGTAAACTTTGCTACAATAGTCTTGAATGGCAAACAGTGCAGACCTGAGTCAAGGGGGGGGGACTCCTTTTCCAGTTGACCTTTGATCTGGGTGTACACTTTTGCTAATGTTTTTGTTAACCTTTTGAATGTGAGACATGCATGCATTGTCATTTGCAGACAAGGTAGACTATGATCAGGGTCTGCACTGTTTGTCATTAAAAATCCCCTAGCAAGTTTAAGTCTTACCTATACTGAATGGACTCTCTAGTTAAACACTGATAGGCTATTTGACACTGAAAATTCAGTTTTGAAAGGATTAACCCTTTACACCATAAATATACCTTTCTACGCCTTTGCAAATAGCGTAGACCTGTAGGAGCTGTCTAATCATGAGCTGCTTTGGTTTTGTTTATGAAATGATATAGATATTATGTCTCTACAGTTCCTACTAAGACCAAATATTCCCGTGTCCATGTGCCTTTGGAAAAAATAATCTATTGAATATTCATAATACTATTATTTCTTACATGAATGTTCATGGAGTAAAGGTTTAAGGATAAATGCAAATAAAATCTGGGCAGAGGTGTAGCTTAACCCTTGTACATGTTAAACCTGACCAGACTCGGGCTGACTGTCATTTGCATATACAGTGTAGCTCGGATCCAGACAAATTTTAACTTGGAGTACCTCTTGAGATCTCATCAAGATTTATGCTTTTTGCTTCTCATGCAGTCACTAGTTTCTAAAAAGTTCGAAGGAATCAGAAGAAAACAATGGAGCAGGTCAGAAAGGAGTAACTTTTCGTAGCATTATAGGGGTTAGTTGACTGGACAAACTCAGTGTCAGGGGATGATCACCATTATTGTTGATTTTAGAATTAAAGTATCATTGTTGTGTGGATTGTGTAAAGAAACATTTGGTCATTGTTATAGATAGATAATAGATATATGTGAAAGAAATTTGTATGAGGACTTGTAATGTATTATGACATTGGACATGGAAAACTATGAATCTTCAAACAGATAGATTTGTTTGTTTAATGTTTAACTGTTATGCCATTGTGCTGAGGAATGGGAATTTAATCCAAGATTGGGGAAAATTAATAATACAGTTTTCAAATTTCAGAGATAATAAATAAATACTTTTCATAAAAACATAATTTTATACCTGTTAAATGATAAGAAAATAATGTTGTCTTTCTTAACCCCTAATTCCTCATAACCTATTTTTAGACCCAACCTCTTAAATAAATCTACCGAAAAGGAGTATTTTATTAAAAGAAAAACTTAAAATTGTGTAGTATTGAAACCATTGTGGTTATCACAATGTTTCATAAAGTGACTTTTACAGAGGTGTCAAAAGGCGTCAATATGAGGGAATGGGTTAAATGACAGCTAGTTAGGTAAAGATATGATGATGAAAAGGAATGCAAATTGTTATTGTTATGCGCCATTTCCTCAGAGATTTAATCACATATTGCAGGGGTACCTGGTGAGATGCTTACAGAGATTTTCTTAGATTAATTTGTGGGGGTACCTTAGAGATCAGGTGATATCAATGTTATCTTTGGATCAAGCAATTATCACAGCCAATGTGTGAAAGTGATGTTTGTTTACAAACAACATGTGCAACATGGAACTTGTTTGTATCTAGGTTGCTACAGAAAGACTGAATTCAAAATGCTCTGAGTGAAATCTTTAAATAACAGTTTAGATTATTATTATACCACATTTATATAGCGCTCTTTTCATTTAGATATAAATTAAAAGAAACTGAATACATGAGGTTTTCGTATCATACAAGGAGACATGTTTAGAACTAAGAGTAATGTTCATTGTCAAAATCTGTTTGTGGATGGATCGATGTGAGTTTTGATTCCCTTTCAATGTTAACTCTTTCCTCCATAAATACGCCTTTCTTAGTAATGCCTCTGTAAAAGTCAACTGTTGAAACCATTTTGATAAATAGAGCATGTGCTCCTATAGGAGCAATTGCTCTATTTATCACAATGGTTTCAAACTACAAAATTCTAAAAATTTCCTTTTCTCTAGTTAATGCTCCTTTTGGGTAGATTTATTCAGAGTGGTTTGATCTAAAATAGCCTATGGAGGAATGGGTTAAAAGGGGGTTTGCTGCTTGTATATCTTTCCAGAAAGAAATTCTTTATTGAAAAGAATATCAGAAATGACTAACTGCACATACCCTGGTGCTATGAGTGATCTGAGTCTACATGATTTGCAAACTCCAGATATTCTAGGATGATCATTAAACATTGAAAATTCTTTGTACCGTATATGAAGTAATGGGTTGACCCTTTCCCTCATATAAACGTTTTTTATGCCTTTTCAAATGCTTATGAAATTATAATAGCTCTGACTCTTTAAGTTTCTTCCAATATCAAAAATGTTCCGTCACATTATATACATGTATATGCCATTATAAAAATTCAGCTAACAAATATTCATGATGTCAAACTCTTTACTCCTTAAATGCACTTTTCTACACCTTTGCAAACAGGGAAGACCCAGATCAGATGGCTCTTGTAGGAGCTGTCTGATCAGGGTCTGCTCTGTGTGCTTATAAAATAATATAAATACATGTATGACTACAGTTCTGCCATGGGCAAAATTTCTTGTTGCCATTAAAAATGATTCAGATTAATATTCATGAGGTCATTATTTCTTACATGAATATTCATGGAGTAAAAGTTTAATTCTTACATGAATATTCAGCAATGAAAGGGTTAAGGGGGCAGTAATGGCTGTAATAATTGTTTTGCCAGGTGAGATGTAGCAGAAATTTGAGATGTTGATCTGAAGTAATTGGTCTGTAGCTGATTGGTTGGCTCAAGGAGGAAGCGCTTGGGGCTGTTCTCAGAAAAGGGACGAAAGGGGTTCTTGTGGCTATAGAAAAAGGACTGAATGTTTTTACAGGTTCATAGATTGTGGTACAGCTCAACAGTGTTAATGAATTGCAGTAGCATGTGTTCTTTTGCTACAATTACTACAAAGTAATTTAGGTGTGCTAGGAAATATAATTTAGTGAAGCAAATGAAAATTGGATTAGTGAGATGGTTTGGAGAAAGTTTGTGATGGGATACTCTGGATGGGGTTTTAATTAGTGATGGAAGAAAATATTGAAATTGAAAGCCTCATGTAATTGCTTTCAGAGGATAGTTTATTCTTCTTACTTCCGACTGCCAGCTACAAGTTGAAGAGAAAAAATGTCTTGCTTGTTGGTTTATTTCAGACGAGTGATATGGTGAATGAAATTCACTTTGATGAGTTTGTTGGTAATTAAGCCTTTACTCCATGAATATTCATGTGAGAAATAATGACACCATTGAATATTAATTATGCCATTCTATGTCTTTGCAAACAGAGTAGACTCAAATCCTGTAGGAGCTATCTGATTAGAGTCTGCTGTGTGTGCTTATGATATAATATAGATATGATTCTAGAGTTTCTGCATTGCTGTGTTCATGTGCTATTATAACAATTACCCGGTAATCTAATTAATATTTATGTCATTGTTATTTCTTACAAGAATATCCATGGAGTAAGCGGTCAAATAATGATAAATCCCATTATATTACAGTCAAAAGTTTTACACAGTATCTTAGGAGTCAGGAAACTTTGTAACTGATGCTCTGTTTTAATTCTTACAGTATCTGTTCAATGAAAAACTGTGTAAATTAACTATGAGACGCCTTGTAGCGACTTGCAGTGACAGAGTGGTAAGGCAACAAATGTGACTACAGTTTGTGCCTTGTAACATGGTAGAACTCTTACCAGAACAGTTTTGGAGAAGGATTATGTACCATGGATACCTCATGCGTGTAACCATAAACTTGTGAACAATGAAATTCTTCTCCAGATTGCTAGAGAGGGTGCAGTCAGAGCCCAGTCTGCAGGAAAATGGAACCCAGTTCATTATCTCAGTGACCCACCTGCTGGAGCGGCTACTAGATTACAGGTAATTTAAGTTACATGTCTATACTTTTGGAATAACTCTTTCCCTTATGTAAACGCCCTTTTTTTTTATGCCTTTGCTAACAGTGTAGGCCTGATCAGATGGTTCTTATAGGAGCTGCATCATCAGGGTCTTCTTTGTTTGTTCATTTTTTGTCTAATCCAACAATTCCCTTAAAAGTTTTAGATTATAATAATTAAGTTAATAAATATTCATGAAGTGATTAATTAATGCCTAAATGTTCATTTGGGAAAGGATTTATTATGCCATAATGATTATTTATTTAATTAATATTCAAAAAGTCTTAAATTATTACATGAATATTCATAAGGTAAAGAGTTAAAGCTTAATATCCCATACTCACCCAGATATCGTATTTGCTTCCAAGGTTTCAATTATATTGGGCCATTAATTTCAAGTTCTTAACCTGTTCCCGCATATTAACGCCTTTTGATGCTTATGTAAAAGTTACTTTATGAAACCATTGTGATAAATAGAGCATTTGCTCCTGTGGAGCAAATGCTATATTTATCACAATAGTTTAAAAACTACACAATTCTGAAAATTTTCTTTTCTGCAGTTAATGCTCCTTTTTGGTAGATTTAATCAAAGAGGTTAGGTCTAAAAATAGCCTAAGCGGGAATGGGTTAATCAACAGTTTGGTGTTATGTTATTTACGAATGTTTAGTTAACTGACTTTTATTGGTTATTTGGTCCATGTTCAATCTCTTGTTGGCACCTAATGGCTCTACTAATGTCTATTTGATGTTCCTGTAAATTGGCCGATTTATTTCATTTACGTCACAGGAAATATTGAGCATGGCCTGTGCTCCATAAAAACCTGATTTTGAAATCTAATTTAGACCCAATGGGCCGTCACATTGCCACAGTTGTTGCAAATGGTGTCTCTGTTTTATAGGAATAGAAATAGAATTTGGTTTATACTCTTAAGGTCACCGCACTTTAAATTGAATTCAATCCCAAGGTAATATAATGACATAAAGATTTAACCCTGTACCTCATGAAAAGTCATGTAAGAAATAGTGACATCATCAATCATTTTATGGTATATGAAAACAGTTGTGATTTTAGCTCACCTAAGCAAGGTTAAGGGAAGCTTTTGGGAGACTTGATTGTCTGGTGTGCCGGGTGTGTCGTGCTTCGTCAACAATTTGCTTGTGAACACTCTAATGGTCACAATTTTAGTCTAATCTTCATGAAACTTGGTCAGAATGATTGTCTGGAATGAAATCTTGGATGAATTCGAAAGTGGGTCACGTTTTGGTTAAAATCTAGGTCACTAGGTCAAATAGTAGGAAAACCTTGTGAACACACTAGAGGTCACATTTTAGCCCAATCTCATGAAACTTGGTCAGGATGATTGTCTTAATAAAATCTTAGAGGAGTTTGAAAGTGGGTCATGTGGGGGTCAAAAACTAGGTCAAATAGTAGAAAAACCTTGTGAACACTCTAGAGGTCACATTTGTAGCTGAATCTTCATGAAACTGAATCAGAATGATTGTTTTGATAAAATCTCAGATGTGTTTGAAAGTGGGTAATGTTGGGTCAAAAACTAGGTCATGAATATTGAACAAGGAAAGGGTTGAAGCAATGTAAAACCCAATACAAAACATTTTCTTTGACTGGCAAGGATTGTAACTTATGCAGAGTCACTCAACATGTCATCCTGATCCAAATTGTTTGAAACAATATATTTGAAGAGAAGTGGAGAAAAATTGTCAAATTTTGCACACAAAAGTTACAGTTACTATAATGCAAAGAGTTAAACACCTTGTTGCTTTTCATGCAAAACTTTGTAACAATCTAGATCATGTCACTTGCTGTCTATGTCTCTATCTGTGTCTCAATGAATCTGTATGTGTTTGTCCCTCCATCTCCCTTTTTGTACTCATTTTGAGACTCTAGTAGTTCAATAAATGGATCATCAAAACATCTGAATGAAATTGTGAAAAAAAAAATCATATATTTATATCAAAACACTTGATGAACCCTTTGTTTGCAGGAAACAAGAATACCTGCATTTTGAGAGTAGACCCAGATCAGGGGTCTCCAAGAGGAGCCCGCTGATCATGGTCTGCACTGATTGTCATTCAGACTAGTCTCACAAAACTACCCGTTAATACTGAATGGACTGTGATGTTAAATTATGATTGACCATTCCATTTTTGATATTCAGCATTAGAAGGGTTACAGTTTAATGATCAAAGTAATATCGGAAATCATTCAGAAAAAAGAGATTGCCC
Organism: Azorinus chamasolen; assembly: GCA_963576725.1. Taxonomy (NCBI): domain Eukaryota; kingdom Metazoa; phylum Mollusca; class Bivalvia; order Cardiida; family Solecurtidae; genus Azorinus; species Azorinus chamasolen. The sequence continues at coordinate 85,969,650 of OY755244.1, forward strand.
ACTTCCTAAGTCACTTAACCAATAGTGGCAAATTTAATCCTTCTTTTGCGATCAAAACGTCACTGGGCTTTCAAACAGATTGGATCCAGATTAGATTTGAAGTAAATCGGCATAAGGTCTAGATCCAAGCTATTTGTTACTTGGCCAATAATTTTTACAAAAGCTATGCTAATTGGAAACAGTTTTAAAATAAAACAGATAAATTTGTTAGATGACAAAAAAGTTTGAAGCCAAAGAAGGGATAAACCAATCTCGATACCATGGTACACTAATTAGGAAGTTAGGGAGGGAACCAAACTAATATCAAAGACTCCCAAAGTACTTTAGCCCTTTGCCTTATACAATTGCTTTTTCACGCATTTGCAAACAGAAAAGACCCAGATCAGATTGCTCCTATAGGGGCCATCTGATCTGGATCTGCTGTTTGCTTATGAAATTATAATAAAGCCGACCCTACAGTTTCTACGAGTGCCAATAAATATTCATGAAGTCATTATTTCTTACATGAAAATTCCACAAGGAAAGATTAAAGACCATACTAAGTAGTGTATTTATGGAACTTGATAAACATAGAAACAAACATGAGTAATATCTGGTGGTTCATAGTTTCAGAGTGTTTGTGAAGGACGGAATATATATTCCAGTGTGCTTTTAAGATTAAAGATTGTCTTAAGAATAAATTAAGTTTAATTCATTACTTATCTTGTTAGAAATGCAAGGTATATGTGCTTCTTAGAGTACAGTTATAGCGGATGTGGAATTGATAAGAGTTACAAAGTGTCAAAAGATAATTTAAAGACTTAAAAAGAACTGGACATGGTGTTGTCCAAGCCATTTTGTCGCAGCATGGTAACACACAAGGCTTATCGTGCTTTGTTAAGGTAATAAACATGGCATGTATATTTTAGGCAAGAACTCTAGATTTGCATGAATAGTGCATGTAAATTCATTTTTAGCTTGTTACGTCTCTTTTAGAAATTGTTTTACACAGTACTGTCTTTATAGTGTTGTTGGCATTGTGGTATGATTGCTCTCATGTAAGAAGTAATGACATTGGTAATGACATCATGACTATTACTAAATGAATGTTTATAATTATCTATGAAATGTTTGGACAGTGCAGAAGCTGTAGAATCAGATTTATATAATTCCATCAGCAGACAAAGCAGACCCTGATCAGACATCTCCTACAGGAGCAGTCTGATCTGGGTCTACTTGGTTTGTATAGGCATTAACCCATTACCTCATAGGCTATTTTTAGACCCAACCTCTTTCAATAAATCTACCCCAAAGGAGCATTTACTAGAGAAAAGGAACATTTTAGAATTGTGTAGTTTTGAAACCATTGTTATAAATAGAGCATTTGCTCCTATGGAGCAAATGCTCTATTTATCACAATGGTTTCATTAAGTGACTTTTACAGAGGCATAGAAAGGCGTTTTTATGGAGGAAAGGGTTAAAAGACGTCAATATGAGGTGAATGGTTAGTATCCTTGTGTTTGTGCTTGTACTAAAAGTCTGTACATGCAAGAAGGTTCAGTAACAGTTACTAATGAATTAGCGCAAATTTGTTCATATTTACACAAATTACTGATTCATAGAGCCCAGATTTGTTCAACTTCAAGGTAGCTTTCAGCAACAATTACTGACAAATTAGACCAAATTTGTTCACCTATGCAGTAGCTTTCAGCAACAGTTACTGATGAATAAGCCTAGATTTGTTGACCTTCATATTGCCTCAATAACTCAGAAGATAGTGTTTAGTTGGACAGCTGGAGGTTTACAGCATAAATTCTAGGATATACTAGGACTTTAACTCTTTCCTCCATAAATATGCCTTTCTACGCCTCAGTAAAAGTCACTTAATGAAGCCATTGTGATAAATAGAACATTTGCTCCAATAGGAGCAAATTCTCTATTTATCACAATGGTTTCAAACTATAAAATTCTAAACTTTTACCTTTCTCTAGTAAAGCGGATATTGTTTGCTACCCTGTTTATATTATCTAGTACTACCAATACTGGCTGTCTTGCAGATCAGCCACTGAGCATTAAATCTAGTATCACCAGTACTTGTTACCTTGGTTATCACTGAATATTAAATTTAGTACTACCAGTACTTGCTACCTTGTTTATCAGCCACTGAGCATTGAATCTGGTACTACCAGTACTTGCTACCTTGGTTATCAGCCACTGGGCATTGAATCTGCTATTACCAGTACCTGCTACCTTGGTTATCAGCCACTGAACACAAACCCTTTCCCTCGTAGGTACAGCTTTTGATGCCTTGGCAAACAGAAAAGACCCAGATCAGATAGCTTCAGTAGAAGGTGTCTGATCGTTATCTACTCTGTTTGCTTATGAAATACAATAGATCTGATTTAACAGTTTCTGCCACGATCAAACATTTCTTTGTTCACATGCCATTATAAAAGATTATCTAATTAATAATGTCGATATCATAATTTCTTACAAGCAAACAGATAAGACCCTGATCAGACTTCTTCTACACAAGCCTAGTTTACTCTTTTTTGCAAAAGCATCAAAAAGGCGTAAGAAGTTAAAATAGTGGAACTTGGAGATACATGTACAAAATGTATTGCTAATTGATAGTGCCGGCTAACTTTCGGTTTCTGCAAAGAAAATATGAAATTGGTCTCCATCCCAAATCTTAAATTTAATCCTTTAACCCTTTCCCTGTACTGTGTTTATTCCAAATTTAAACACCTACTGAATATTCATGGACAAAATAGTTATAATGAAATATGGAAGGTGGAATATTACATACAATTTTAGAAAGCAAAGAAACAGATCTATCAAATCTATTAGCAAACAGAGCAGACCCTGATCAGACGGCTCCTCAAGGAGCCGTCTGATCTGGGTCTAATCTGTTTACATGTGTGTGAAAACACGTTTATATGAGGGAAAGGGTTAATTAATAAAGACGTCTTATGGCACTTTAGTTGCAAAAAGAATAGACCCAGATCAGGCAGCTCCTGTTTGAGCCATCTTAACAGGGTCTGTACTGTTTGATTGTACAATAATATAGGTTGTTTCATTGCAGTTTCTGTTAGGATAAAAAAAAATCCTTGTTCATAATTATTATTTCCTGTATAAAAATTAATTTAACCCATTCCTCCATAGGCTATTTTTAGACCCAACCTCTTTGAATTAATCTACCGAAAAGGAGCATTAACTAGAGAAAAGGAAATTTTTAGAATTTTGTAGGTTGAAACCATTGTGATAAATAGAGCATTTGCTCCTATAGGAGCAAATGCTCTATTTATCACAATGGTTTCAAGAAGTGGCTGTTACAGAGGCATAGTACAGTGTATTCATGGAGGAAAGGGTTAATTGATATGCTTCACATGATTATTCATAGAGTAAATTAGCTTAAGGGTTCAAACAACATTTTGATAATATATTGTGTGCCAGTGGAGATTGAGTCTTATGTAATAGGCAAACCCGTGGGCTGAACAAAGACCATAGATCAGCTCAGCCCCATCCTTTTCTGAAGCAATCATGTAGGACCACACCCAATTAAACAGATAAGACATTTGAGGCATGTAATAAGATAGAATGCTTATCTCCCTAACAAAGGCAGCTTGAATTGCTCATAGCAAATTTGTGGGCAAAATTGTGAAAATCTTGAGAGAAAAAAATCTAGCTGAGATGCACGGTAAATTTGTGCCACATCAATAAACCATACTGGTTAACACTACTGGTAAAAAATATAAAAATGAATTGGATTAGAATTTTCAAATAGACCGGTTTTGTTGATAAATATTGACTCATTCACTCTTAACAATAATCATGTAAGAAATAAGACAATGCATACTTATCAGCTGAATTTTTATAACGGCATATAATTATACACATGTTGTTTTGTTGTTGTTTTGGGATTTTTTCTCCTGACTGCGGTGTACACATTTTAGTATTGGAAGAAACTGTTAAAATCACATATGATTTCATGAGCAAGAGCACACCCTGATCAGTGGCTTATACAGGAGCTGTAAACAGAGTAGACCAAGATCAAACGTCTCCAGGAGTATAGGAGCCGTCTGATCAGGGTCTGCTCTGATTGCTTATGACATGATATAGATCTGATTCTACAGGTTTTGTAATTATCAGACTAATGGCTAGTCTACATGCAGACCAGCATGTTTGTAACGTTCTGTTTCAACCAGTTATCATGATCTTTGCTTTATCTTTGTTTCAGACAAGTCGGAGATGGGGAGGAAAATAAGGACAAGCGCATGCACTGTACCTTCAACATACTTGTAAGTTTGAAACCCTTTACCTTATGAATATTCATTTAACCCATTATCTCATAGGCTATTTTTAGATCCAACCTCTTCGAATAAATCTACCAAAAAGGAGCATTAACTAGAGAAAAGGAAACTATTAGAACTTTGTAATTTGAAACCATCGTGATAAATAGATCATTTGCTCCTATAGGAGCAAATGCTCTATTTTTCACAATGGTTTCGGCAGGTGACTTTTGCAGAGGTGTCAAAAGGCTTCAATATGAGGGAAATGGGTTAAGAAGACTAAGAATATTTATTACATGAATTTTGTAAATGTCATATGAACTCCTTGTTTGGCCATTAAATTAGAAAGGATATACTTTTAAGAGAGGATTTTGTACAAACAGCGGATAAACTGGTGAGAGGACTCCTGGAGCCCTCTGATCTGGGCTTACACTGTTTGCAAATACTTATTCCCCACTTTTAACCCTTTACTCTGTAATACGCCTTTTTATGCCTTTGCAAACGGAGTAGACCCAGATCAGACAGCTCCTGCAGGAGTCAGCTGATCAGGGTCAGCTCTGTCTGCTTATTATATGAAATAGATATGGTCAAAACTTGCTGTGTCCATGTGCTATTCCACATGTGCTATTCTACCTCCACCTCTAAATAAGCTGGATGTCGCGATATGACTGAAACAGTGTTAACTCTTTCCTCCATAAATACGCCTTTCTAGGCCTCTGTAATACATTGTAGTCACTTCCGGTCCCACGCGGAAATTTCAGAGAGGCTTTTCCGTGTCTCCCACCTGCACATCCTCTCCACCCAGGGGTTAAAATGGGTACCTGTGAGGGTCTGTCGCCGGTACTGCGGCTGCATGATTGCGCCATATGTTAGCAGTGCTCAATATTGTAGGCCAATGACTCAATGACCAGGGGAGTAAATGTACAGTCAGCTGAGCGGTCATTCGAACTGAAAGTAAACTATAATTGGTAGGTACTTTTTACTTCTTGAAACCATTGTTTCAAATTTTAAAATTTGTTTCATATGTATTTTTCTTAGAATTTTTACAAAGATGAGATCAACCGTGAGGAGATGTACATTCGCTATGTCAACAAACTGCATGATCTGCACATGGTGGCCAATAACCACGCGGAGGCAGGGCTTACGCTGCAGTTGTATGCTAAGATCCTGACCTGGAGTGAGCGAATCCTACCAGCAGAGATGAAGTACCGACAGGAACGCGAGTGTGACAGGCGTGAGATGTTGTACACGCAAATCATCAATTGCTTTGACAAAGGAAAAGTCAGTAGTTTAAATTTTTTGCTCCATTATACACTTATTATCATCTTTGGGAAACAGAGTAGGCCTAGATCTGATGGCTCCTGTAGGAGCCATCTGATATGGGTCTGCTCTGTTTGCTCATGAATTTATATAGTTTCTGCCATAGTATAATGTTCCTTTGTTTGTGATGCCATTATAGAAATGCCTTTTCATGCATCTTGTTAGGAGCAGTCTGATCAGGATCTGCTTTGTTTGGTTATGATTTGAAATACGGGTAGATACAGTTTCTGCAGTTACAGACATGATAAAATGTTCTCCTGTTTATAATAACATTATAACAATTCAGCTTAACCCATTCCCTCATATCAAGGCCTTTTGATGCCTCTGTCAAGGTCACTTTATGAAACCATTGTGATAATTATCACAATGGTTTCAAAACTACACAATTCTAAACTTGTCCCTTTCTCTAATAAATGCTCCTTTTTGGTAGACTTATTCACAGAGGTTTGGTCTAAAAATAGCCTATGCGGGAATGGGTTAGTATGCATACAACCATTGCTTCTTACAAAATACAATTATTGCTTCTTACAAAATATTCTTTCTAAATATTCATGAGGTAAAGAGTTAAGAGGGCAAAGTATTAACCCGTTACTTCGTATAAACACCTTTTCAAGCTTTTGAAAACAGAGTAGACCCAGATCAGATGTCTCCTGTAGGAGCCATCTGATCAGGGTCTGCTCTGTTTGCTTATGAAATTATAATAGATCTGACTACAGTTTCTACCAAAACCAAAAAATTATGTGTACATACTACTGTTTGGTACATTATAAAAAAATCAGCTAATAAATATTCATGATGTAATTATTTCTTATATGATTATTGAGCAGGGAAAGGGTTAAAATACATGCAAGCAGCATGGTAGAAGAAAATAAATACAAGACTAGAAGTGTTTTGTTTTGGTTTGTTTTCAGGTATGGGAGTATGCACTGCCTCTGTGTAAGGATTTGGCAGAGTATTACGAGAGAAATCTCAACTACAAGAAATTGGGAGATATTCTTGTAAGTTAAAAACTTAGTACGCTTTGAAGATTGTAGCTTTTATCTTTTACCAAATTTGCCCCCCAATGCTGTGTTCTCCCTAATAAATCCCCGCACACACTCTAATAATTAAACACCCTCTTCTGGGGGGAAATTAATGATAAACAACTAATAAATCCCCGCACACACTCTAATAATTAAACACCCTCTTCTGGGGGGAAATTAATGATAAACAACTAATAAATCCCCCCACACACTCTAATAATTAAACACCCTCTTCTGGGGGGAAATTAATGATAAACAACTAATAAATCCCCCCACACACTCTAATAATTAAACACCCTCTTCTGGGGGGAAATTAATGATAAACAACTAATAAATCCCCGCACACACTCTAATAATTAAACACCCTCTTCTGGGGGGAAATTAATGATAAACAACTAATAAATCCCCGCACACACTCTAATAATTAAACACCCTCTTCTGGGGGGAAATTAATGATAAACAACTAATAAATCCCCCCACACACTCTAATAATTAAACACCCTCTTCTGGGGGGAAATTAATGATAAACAACTAATAAATCCCCCCACACACTCTAATAATTAAACACCCTCTTCTGGGGGGAAATTAATGATAAACAACTAATAAATCCCCCCACACACTCTAATAATTAAACACCCTCTTCTGGGGGGAAATTAATGATAAACAACTAATAAATCCCCCCACACACTCTAATAATTAAACACCCTCTTCTGGGGGGAAATTAATGATAAACAACTTAAACCCTATATAATAACAATTAAAGGAATAAATGTTGTTGTTTTCTAAAATACAGGTGGTAGCTTATAATTAATGTAGACTGAAAACAATGCAGAAAGCTCCCATGGGAGTATTTGCAAACAGAATACACCCAAATCAGATGACTCCCATAGGAGCCGTCTGATCAGGGTCTGCTCTGCTTGATTATGAAATTATAATAGATCTGACTCTACAGGACCAATATCAAAAGTCCTGTGTACATATGGTATGCCAGTATAAAAATTCAGCTAATAAATATTTGTGGTGTCATTATTTCTTTCATGAATATTCATGAGGTCAGGGATAAAGGTTTCTTATACTGAGATTGTTGTACATTTCCATAGAAACAACAGGCGACATTCTACCAGAAGATACTGGAAGGTGAGCCTGGTGAGGATGCGTCCAACCCCGATGCGTTCATACCCCGCCAGGACCCGGCTTACTACAGGGTCTCCTATTATGGCCAGACATTCCCCGCATATGTCAGGGTAGGTAACTGTTTGTGAAGATTCTCACTGATTGATCTATTTGTGTTTAGAGTTGAATCAAGTTTGCCAGAACTTGAAGCTTAACCCATTCCCTCATGTTGACCCCTTTTGTCACCTCCAATGTTAATTCCTTTAGTCACTTTTGGAAACCATTTTGATAAATAGAGCACTTGCTCATGAGGAGCAAATGCTCTATTTATCCCAATGGTTTCAAAACTACACTATTCTATAGCCTATTAGGGAATGGGTATTACACAATTCTATTACACAATTCTATTGCCTATTAGGGAATGGGTTTTACACAATTTTATTACACAATTCTATTGCCTATTAGGGAATGGGTTTTACACAATTCTATTACACAATTCTGTAGCCTATTAGGGAATGGGTTTGCTCTTTCCCTCATATTTTCATGCATTTGCAAACAGAGTAGACCTAGATCAGACGCGTCCTATAGGAGCCGTCTGATCATTGTCTGCTTTTAATGTGATATAGATCTAATTCTGTAGTTTTTATCAAAGCAAAAAATTCCCATGACTTGTTTACATAAAAAAATTGAGCTAATAAATATTCATGTTGTCATTATTTCTTACATGAATACTGAACAGGTAAATGGAGAACTATTTATTGAAGTATCTGGTTTATCTATAATTTCCTCAAGGACAGAAGCACTGTCTTTGTTCAAAACATGAAATGAAGTGAATGTTTTACTGAAACTTTGTGTTGTTGATCATAATGTAGCTTGGCTTATTTCTTGTACTTCACAGAACAAGCAGTTTATATACCGCGGAGATGAATGTCTGAGGCTGGAGACCATCATCAACCACCTGACAGCCGAGTTCCCCAATTCCCAAATCATACCCAACACTCCGCAAGATGAAGCCATCAAAAGTGGAGAACAACAGTGTATCCTTCGCTAGCTACTGTGTAACAGTTGGATCTCATGTGGAAAACAGAATGTGTTTTAACCCAGAGCTCAAAATAACCCTTTTCTTGATGAATATTCATATGCCACTCCACCCATTATGAATATTGAATAACCCTTTCATTCGTTTAAAGCTTTTTGACACATTTGCAAACAGAGTAGACCCAGATCAGACGGCTCCTATAGGAGCCGTCTGATCTGGGTCAACTCTGTTTGCTTTTGACATGATATAGATCTGATTCTGCAGTTTTTGTCAAAGCAAAAAATTCCCCTAAAAAATTTAAATTATGAAAAGCGAATAAATATTCATGATATTATTTCTTACATGAATAATGAACAGGGAAAAGGTTAACCATTTTCATTATTAAACATTCTTTGCCACCTTTACAAACATAGTAGATGCAGCTCAGATGACGACTGTAGGATCTGATCTGTTTGCTTATGAAATACCGTATGTGTAATATAGACATCATTCTGTAATTTCTGCTATTGCATAAAATATGTTGTGTTCATATGCCATTCAAGATCTCAGCCAATGAATATTGATGGTGTCAATAATGCTTGTTAGCTCCACTTTTTTCGAAAAGTGGAGGTATTGTCATGACCCTCTCGTCCATGTCTGCATTGGTTAACCTTTTTGTTAAGGTCCTTTTCTCAGAAACCATCAAAGATATTTGGTTCATATTTGGTATATATGTTTACTATCACAAGGTAACCCATTTTACAAGGATAGGTAACCCTAAAATTAAATTTGCCATAGTTATGCCCCTTTATGTTCAGGTCTATGTCTCAGAAACTGTCCAAGATATTTTGTTCATCTTTGGTATACATATTAACTATTACAAGGGGGACCCATTTCACAAGGACAGGTAACCCTAAAATTAATTTTGCTGTTGTTATCTCCCCTTTCTGACTTAGACTTCCACTACACTATCCAGCACTAAAGAAAGTGGAGCGCGCTGTCTGCGGACAGCTCTTGTTATATACTGATATATTTATATCATCAATGTGTGTGTTTAAAGTTAAGTTTGTCCTTGACCTTGTAATAGACATACAGATCTGCAGTGTCAAAACCATTCCAAGTGAGAGGCCAGAGTTCAAAGGAAAGGATGTTCCTTTAGAGATAAAGAACTTCTACAATGTAAATGAGGTGGATACATTCCAGTTTGATCGTCCGTACCACCGCGGCAAAAAGAACCCGGAAAATGAGACCCAGGTTTGATCAAAGACATTTCTGTGTGGAATAAATACATTTATTTGTATTGTGTAACTGCAACAGCAGCTTCAACTTTGTTAATTTATTCAATGATTGTTGTAAAAAAAATTCTATTCAACAATATTACAAAATATCTCTAAGGTTTCTGTTATTAAGATAAAATTATTTGACATAATTATCTTTTCTAAATATAAGTGAAATACCCCTAATAAGTTAAACCTGATATTAAGTAATTACTTAAGAATGTTTATGAAACTGCGGCCAGGTCTAAAATAATCTGTAAGCAGACAGAGAAGACCCCGGCCAGATGACTCCTACAGAATGTGTAAGATCTAAGTCTTCTCTGTTAACCCTTTGCTCCATAAATACGCTTTTCTACACCTTTTCAAACTGACTAGTCTCTGATCAGATGGCTCCTATAGGAGCAGTCTGATCAAGGTCTGCTCTGTTTGCTTATATTATATAGAAATGATTCTACAGTTCCTGACATGGCCAAAGACTTTCCTGTGTCCATGTGCTAGTATAACAAATTAATCTAATGAATATTCATGATATCATTACTTCCTATATGAATATTTATGGAAGAAAGGTGTTAAAGGCGTATCTCTGGAGTAGATGGTTAAAGTGCTTTTTCTGATACTTATTCTTGGATGCTTTCATTGATTTTAGACCCTGTGTATAGAGCGGACCAAGATGCGTACAGCATACAAGTTTCCAGGCATTTTGCGTTGGTACGAGGTTGTCGGCACTGAGCTAGAGCATATCTGCCCAATTAAGTATGCAATAGAGACGATGAAAACTGCTAACATCGACTTAAGGATACTGGCAGCACGTTGCCAGGCAAACCCAAAGCTCTACTTTTCACAGCTGGAAATGAAACTCCAGGGCATGATCTCAGCAGCAGTGAATGGAGGAATCACAAAATTCCATGAGGTTATTTCTCATTATAGACTTTATCCATTGCAGTGTTTATTTATAATGTAAACATTTCAAGGGAATTTTTATACTTTGACAAACACTGTAGAATCAGATCTATATAATGTTAAAAGCTAACAGAGCAGACCCTGATCAGATGGCTCCTATAGGAGCCGTCTGATCTGGGTCTACTCTGTATGCAAATGTGTAAAAAAGTGGTTAAGTGCAGGAAAGGGTTAATGGATGATGAACATAAGGTTCATGAGGAGCTTTCTGCATGACTGTCACCCTACATTGACCCTTTTCTTCATATACCCGGTAAACGCATTTTCATGCGTGTGTAGACAGAGTAGACCCAGACCAGAATGCTCCTGAATTATAAAAATCTGAGACAACTCTGTTTGCTAAGGTGTGAAAAAGTGTTTATATGAGGAAAAGAGTTAATACATGTACAGACTCTTGTGTTACTGTAATTATACTGAAGGTCCTGAATTGTAACTTTCTGCATGCCATGGTGGAGGCTTTCATAAACAGATCCGTTTGAGGCGCGAGGCCATGTAGCTTGGTGTTCCACCTGGATCCAAACTGTTTGTTACTCCGTTATTTTATTTTTATAGAAATACGAGATAAATGAAACATGAAAATTGAAATAACCCTTTACTCCGTGAATATTCTTGTTAAAAATAGTGACCTCATAAATGTTAATAGATTGATTGTAATAATAGCACACGGAGACACAGGAATGTTTGGCCATGGCAGAAACTATAGAATCATATAATATATAGGTATGTATATTATATCATAAGCAAACAGAGCATACCCTGATCAGACTGCTCCTATAGGAGCCATCTGATCTTGGTGTGCTTTGTTTGGAAATACGTAGAAAGGCATATTTATGGAGTAAAGGGATGCAGGACCAATAACCATTGTCATTAATCACAAACATTGATGATGTGTATGGTGATGTTTTGCAGGCATTTTTCACCAAGGAGTTTGAGGAGGACCATTCAGATGAGGTGAGACACTTGGAGGAGCTGCAGACTCTGCTGCAAGAGCAGGTAAGCTGGAGAGAGCACTCACTAAACCCTTTGCAAACAGAGTAGAACCAGATCAGACTGCTCCTGCAGGAACCGTCTGATCAGGGTCTGCTCTGTTTGTTAATGGAATTAGATATATTCATGATGTTATTATACCCCCGCAAAATTTTCAAATTAGCTCATCTGTATTTAAAAAAAAAAGTGCTTTTGTTGTAGTTTTGGTATCATCATTGTCATCGTTATCAGTGTCATCTGGAAAATTAAACATCGACTATGACTTCTTTACCATTCATGAAAATCTTATGAAACTTCACACACTTGTTCACCATCTACAATCGAACAGATGAGCATTGGCAACCATATGTGGTGCTCTTGTTTGTAGTAAATGCTCCTTTTCAGTAGATTTATTCAAAGAGCTTTGGCCTAAAAATAGCCCATGAGGGTATATGGATTGGTTCATTTTTCAGATGAGGGTAACACTGACCCTTTATTTTCCAGGTACAAATCCTAACAAGAGGCATGAAGCTTCACGGGAATCTTGTCCCCCCAGAGCTGGTTCCACTCCACAAACAACTCGATGACAAGTTGAAGCAGATGCGTAAAACTGTCAGTGCCTATGTAAGTTACATTTCCTCCCTTGAATAGCAAACTGTGAAGAGGTGTTGAACAAGTTTGCCTATTGTGTTCTAATATGATATGAATTGATATGAAAATCTTAAACTTTTCCATCATATACATGTTAACACCTTTCCATACCTTTGCAAACAGAGTAGATCAAGATCAGATCGAAGGCTCCTATGGAAGCCGTCTGACCAGGGTCTACTTTGTTTGCCTATGAAATAATAATAGAGCTGATTCTTTAGTTTCTGACAATACCAAAACCTCTGTTGTGCTAATTCAGCTAATACCGTAAATATTCACGTGGTTATTATTTCCTAACCCTTTACTCCATGAATATGCCTTTCTCTGCCTTTGCAAACAGGGTAGACCAAAATCAGATCACACCTGTAGGAGCCATCTGATCAGGGTCTGCTCTGTTTGCTTTTGGAATTAGGCAGATTGGATTCTACAGTTTTTGCTTTGGAAAAAAAAATCATGTGTTTTGACATTTTATAAGTTTCTCTAATTAATATTCATGATGTCATTATTACTTAAATGAATATTCATGGAATAAAAGGTTAAGAGCGTAGTTTCAATAATTCTGTGCCAAACTATCAGTTCACTATTTTGTCAGGTGGAAGCAAACTGGGACAGGGTAGCAAGCTGGGCCTCAGATTTGTATATCACAAAGGCAAACATTTTTTATTTTCCCCACCAATCCACTACCTTGCATAAAAAGACTAGCACTACTGTAAAGAATTGGCTGTTACACCTTTGCATGATCATGCATAAACATTATTATAAGTGTCATCATTCATTAGATTTTTTAATCGATTTGAATACACCCTGTTTGTTGAACATTTAACTCTTGGAATGCTAGCGGCAAAATGTGATTACCTATGCAAACAGTTTGGATCCAGATGAGAGGCCGCATAATGCGGCGTCTCATCAGGATCCAAACTGTTTGTCACCTTGACCACCTTTTTGCAAAGAAATGAAAGAAATTTTATCTTAAGAATTGAAGCAGACGACAATTGTTGCAGATGAAAAATTACTTAGCGTGCAAAGAGTTAATCAATTATGTCTACAAAAAATGCTAGATGATTTGGAATGCTAAACAGTGCAGACCCTGATAAAGAGGATTCATCTAAGAGCCCTGTAATCTGAATCTACGCCGTTTACAAATGACCGTGCATGTGTGTCTAAGCCTTGCATACTGAGAGGGCTCTATAGTTATTACTGATTGGTTATTCCAGTCAGAACCATTCAGTGTTAACCCATTCCCTCATATTGACACCTTTTGACACCTCTGTGAAAGTCACTTTATGAAACCATTGTGATAAATAGAGCATTTGCTCCTATAGGAGCAAATGCTCTATTTATCACAATGGTTTCAAAACTACACAATTATAAATAATGTTCCTTTTTGCTAGTAAATGCTTCTTTTCGGTAGATTTATTCAAAGAGAGTGGGTCTAAAAATAGTCTATGAGGTAATGGGTTAAAAGGGTCATATGGATAGTATACTACATTCAGTGTAGGATACTGTAGACCTACGTAGATACAGACTAGTATAGCAATACATGTTCCATCTATATAATCCAGAAGATCATTTCCTTGACCGCTTGAAATGATAAATATTTGCTTAACCCATTCCCTCATTGGCTAATTTTAGAGCCAAACCCTTTTATTAAATCTACCAAAAAGGAGTATTTACTAGAGAAAAGGAACTTTTTTTAATATTGTAGTTTTGAAACCATTGTGACAAAATAGAGTATTCGCTCCTATGGAGCAATGCTCTATTTATCACAATGGTTTCCAAAGGTGACTTTTTCAGAGGTGTCAAAAGGCATCAATATGAGGGAATCATGAATACTGTAGAACAGGTTTTATTAGCGACAATATATATTTCGCGCTAATTCGCGAATGCGTTGCCTCGCGAATTCAATAGTTTCGCTAATAAATCAGTAACAAGTATAAAATGGAGTAATGTCCGAAATTGGTATATCCGGAATATGGTAAGTTTTATCACGTAGTCGTCCATGTGTTTACTCTTCTTCATTGATCTCCGTGAAAAGGGGAGTAACTCTTATATACATACATGTATACATGTACGGCAAGTGATAAATTACATGTACAATTACGGACTTTTGAAACAGGTTTGACTCTATGTGTTCGTGAAAAACAATTCACTCATTTTGACTACTCAATACCGGCTTATCCCAAGCCGCGTTTAACAGATCAACACGTATACACAAACTTGTCAATTTGTTTTCACACGTTTATCATCCTATTCCAAGTTTCAATAAGGACACGGATTTAACCTTTAGCCTCATAATGGACAACTCGTGATAACCATTTCATTTGCAGACAGTTTTGATCCAAATAAGACCCCGAAGTTATTAAAGAGTAGTAACTTTGTGGCTTACATTTCCAGTGTTTTCCACCATTTCATCAGTAGACCGGTGTGTCACGCTGTGACATGCACCCAAGATTTGAGTAAAGTTCTCAAAACAATTACAAAATTGAATACTGGTAAATACAGGCCTGGACGCATGCTATAAAAGCCCTAGACTTTGTTCACAATTATCGATTGATAACCCCTAAATTGCCGAAGGCAGTTACATCCAGAAATTTATTATTTGCCCTTTTTACAGCATTCGGCAGCGTTTTATACGATTCTATTTCCGTTATGTTAATTTAGCGAGATGGACGCCGTAGCGAAATCATCATGACGCGAATTAATACAAAATCACATTTACGCGAAATAATCATGACGCGAATATAACCTGTTTTACAGTATTAGTTTAGGAAATATTGACATCAGGAATATCAATCATGAATTTTTATTATTATATATAAACACATGGATTTTTGGCCCTGGCAGAATCTGTAGAAGTAGATATATGGTAATTTGTAAGCAAACAGAGCATACCCTGATCAGATGGCTCCCATAAGAGCCATCTGATATGGGTCTACTCTTTTTGCAAAGGCATCGCAAGGCATATCTATGAAGTAAAGGCCTAACCCATTACTCCTTAACCCTTTCCTCCATAAATACATCTTTTACACCTCTGTAAAAATCAACTGTTGAAACCATTGTGATAAATAGAGCATTTGCTCCTATAGGAGCAAATGCTCTATTTATCACAATGGTTTCCAACTAAAAAATTCTAAAATTTATTTTCCTTTTCACTAGTTAATGCTCCTTTCCAGTAGATTTATTCAAAGAGGTTGAATCTAAAAATAGCCTATGAGGTAAAGGGTTAAATATGCCTTTGCAAACAGAGTAGACACAGATCAGACAGCTCCTATAGTAACTGTCTGAGACACAGATCAGACAGCTCCTATAGTAACTGTCTGAGACACAGATCAGACAGCTCCTATAGTAACTGTCTGATCAGGGTCTGTTCTATTTGCTAATGAAAGGATACAGACTCTATAGTTTCTGCCATAGCCATATATTCCTGTGTTCATGTGTCGTTATAAAATTTAAAATAATTTATATTCATGATGTCATATGAATATTTATGGAGTAGAGGGTTAAATACAATATAAAGAGCTGTGGATAAGGGGGCGTAAGAATGTATAAAAATGTCTTATTACTCACCCAATCCCTATCTTGCTGGTACTTATCAAACTTGCCTTCAAAGAGGTGATTATGATGTGTAGCAGCAATATAAGGTTTGGCTGAGAAATACAGTAAAACCCCTCTAGTGCGACCACTTAATGAATAAACATGGGTGTCTTTATAACCAGGTGGTTGCTTAATGCAGGGAAAAAGTAATGCAGAAAGCTCCTATTGGAGCTTTTTGCATTACTTTTGTCCTGCATTAAGCTACCACCTGCATCTAGCACCCAGAATTCTACCTCTTTTAGACGGTTGCATTAGCGGGTTTTACTGTATAAAAACAAGCTTTTTACCTAGATTTTAGGTTTCCTAAAATCTAGGGTTTAGCAGTGAAATATAAAAACAAAAGTTTTTTTCCTAGATTTCCTAAAATCTACTTTTAATCAAGCTGTCTGAATGGAGAATGATACCCAAATTTGATAAAACTTGTGGATTGGGAGTCTCGAATTCATTCTCAGATATATCTGATTGATCAGATTTTGAGTTTCACTGAAAACCTGACTAGTCAGATGTTTTGAGAATTTAGTCCGACTCGAGCAATAAGTTTTATAACCACCAACGAGATCAGACGTCCCTTAGATCAGGAATGTGCATGGTCTGCTGATTTACTCTTGTTTTTAACTGTTTACTCCATAAATACGCCTTTCTATGCATTTACAAACAGAGTAGACCCAGATCAGAGTCTCCCATAGGAACTGTCTGATCAGGGTCTGCTCTGTGTGCATGTGATATAATATAGATAAAATTATACAAATTCTGCCATGGCCAAAACTTTCAGCGTCCATGTGCCATTATAACAATTAATCTAATTAATATTCATGATGTCATTATTTCTTACATGAATATTCATGAAGTAAAGGGTTAAGCAAAAAATACACTGTTAGAATAAATGTACATGATTGAGGGGCTGATGCTTTGGTTTCTTAACCCTATACTTTATGAATATTCATATCGTAGAAGAAATGACAACTTTATCTTAACCCTTTCCTCCATAAAAACACCTTTCTTCGCCTCTGTAAAAGTCACCTGTTGAAACCATTGTGATAAATGGAGCATTTGCTCCTATAGGAGCATTTGCTCTATTTATCACAATGGTTTCAAAATTCTAAAATGTTCCTTTTTTCTAGTGAATGCTCCTTTTCGGTAGATTTATTCAAAGTGTTTGGATCTAAAAATAGCCTATGAGGGAATGGGTTGATAAGATTAAGTTTTATAATGGCATATGAGCACAAAAATAATAATTTTTGTCCATGACAGTAAAGTAGAATCTTATCTATATTATTTCATAATCAAATCAATCAGACCCTGACCAAATGGCTCCTACAGTAACCATCAGACCTGGGTCTACTTTGTTTGCAAATGCATTATAAGGCATATCATTCTGTAGTGTAAAACAGTATATGGTTAACAACATCAACTCATGCTTACTACACAGTATACCAGAGCAAACACCTTGTACACGTACTGCAAGCTATGCGATACTAATTGTTTAGATTTAGAGATAAGGCATCTGATATGAGTCTGCACTGTTTGGCGGGTTGGATATGGAGTATAGGGTTACTGGATGCAAAAGCACATCTATTTTTTTCTAGGCTATCCATTTGTAGATATAATGTAGAGAAAAGCTTGTTTTCTATTGAATAAAGGTAAAGTAAAGTTTACGATTTTTGCCATAATAATATGAATTGTATCACATGAAAAACGGTACATGTTTCAGATAGAATATACCATAATTATCGGCCTCATGCCCTGCGTGTCTACACTGTTTGCAAGTCATTAGATATTTTTTTCCCAAAATTTGCTGCTGATGCTGTAGACACATGTTTGAAATTGTCATACAAAAGTACTACTTTCCATGTAAAGATGGATTTTCTGCTTGCCTCTATGACAATGATCTAATATGTATGTATGTATGATTTTTAGGCTCACAGTTCATTGAAAAGCACTGACTCCTTGCCAGACCTTGGAAGACCAGGAACACCATCCAGCATGGGCTCCAACGAAAGGTTATTTTTGTGTGCTCTTTAACCCTTTCCTCCATAAATACACCTTTCTATGCCTCTGTAAAAGTCACCTGTTGAAACCATTGTGATAAATAGAGCATTTGCTCCTATAGGAGCAAATGCTCTATTTATCACAATGGTTTCAAACTACGAAATTCTAAAAATTTTCCTTTTCTCTAGTTAATGCTCCTTTTCGGTATATTTACTCAAAGTGGTTGGATCTAAAAATAGCCTATGGAGGAATGGGTTAATTCTTTCATTTTCTAAGCCTTTACAAACAAGAGTAGATCCAGATCCTGGATCCAAACTGTTGGCAAAAGTAATCAAAAATTAGCTATAACATACTAAAAAATAAACCCATGCCCAATTAAAAACATATGCATGAATTAATCACTTAATTAATATTCATTTAATTATTTTCATAATGTAAAATGTTCAAGGGAATAATTGACAAAAACTTGATGGTCACATCTATACAAATCCACAAGCTGATCAGACGGATCCTACAGGAGTCCTCTGATCTGGGTCTTCTCTGATTAAAAGGCATAGAAAAGTGTATTTATGGAGTTAACCCTTTCCTCCGTAAATAAGCCTTACTATGCCTCTGTAATAGTCACTTCTTGAAACCATTGTGATAAATAGAGCATTTGCTCTATAGGAGCCAATGCTCTATTTATCACAATGGTTTCAACACTACACCATTCTAAACTTTTCCTTTTCAGTACTAAAATATATCTTCCATAATTCTCTGAGGCTGATATGGACAAGTGACTATTCTGAATAAAGCTTCAACGTATAAATTGAAAAAAGTAAAAATGAAATGAGGAGAAACACCAAGAATTAACTGTACCAATATAAAAAAAATTCTGTTAACCCATTCATCATAGGCTATTTTTAGATCCAACCCCTTTGAATAAATCTACCGAAAGGAGCATTAAATAGAGAAAAGGAAATTTTTAGAATTTTGTAGTTCTGAAACCATTGTGATAAATAGAGCATTTGCTCCCATAGGAGCAAAATTAATGCTCTATTTATCACAATGGTTTCAAAAAGTGACTTTTACAGAGGCGTAGAAAGGCGTATTTATGGAGGAAAGGGTTAAATACTCTGAGATGTTTGTTTGTGTATTTGCCATTATTGAATGGTAGACAATTTCACTGAACTCTTTGCATGATAATTAAATTTGTTGTCTGCTCAATTATCATCTGTATTTCTTCTCTGATTTTGTTGCAAAAGTTGAGCCTAAGTGACAAACAGTATGGGTCTTAGATCCTCATGTTTTGTTGGATTTGATCTGAATCCAAACTGCTTGCATAGGTATTAATTGTTGGGAGAAACTACTAAGCATTGAAAGTGCTAATTAGAATTCTTGATGGACTATTATATATGACTTTATACATTTGGGACTTCACTTCTTACCTAGTCACATTATACTGACACAGAGTGTTTGATTTTATTTTGTAGTGGAAGATCTTCCTTGTACTCTCATGATGAGGACGAGGTGAGTGCAGCTAGAGCAGTTATAAAACATACTGTGGGTCATAAACCCTTTACCTGATGAATATTCATGTAATCTAGAATAACATCATGAATATTAATTAGAATTTTGTTTTATAATGACGGGAATAAATTTTTGGCCATTGCAAAAACTGTAGATTCGGATATATATTATACAATAAGCAAACAGAGCAGACCCAGATCAGACGGCTCCTATTGGAGCCGTCTGATCTGGGTCTACTCTGTTTGCATAGGTATCTCTATCAGGTAAAGGGTCATGAATGAAGGGGTGTACCATGCACTAATAGTATTGTTAACTGTTTCACCAATATATTACACAAAATGTACTAATCAGAAATGCATTTCATACATAAATATTTGTATCAAAACATAACTATATATGCGTATTGTTATCTATCATATATGAATTAATATCACAGAATTTAATTAAAGTACTGTAGATGCATTTGTAAGAACCTACTACACTAGAAATAGGCACATTGCAAGAACAAGAACATTCTGACAACTTAAATGGTTGTGGTCCATTTATAGGAAATTTTTCTCATTTGGGATCAACTATTTGACATCGACATCAATAGAAGTTTGTCTACTACCACTGTAAATAAATAGAAGCTGCATCGCCAGTGATGCATTTGATCTTAATCTGCACTGGTTCCAATTGCCATGTGCCTCTTGTCTTGTGACTGTGTATCAGTACATATGTTTGTCTGCAATATGACGTCACTATACTGCAGTATGATGTCACTATCTTTAATTGTGTCAGTTTAACCCTTTCCGTCATAGACTATTTTTTAGATCCAACCACTTTGAATAAATCTACTGAAAAGGAGCATTAACTAGAGAAAAGGAAAATTTTAGAATGTTGTAGTTATGAAAACATTGTGATAAATAGAGCATTTGCTCCTAAGGAGCAAAATGCTCTATTTATTACAATGGTTTCAAAAAGTGACTTTTATAGAGTCGTAGAAAGGTGTATTTATGGAGGAAAGGGTTAACCCTTTGAATACTGAACAGAGCAACAAATACGTACTTAAATACCAAAATTGTCTTTTCTTCATCAAACCTTATGTTGTGACCACTCTTTAAAATAGGTCTTGAAGAGACGATTCTAAAAGTGGTCACAACATAGGGTTAAATTTGCGTAGAGGATTTAGACTGACAAACAGTGCAGACTCTGATCAGAATGTATGCAGATGTCATTACTCTCCTTTCCCACATTTGAAGGGTTCAGTGATGTCTATGATCGTGTCTTTTATCTTTCATGCATCAGTCTTATAACACTAAGTAACACTCGTAGATCTGTCTTAGTTTTCACTGTTTCAACATTTTGCAAAATTGATACAGATTATTATAGTCCCTAGTGGCTTTTGCAGGACTATTCAATTTATAGTTCTAACATCTAAAATATCTCTTAAAGTTTGTTACCTGTCCAAGCAATTTCTTCTTTGTATGTAGATTGTATACTTATCACATCAGCTTGAATCATTTAAATTCACTAATACGCAGTTTCAAGGAGTAAAAGGTATTGCTTTGCTTTTTTATGCTCCTCAACGGCGGGGATATAGTAATTGCATTTTCCATTCGTCCGTCCGTCTATCGTTCCATCTGTCCGTCCCAAATTTTGTGTCCCTTCTATAACTTTTTTATCTGTGGATGGATTTCAAAATAACCTGGCACAAATGTTCACCACACATAGATGATGTGTTACGTTCAACTCCCTGGTCCATGGGTCAAAGGTCAAGGTCATCCTTCAGGGTCAAAGGTCGGGGGCATAGTGTTTCACAAACACATCTTGTTTCCCCTTTACATTTAAATACAATTTTTCGATGGCATGTGCTGAACCTATCTAACTACCTTAATCTGCAAGACCTGAAATCTTTCAGTATAAATCCAGCAGGATATAGGGCAGCTATTGTGTTTTTCTTAGATTTTTTTTACTCTAAAGCTGTTTATGTTATCCACTGATGGGGGTTGGCCCTTCAGTTTCACTGTTATCCAGGCTGCACAACAGGGACATTGGGTTGGTCTTCATGTAAACTTTAAATTTTGCGAACAGTTCCAGTGATAGAGCATATGAGATTTTTTTTTATCCCTTTCCCTCAAATAAACACCTTTTCACACCTTTGCAAACAGAGTAGACCCAGATCAGATGGCTACTATAAGAGCCATCTGATCACAGTCTGCTCTGATTGCTTATAAAATTATAATAGATCTGACACAACAGTTTCTACCATTACTAAACTTTCATGTGTACATATGCCATTATTAAAATTCAGCTAATAAATATTCATTTCTTAACCCTTTACTCCGTCAATATGCCTTTCTACACCTTTGCAAATAGACTAGACCCAGATCAGACGGCTCCTGTAGGAGCCGTCTGATCAAGGTCTGCTCCGTATGCTTATGATATAATATAGATATGATTCTACAGTTTCTGCCATGGCCAAACGTTTCTGTGTCCATGTGCTATTATAACAACCTAATTAATATTCATGATGTCATTATTTCTTACATGAATATTCATGGAATAAAGGGTTAAATGAATATTCAACAGGGAAAGGGTTAAACATTTCTAATTATACATGATATATTTACACTGATTACCCTAAGTATTTTGACACCCAATTGGCACCATTTTGAGAAATTTAAAATTAGCGTAGACCCTGATCAAACTGCTACTTCATTTGCCTTAGAAGGGAGGTTAAGTTTGTCCGAATACTTAGGGTAATTAGTTTTCATCCAGAATCATGGGTTGTGGCAAATACAGCTGCTAATTATTATCCTTGCTGGTGTGGTCTACACTGTTGCATATAATAACCATTTACTCCATAAATACTCCATAAATACGCTTTTCTACACTTTTGCAAACAGAGTAGACCCAGATCAGATGGCTCCTATAGGAGCCATCTGATCAGGGTCTGCTCTGTTTGCTTATGGCATAATATAGATCTGATTCTACAGTTTCTGCTTAAAATGTCATGTGTTCATAATTATGCCATGATAAAAATTCAGCTAATAAATATTCATGACAATCATTATATTTCTTATATGAATATTTATGGAGTAAAGGGTTAATACCATTTCATGTGTAACCTATACATAACTCATCTCTATGCACGCTGTATGTAGGAGCACATATGTAACGCCTCATCCCTCGACAAGTCACGGAGAAGCTTTCTTGATGGTTCGGACATACCACCTCCCATACCAGAGCGGCCCCGATCTATGTATAATGCCGATCAAATATTACAGGTTTGTTGGCTGTTGTGATAGGGCTCAGAATATACTTTTTATGCAGGTAGATTAAGATATAGCGTAGCTTCAAGCTTGTAGTGACATATTATTCTGCTTTGACTTTTTTTTTCATGAATATTCATGTAAGAAATAATGATGTCATGAATTTTGAATAGCAGAATTTTTATAGCTGCATTTTAAAGAAGGGAAATGTTATGGCAAACACTCGTAGAATCAGATTTATAGTATTCCATATAGCATGCCTCTCACGGGTTGAAAGGGTAGACGCTGATCAGACAGCTCGTATAGAAGCTGACTGGTCAGGGTCTGCTCTGTTTGCTCATGGAATAATATAGAGGGGTTCTGAAGTGTATGTCAGAACCAAATATTTCCTTGTTGATGTGTTATTATAAAAATTCAGACTATGAATATTCATGCAGTGATAATCTTGCAGTAATAATTGGAAAGGGTTAACCCTTTCGCTGCCAAACTCTGTCGTCTGCTAACTTTGTCGTCTGCTACAAAATTTCATTCTTTTGATTTTCTTCATTTTTGTTTCAAAAACATAGTAACAGTAACAAACAGTTTGGATCCTGATGAGACGCCGAGTTACTCGGCGTCTCATCTGGATCCAAACTGTTTGCATAGGCAATCACAGATCCGGCATTGGCAGGGAAAGGGTTAACCTGTATTTCCATATTTCAGGGGTATGACCTCTTTTATACACATGTTAGTATTCTCACCTGAATTCTGTTGCAGGCATGTAAGAAAAAAAAACTAAAACAAAAAAAGCAGATGTAATTCTTGACTCTGCTCCTCAAACTGTTGACTGCTGTGCATGTGAAATACTTGCTATGAATTATGCATGGAATTAACCATTTACCTCATGAATATTCATGTAGGTCATATTGTCATCGTGAATATTAATTACACGTGAATGGTGTATCTAACGTCCTGTTTTGGGCCTCAGCAGAAACTGTAAAATCAGGTCTATATTATTTCAAACAAACAGGGCAGACCATGATCAGACAGCTCATTCAGGAACAATCTTATCTGGATCTACTCTGTTTGAAAAGGTACAATGTATATATATTGAGTAATGGGTTAATCCTTTTTGTTATGTAAATTCTTTTTCACTCCTTTACAGACAGAGTGCACCTAGATCAGATAGCTCCCGCAAGAACCATCTGACCAGGGTCTTCTCTGTTTGCTTATGGAATTATAATAGATCTGACTCTACAGTTTCTACCAATACCAAAACATCATGTGTATTAATAAGTAAATTATTTACATTTCAACTGTAACATACATAATTATGCTTATATAGATAACCAACTAATAAATATTCATGATGTTGTTATTTCTTATAATGAATATTCAACAGGGGAGGTAATTCAATTGTCATCTGCAAAAATTGTTGTCTGCTTCATTTATCATGTTACCAGTAGTAATTTCTGTGAGAGGGTCAAGTACTGACTGGGTGTGGCAGCAACTGTTGCTGTGTGTCATTTGTGGAGCACCATGGAAATGGGTGTGGCAGCAACTGTTGCTATGTCATTTGTGGAGCACCATGGAAATGGGTGTGGCAAGCAACAATTACTGTTGCTGTTTTGCACTTTTGCATAAACGATAAAAATGCCAATATGCAGTCAAATATAAGAAAACTTATCTTAGATAAACTGTTTTTTGGAAGGAAAAGACAATGGAGGATGGATCTTGAGTATACATTTTTAACTTGTCTGTTTCGAAGAAATATGGAACTATTGTGATCACTGGGTCGTTGTTGGCGTTGTCGTCGATGGTGTGCAAAAACTTTAATGTAGCTCATTACTCAAAAAGTATAAGGTATACAATGTATGAACATGAAACTTCATAGATGGGTAGATCTCATTGAGGAGAAGGCCCCTACATAAAAACCGTAACTCTTGATTTCAAAATTTTGGAGTTATGGCCCTTAATTTGTTTTTCAACAAGTTTTAATTTAGCTGGACAAACACAAAATCAGACGAGTGTTGGTGTCACATGCGGCTCTTGTTACATTTAATGGCCAGTGAATATAAAGTAAATAAGAAATACCTTCCCTCATTCAAAACTAAAGTTGCTTTTTTTCAAATTTAACCCTTTCCCTCATAGGCTATTTTTAGATCCAACCTCTTTGAATAAATCTACCGAAAAGGAGCATTAACTAGAGAAAAGGAAAATGTTAGAATTTTGTAGTTTGAAACCATTGTGATAAATAGAGCATTTGCTCTTATGGAGCAAATGCTCTATTTATCACAATGGTTTCATAAAATGACTTTTACAGTGGCGTTGAAAGGCGTATTTATGGAGGAAAGGATTAATTATTAATTTTACATACTAGGGTTATATTAGGATTAGGGTTGGATCGAGTTAGGGTTAAGATTAGGCTTAGTGGTATAAAATGCTATCAATAGGTGTAGACAGATTCTAAAAGTTCTCCAATTTCATAAGCAAAAGATCAGACCTTGATCAGACGGCTCCTGTAGGAGCCAACTGATCTTTGTCTATGCTGTTTGCAATAGCATATATATGAAGGAAAGGGTCAATAAAGATGTAAATAAACATGCTTACTGTTCTTGTTGTTTCAGTCCCCTGGGCACATGAGACCTGTTGCTTCAGACTCGGCCTTGCCAACTGGTGGGCAGATGAAGAGACCAGGTAGGTCAAGGTCATTCCAATAATGGATGGATATTTGAGTGTCTGTTATTGATTAGATATCACTAAATTTCTTGATCGCCTGTTGTAAGTCCCCTATAGGCAACGCCAAAGGGGGCTAATAGGTTTGCACACCGTTTGTTCGTCAGTCCATCAGTCAGTCACACCTCAGTTTTCTGGACTTTTTTCTAAACTCTTGCAGATATTGAAGTGATTTTTGGTATGTAGCTTTATTATAATGAGTTACAGATCAAGTTTGAATTTTTTTACAATACATTGTCTCGATTATGCTTTCCATCTGTGGTTTTCAAACAAAACCAGTCTGAGTATGTTCACATTTTGACTGTCATTGGAGATTATCCAAAGTTATAGAGGAGCATGTTCAAAACTTCCAACAAACCTTAAGTTGTGACTTTTCTTTATGTCTCAAAAAGATGATGCTAAAGAGTTGTCACAATGTGGGGTTTGGTGGAGAAATAAAGGAGTTATCCTTAAAAATGTTTTAATGTATGTTTCATCTCTTCCTCACTTATGTTATCACAAGTTATTAAGAATAGTATGTAGTGTATATATAGAATGAAACCCCTGTAAACCAGAGTTTAATTAAAGAAGAATTTAGGCCTGTTCAGCTTAATGCAGAGTGAAATTTATGCAGAAAGCTCCTTTTGGAGCTTTCTGCATAACTTTCACTCTGCATTAAGCTGGCACCTGTCCTTAAACCCATTCCCTCATATTGATGCCTCTGTAAAAGACACTTTTTGAAACCATTGTGATAAATAGAGCATTTGTTCCTATAGAGCAAATACTCTATTTATTACACTGGTTTCATAACTACACAATTTTAATTTGTTTTCCTTTTCTCTAGTAAATGTTCCTTTTCGGTAGATTTGTTCAAAGAGGTTGGATCTAAAAATAGCATATGAGGTAATGGGTTAAGACGACATTGATACTGATTTGAACGTCCAGACTAGTTTAGAGGAGTTTTACTGTTTATTGAATAAAGATGTAAAAGGCTGACTTATGCCACTCTAACTGAGAGTTACACCCAATTTGAATGTACTGTTAGCACTCATTATAATGACATTTGGTACAGTAAAACCTCTCTATAACAACCACTAAATTGTGTTAACTAGTTGGTATTTAGAGCAGGTGGCTGCTTAAAGCAAGGTGTTTTACTTTCACCTTGCTTTAAGCAGCCACCTGCCTTTAACACAAAATAATTGATGTAATTTAGTGGTCATTATAGAGAGGTTTTACTGTATAACAGAATATTCATATACTGTCACTAATGTTGGAAATGTATATACTATAGTAAATCTCTTCTAAATGGAAATTTTAGTAAAGAAACATTAAGATTTTTTTAGGCAGATGGCTGCTGAATGCAGGATGAAAGTCATGCATTTTCACAACAAGGATACTTTTGTCGTGAAGTTTCACGAGTTACTTCATCCGTCGGAGAGTTCTTTAAAGTTTATTGAGTACATTTTGACTCTGTCGGGATTACCGGTATGTTATGTAAGCCGGAGAATTATTATGTAAATCTTTTATCATACTTTTTAAATGCCGTTGGAGTATTATATAGTATCTTCGTGATTTACATGGTATTGCCATTAGTATATATACGTCTAATTTATAACCGGCCAATTCAGTCTAATAATCTTCGCCACAACTTTTGTGTGATCGAACGTGGTTGTAGAAACAAGTGTTGACTGTATCGTTACCTTTCTCATTTCTAGTTGGTGCCACAAAAATTAGTCGGACAAAGACAATATCTGTTGTGGGGCAACCGCCATTAATGCCAGCACAGAGGCGAAGACCATCAGGTAGGCTGAACCTCTCACAAATACCCTGTGTATATTTACCGAGAAAGGTTTAGGAAACCCTTATTCTGCCTTGGAAAGTGTAGTTAATTTTAATTTTCATGTTTCATTTGAACACTTGCAGACTTATTTATCGTTTATGACTCTTTACCTCATACATGCATATTCATGTAAGAAGATGACATTATGTATAAATATTAACCCATTCCCACATATTATGCCTTTTGATGCCTCTGTAAAAGTCACTTTTTGAAACCATTCTGATAAATAGAGCATTTGCTCCATAGGAGCAAATGCTCTACTTATCCGAATGATTTCAATACTACACAATTCTAAATATTTTCTTTTCTCTAGTTAATGCTCCTTTTGGGTAGACTTTTTCAAAGAGGTTAGGTCTAAAAATAGCCAAGTGCGAATTGGTTAACTGTTTTATAAATACATATAAGCACAAGATTTTAGCTATGGCAGAAAGTGTAAATACATTGTTTTATTATTCTATAAACAGACAGGGCAGACCCTGCTCAGATTACTCCTACAGGTCTGGTCTTGGTCTTCTCTGTTTGCAGATGCATTAAAAGGTATCACTATGAGGTATAGAGTAAACCCTTTACTCCATTAATACACCTTTCAATTTTTTTGCAAACAGAGTAGACCCAGATCAGATGTCTCCTTTATAGGAGTCATCTGATCAGGGTCTGCTCTGTTTGCTTATGGTACTATGGCTAAAAATTCCTGTGTCCATTTGCTATTATAACAAATTAATATTCATGATGTCATTATTTCTTACATGAATATTCATGGAGTAAAGGGTTTAATATTAAAGAAATATTGGTTCATGTGACAAACGGCTTTAATACTTTTGAGATGCAGAGTTTATTCTGTGGCTTAGCTGGATTTAAGCTAATGGTAATTATCATTCATGTCACAAGCAGCAGAGCAGGAGAAGGATTTCCTTGTACCTTGTACTACGTTTGTTACAACAGTAAAACTTGCCCACAGTAGCCATCCAAATGAAGTCTAATTCTTGGTCTTCAAGGTTACTAGTAGCTTAACCCATTCCCTCATAAGCTATTTTTAGATCCAACCACTTTGAATAAATCTAATGAAAAGGAGCATTATCTATAGAAAAGAAAAAAAATAGAATTTTGTAGTTTGAAACCATTGTGATAAATAGAGCATTTGCTCCTATAGGAGCAAATGCTCTATTTATCACAATGGTTTCAATAAGTGGTTATTACAGAGTCGTATGTATGGAGGAAAAGGGTTAATGCAGGATGAAAGTTATGAAGAGAGCTTCAGAGTTTTCTGCATATCTGTCCTACATTTAAGCAACTACCTGCTTTTAAAGGGTTTATTCATTCACCCTTTTAATGTGGAAAACCAGTGTACTGCCATTTGCAAACAGTGTAGACCCAGATCAGAAGGCTCCTAGAGGGTCTCTCTGGTTTGTACTGTTTGTTTTGAACCCTCTCGAAAATTGTACCCTTTCATTCTGAATGGCATCTATCCTTAAATACTGATGAAACATTTCACTTTGTAAATTCAGTATTCTCAGAATTAATTGGTTGCTATGGAGAAGTCTGTACTGTTGTGCAAAGGTCAAGGCTACACAGGTCGATTCATTTTGAAAAAGCTTTGAAATATAAATACATGTACAATAAAACCTGTCTACAGCGACTTTCCAAGAAAGGTCTAATTCTGGGATTTTAAGACTGGTGGTAGCTTAATGTAGGATAAAAGTTTTGCAGAAAGCTCCTGGGAGCTTTCTGCATAACTTTTTTCCTGCATTAAGTAAACTCCTTCTTTTATAGGTTGCCATGTTTATTCATGGTATGGTCGCTATAAGTCAGGCTCTATTGTACTGGGATACAACAAGCAGCAGTATAATCAAGCCTGATGCTTTAATTGTTAGAGAAATTTGATACTTAGTATGCCACAAAATAGCTCACAACAAGTAGACTGGAACTTTCAGCTCACAAAGTCACAATTGTACTAGATGCACATAGTTGGGGCTTTCAACTTCATCTTTGTCGCCTCCAATATTGAGCTGTTCTTGGTAACCCTTTGAATGTGGGATATTTATGCACTGGCATTTACAAACAGTGTAGACCCAGATCAGAGGGCTCCTAGGGGAGCCCGGGCTCCTAGGGGAGCCCGGGCTCCTAGGGGAGCACTCTGATCTGGGTCTGCTCTGTTTCTCATTCATAAGCATCGCTGTAAATAGCCGTATTATTCCAAAGATATTCAGCTGAATTGTCTTTCGAAGATCTCCTTCTCCTCGTCCGAAAATCAAAAAGTAATTTTACCCTTTCATGCCATATGGACTCTACCGATAAACGATGATGGACTATTTCACTTTGAAAACTCAGCATTCAAAGGGTGAAGAGATGGGGTTGTATTCTTCTACAATATTTGATAAAATGTTGTATACTTTACTGTTCTTTTATAATGGTGTGTACTTTTATAATGGTGTCTGCCTGTTCGTTTCTTCTCTTTCTACATTTATTGAAATTGTGAAGAATATCTTGATCTTTTGAATAGAAATAACAGAAATATTAATTGTTTCAGAATTGAAATTGACTGGGTTTACCCATTGTTGAAAGGGTTATGCCTTTTGAATGTCTGAAATGATTGTACAGTAAAACCTCTCTATAACGGCCACTAAATTATGTTAATTAGTTGGTATTTAGGGTAGGTGGCTGGTTAAAGCAAGGTGAAAGTAAAACAGAACGCTAGGAGCGTTCTGTTTTACTTTCGCTATGCTTCAAGCAGCCACCTGCCTTTAACACAAATTACTTGATGAAGTTTAGTGGCCGTTATAGAGAGGTTTTACTGTACTAGCATTTGCGAGTAGTGTAGACCCAGCTCATAAGGCTCTTAAAAGATCTTCTAGAGGAACCCTTTGATCATGGTCTCCACTGTCGTCATTTTCAAAATTCTCTTGCAAATTTAAGAACAACAGATAAAGGTGTGTACTCATACTACAATCATCCTTTCTCCACAAAACTCTATGTTGTGACAACTCTAAAGATTGGTCACTACATAGGGTTTGATAGAGAAATAAAGAAGCTATTCTTAACTAATTCCCTCATTTTGAAGACTCTGTAAAAGTCACTTTGTGAAACCATTGTGATAAATAGAGCATTTGCTCCAATAGGAGCAAATGCTCTATTTATCACAATGGTTTCAAAGTAAAAAATTCTAAAAATGTTCCTTTTCTCTAGTTAATGCTCCATTTGGGTAGATTTATTCAAAGAGGTTGTATCTAAAAATAGCCTATGAGGTAATGGGTTAAAAATGTTTTAATTTACGCATTTTTATCTGGACCCCTGTTTCGTACATAATGGATTCTACAGGTACACACGCTTCAGGTCATTCCACTTATGAATATTCAGTGTTCCAAGGGTCAATAATCCTACCACATGTACTTTACTCTGCATGGGATTATAGGAATCATATGCTTGCTATTTCAGAAATGGGAAGAGGTATATATGTGATGTTTAGCTGTTGATTGTTACTAGTTTTGACTGGGCATGTTTTTAGTTGTGTGTGGAATGATGCATCAACATGTAATTCATTTTGTGTTCCATTTTTGTGTAGCCATCTTTTGCAGGGTAACCTTTAGGGTTCAGTTCTAGTTATCCATCTGCCTGTCAAACTTGTATCATGTGTTGCTAAGCAACACATACCCGTGCACAAGATCTGGATCTTAACTGTTACCTTACTGTACTTTAACCCTTTACTCCATGAATATCCATGTAAGAAACAATTATTTAAATTAGATTTATTGTTATGATAGCACATGGACACCAGGAATAATTGGCCTTGGCAGGAACTACGGAGCAGATCCTGATCGGATGGCTCCTACAGGAGATGTCTGATCTAGGTCTACTTGGTTGGCAGAGGCGTAGAAAAGCATATTTATGGAGTACATATAAAGTGTTAAATTACTCCCATTTTGCACCTAAAACTTCTCCAAGCAGGTCACATAATTATTATGATTATTAGTAAAGCATTTTCTGTCCTACATGCAAAGAGGTTTGGGTTCTTTTGCTCAGAACAAATAAGTTTTTTCCTTTACCTCGGAATTTTCGGAGATGTCACATCCCCTTCATTGGCAAGACTGCCACGGCCTTTTATGTCCTGTTTTGGCCTCTTTCTGCTGAAGGTTCTCAGAATAGTATAAAAGCAGTTTTGTTAAAAGTTCTGGCACACAATACCCCAATGTCTGATAGGATTAGGAACTGTTAACCTTCTACTCCACAGACGTGGAGGAGTCAGTTTTAATTTCTTATTAGGTTAAGGGTTATTAATTGCATACATGTAACATGAATTGAAATATTAAATACACAAAAGGCAGAGTAATATGAGCATAAGAAATAGAAAGGCATGTACATGTATATATATGCTACAAAGAGTAGATACTTAACCCATTCCCTCATATTGATGCCTTTTGACGCCGCTGTAAAGATCACTTCTTGAAACCATTGTGATAAATAGAGCATTTGCTCCATTTATCACAATGGTTTCAAAACTGTAAAATTCTAAAAAAAATCCTTTTCTCTAATTAATGCTCCTTCTCGGTAGATTCATTCAAAGAGGTTGGATCTAAAAATAGCCTATGAGGAAAAGGAATAATACCACTAGTTTGAGTGCTATGATTTGTTATGGAAGTTGTGTGATGTGGTTCAGTGGACAATATAGGAGATGTGGAATGTTGAAGTTGTGTGATGTGTTCAGTGGACAATATAGGAGATGTGGAATGTTGAAGTTGTGTGATGTGTTCCAGTGGGCAATATAGGAGATGTGGAATGTTTAGAGTCAGATGTGATATTACAGGGCTCAAGCTAGAGGGTGATTTGGGGGGAAAAAAGTCTCCCCAACCTTGCTGACTTCTCCCTGTTGTGAGCTGAGGGAGAAGTTTATGTATATAGAACGTATAGGGAGATACAAAATCAGGACCAAACTTTTCCCTGATGGAGAGCTCCAGCTTGAGCCCTGCACATATTTGTTTTTTTGTTGTTGTTTTTTGTTTGGTTTTTTTGGGGTGGGGGGGGTGTTGTTGGGGGGGGGGGGGGAGGTTTCCATTTTGCCACATATATACTTCAGCATAAAATGTAAACACAACATATGGTTAACCCTTTACTCCATGGACATGGGAATTCTTGGCAATTGGTAAAAACTGTAGAATCAAATCTGTAATATATCACAAGCAAACAGAGCAGACCCTGATCAGACAGGTCCTACAGGAGCTGTCTGATTTGGGTCTACTCAATTTGCAAAGACATAAAAAGGAGTAAAGGGTTAACAATAGTTTTTGCACCTCGCCTTCAATATGAATGTAGTTGTTTTCTTTCTAAAGTAGATGAATGTATTATGTATTTATCTAACCTAATATTTATTCGGCATGCTAGAACATGAGCGGAAGTCGCGAGCTGGCAACTGTAAGAATTGAGTTCTATATATAACCTTTTCTCCCTTAATTAGCCCAGTGTATTGCTAGTTGACAACATTTCATATTGTACATTGTCTCATTTTAACCCCACTTTAGGGTCCACTTTAGGGGACCAGAGTGTTACCTCTGTTTGTCTACTTTCTGCTGTCTTCATTCTATAATCTGTCCCTAATTGACATTAAAATTTGGCACACGTATTCATGGATATTCATGAGAAAAAGTAATATCATGAATATTTATTAGCTAGATATGAAGCAAAAGCCGTAGATTTAGATCTACACATGTATAACTTCATGAAAAAACAACAGATAAGACCTTGATCAGACTCCTACAGGAGATCTATGTTGAATTACAGTGCAGGACATGCATCACTGATGTCCTTTGCTAACAGTGTAGACGCAGATGAGAGGGCTCCTAGAGGAGCCCTCTCATCAGGGTCTGCACTGTTTGTCATGTTACATTTTTCTTTAGAAAAACCCTAAATATTCACCATAAGCTTGATCTGTTTAAATTTTGGAATAGTCCATTTGAAAATTCAGCGTTGTAAGGGTTAAATATTATTAACTCTATGCACACTAGCAGCTAAACTGTGATTACCTATGCAAACAGTTTGGATCCAGATAGGACGCCGCATAATGCAGCGTCTCATCAGGATCCAAACTGTTTGTCATCTTGATCATAGTTTTGCAAAGAAATAAGAGAAGAGTTATTTTAAGAATTGAAGCTGACGACAATTGTTGCAGACGAAAAAGTTACTTAGCGTGCAAAGAGTTAATGGAGTGTCAAATAGTTTGGATCCTGTTGAGACATTTGATTTACCAGACTTCTCATCTGAATTCAAACTGATTGCATAGGTTATCATGAACTCATTGTAAGCATGCAAAGTGCTGGAAAATTCATGAATTACATAACCCTTTACTCCATACATACGCCTTTCTATGCCTGTGCAAACAGAGTAGACCCAGATCAGACAGCTCCTGAAGGAGCTGTCTGATCAGGGTCTGCTCTGATTGCCTATAAAATATAGATTTGATTCTGCCATGGCATGGAAATCCTGTGTTTACAAGTCATTTTAGAAAGTAATCTAATGAATATTCATGATGTCAATATTTATTACATGAATATCCATGGAGTAAAGGATTAATCAGTTTTTAAGCCTTATCATGCTCCACACTGGCATTTGCAAACAGCTTGGATGCAGTTGGGATGCCAAATAACTCGGCGTCTAATCAGGGTCCATGCTGTTTGGCACTTGTTCAGTAGTTTCGGAAAGGATTGCATGAATCGGAAGTTAGTGAGAATGTCAGAATGACCAGGGTTAAATAAAAGATTTGATTGGCCAATCCTGTTTTATAGATGCATTCAGTTTTACCCATTATACAGTTAAGTCTGTCTAATGCGACCACATAATTTATAAACACAGGAGTCTGTTAAGTTGTTAACCCTTCCCCTGTTGTATATTCTTGTAAGAAATAATGACGTCGTGAATATTAATAAGATTATTTTTTATAGTGGTGTATGAACACAGCATATTTTGCCTCAGACAGAAGCAAATAGAGCAGACCCTGATCAGACCGCTCCTATAGGAGCCGTCTGATCTGAGTCTACTCTGTTTGCAGATGTGTCAATATGCGCTTACATAAGGGAAAAGGTTAAAGCAAGAGGGTTAATGCAGGACGAAAAAGTATTGCGGAAAGCTCCTATAGAAGTTTGCTGCAAGACTTTTGTCCCGCATAAACCCTTTCCTTCATAAAAACGTGTTTTCACGCATTTGCAAACAGAGTAGACCCAAAGAAGTTGAGTCTAATAATAGCCTGTTAGGTGATGGGTTAACCCATTCCCTCATATTGACGACTTTTGACGACTCTGTAAAAATCACTTTTTGTAGTGTGAAACCATTGTGATAAATAGAGCATTTGCTCCTATAGGAGCAAATGCTCTATTTATCACAATGGTTTCAAACTACAAAATTCTAAAATATTCCTTTTCTATAGTTAATGCTCGTTTTCGGTAGATTTATTCAAAAAGGTGGTACATGTATCTAAAAATAGCTTATGAGGTAATGGGTTAAACATCCATTTTCTCTTATAGACTCCAATGTCTATTCATTATGTACTATAGACAGTATCTGTTTTAATTGTTTCTGATAGATGTCTCAGTGTGTTTCCTTATGCTTCTTGTGTATACTCCTTAAGTCTTCCTCCATTATGTATTTCATTTACATTATATACAGAATAGTATCTTTAACCCACTACCTGTTGAATGTTCATGTCAGATAAAAATAGTATCATGAATATTTATTAGCTGAATTTAACAATGGTACATGAACTGTACAGTAGAATCAAATCTTTATTATTCCATATGCAAACAGAGCAGACCCTGATCATGTGGCTTCTACAGGAGTGGTCTGATCTGAGTCTGCTTTGTTTGCCAAACATGGTTATATAAGGTAATGGGTAAAACACTTTTCTTACACTCTTTTGCTGGACTTACATGCATGATAGATATGTGGACAAATTGTAGCATAGTTTGATTGCTTGTATTAATGAAGAATGCGTGGACAAATTGTAGCATAGTTTGATTGCTTGTATTAATGAAAGATGCGTGGACAAATTGTAGCATAGTTTGATTGCTTGTATTAATGGAAGATAAATGGACAAATTGTAGCATAGTTTGATTGCTTGTATTAATGGAAGATAAGTGGACAAACTGTAGCATAGTTTGATTGCTTGTATTAATATATGTTTATAACACATGCACCTTGCTTATTTATTATTTAAATCCTTGCACCATAAATTATTGTTATCAGCAACTGTTAATTTCTTCTATAAGTGAGTTGTTTCATTACTTCTTTTATAGAATGACAATCAGTGTCAACCAGCTTGTAACTTAATGAGAAGTGAAATTATTTGACAAATACATGTACAGTAAAACCTCTCTAAACCTTTTTAGTAGAAAAGTATTCAGATAGTTTCAGACAGGTGGTTTCTTAATGCAGAGTGGAAATCATGCAGAAAGCTCCTCTAGGAGCTTTCTGTATGAGTTTCACCCTGCATTAAGCTGCCACCTGTCTCCAAGACCGATACTTATACTAAACTTAATGTCTGGTTTAGAAGGGTTTTGCTGTGTAGGAAGAACTGAAGATAACTGACGGTTCAATCAGAGTGATCAATAAGCTTCAAAGTTTGCTATCCATCAGATGAAAATTTCTTAGTTGAAAAGTACTCTAACCGTTTATTCATTCATGAAAGAAAAAATGACGTCATGAATATTAGATCCTTTTTAATAATGACACATGAACAAATGGAATTTTGGCCATGACAGAAACTGCAGGATCGATCATACCTATATTGTTTCATAAGCAAACGGAGTAGATATAGATCAGATGGCTCATACAGGAGCTGTCTGATCTGGGTCTCCCCGTTTGCAAAGTTGTAGAAAGGAATATGATTTTTATTGAGTAAAGGGTTAACCTTTTACTTGATACAGAAACCTTATTGTTTATTTTTTTTTATTTTTTTTTAATTTTTTTTTTGGGGGGGGGGGGGGGGGGATCACAATGTAACTGTCAGCATGATAGGGTCAGCATGACAAGGTCAACATGATAGGTCATCATGATTTCAGTAATAGGTCTAGTTTCAAATCTGCTTATTGCTAGTGGTACTTTTGACATAAGTGAAAAAATATAACTGTCCTTGTGCCTAAGAGTACTGGTATGGGATTTCCAATCATATAACATTGTAAACAGAGAAGACCCATTGAAAATGTGGCATATGACCAAGGTCTACACTTTGCCAAGAATTTCTGTAAACCATAGTGGGTTCTGGTTGAAAATAGTGCACCCTGTGATCAAATGCTGCATTTTCAGCTGATCTGGGTCTACACTGTTTGCCATTTCTAATACATGTAGTTGGAAATCCTATAGCTGAGCCCAATTACAGTGCCCACACTTAGAAATTGGACTTACAGGCTTTGGAATAGTGCATACCCAGATCAATCTGCTCCTTCAGGAGCAGTTTGATCAGAGTCTACACTATTTGCTACTCTGTCAGTCTAATTAAAATATCAATGCTATCAAATTGAATGATTCAGTTGGTGAGTGGATAATGGGTGTTGAAATATGTAGGATAATTCAGGTATGCATGCTTGGTCTATGGGTATAAAGGTCAGTCAATACCAGTTTGTATTAAGGATCTCACTGTATTATACATGTACCAGTACAGTAATACACATTTCTTTTTGGTTTCAGCACCACACATATTTCAGCGAATCACTGGTAAGTAAACATTTTATTACAAAGATTTCTTTGTCAAGTAAAAAACAGCTTTTATCTATGATTTTGATACTGAATTTTATGGTATGTCAGTGGTTCTAGCTGGGAATTCTTCTGTGCAAGGAGCAATGAATTTGTTCCATCCACCTGTGGAGTCGCAATATAACTGAAATACTGTTATAGCAACCAAAAGCCATGTACAAACACACATGAGTTTTTTTAGGTATTTCTAGTAATTGCAGCAGAGTCAGATCTATTATGATTTCACTAGCAAACAGAGGAGACCGAGATCAGATGACTGGTAAAGGCTCCATATGCGGTTGTCATGAATTACTCATTTCTTCAAGGATGTTTAGCTTGTCCGTGTTTTTGTCATCATCATCATTGTCGTCGTCTTTACTATTCATGCAAATCTTACGAAACTACACACACTTGTTCACTGTCACAAGAGTTGTATACAGTCAAACAGACGAGCATTGGCACATGCATATTGTGTTCTTTGTTTTCCTTGTATGTCATGGGTCTAATGATTGTTTTGTGTATTTAACAGAACCAGATGGTCCACCACCAGAAATTCCAGAGAAAATCAAGCGAACTGTAAGTACCTACCAATTAGACTCTCCTACCTCAATTGACCCCTTGACCCCTTGACCTGATGGAGATACAACTTTTGATGCCTTTGCAACAAAGTGCATCCATATCAGATGTTTAATGAATATTCATGTAAGAAATTAAGACATTATGAATATTAACCCTTTCCTCCATAAATACGCCTTTCTAGGCCTCTGTAAAAGTCACCTGTTGAAACCATTGTGATAAATAGAGCATTTGCTCCTATAGGAGCAAATGCTCTATTTATCAATCACAATGGTTTCAAATTACAAAATTCTAAAAATTTCCTTTTCTCTAGTTAATGCTCTTTTCGTTAGATGCATCCAAAGAGGTTGGATCTAAAAATAGCCAATGGAGGAAAGGGTTAACTAGATTAATTTTTTCAATAGCTGCTCGGACACATGAATGTTTGTCAATGGCAGAAGCTGAAGAGTCAGATCTATATGATAACATAAGCAAACAGAGTAGACCCAGATCAGACGGCTCCTATAGGAGCCACCTATTCAGGGTCTGCTCGCTAATGGAATTTGAAAGGTCTGTTTCTTTACTTTCTAAAATGCCAACAATTTTCCACTTTCCATATTTAAATTTTAACTTATTTTGAATATTCATTAGGTATTGAAATTTGGAATAAATATAGAACAAGGAAAGGGTAAAACTCTTATCATGGAATGGCTCATTATCTCATTATCTCTTATTTTACAGCCAATACCTGAGAATAGTCCAATAGGGATTCAGAACAAGCCTGGTGTGAGTGTGCGTCCTAGAAACCTGCAACCATCTCCTGCTAGTTCTTCGCCAGGAGATGGACCGCCAGCTCTACCGCCTCGCAAGCCTTCCATGAATTTGTCAACAGTTCCGAGGCCTTCTCCTGAGCCCAAAATCCCACAGATCCCTTTACGAAAAACCCCAACAACAAGCATGAACCCTATATCTCATATAAACAATGGTACAGACAGAGTAAGCCCAACGATACAGTCACCAACTGGGATGCCAAGTCTTCCCAGTTCAACGAAAGCTACACCAAGGCGTGTTGACACAAAGAAAGTTCCCCCACTGCCTAGCCCTAAACCAAAAAGTAGTCCCGACAACTCAACGGACCTGTGATCCCCATTACAACATTGAACTGTTCAGCACAAAATTTGTCACACATAAAATGTTAACCCTTTCCTTCATATAAATGCCTGTTAATGCCTTTGCAAGCAGAGACACCCCAGATCAGTCGGCTCTTGTAGGAGCCTTCTGATCAGGATCTGCTCTGTTTCCTTATGAAATTATAATAGATCGAACCCTTAATGCAG
The DNA here is from genome assembly GCA_963576725.1 of Azorinus chamasolen. NCBI lineage: Eukaryota > Metazoa > Mollusca > Bivalvia > Cardiida > Solecurtidae > Azorinus > Azorinus chamasolen. The sequence continues at coordinate 86,008,722 of OY755244.1, forward strand.
GACAAAAGTAATGCAGAAAGCTCCTCTAGGAGCTTTCTGCATTACATTTATCCAGCATTAAGCTACCACTACAGTTTCTACCAGCACAAACAAATCTTGTGTATATAAGTTCGGCTTATAAATATTCATGATGCCATTACATCTTATATGAATATTTAATAGGGAATGAGTTAAGTTGTCATATTAGTTTAACCTTTTACTCTATGAATATTCATGTAAGAAATAATGATATGAATATTAAGAGTTGTTTATGGAGTAAAGGATTAAGCCCTACTGCTACTGTTAAAAATGATATCAGCTGAAAGTCCTGTTGCAGTTTTGTTCTTTCTTCTGATTTATTCAAGCTATGGAGAAACTAGGGGCTTAATGGCAAACAGCTAGCATCCTGAAACAGCTAGCATCCTGTTTGCAAACAGCTAGAATCCTGATGATGGCAAACAGCTAGCATTCTGAAACAGCTGGCATCATGATGGCAAACAGCTAGCATCCTGGTGGCAAACAGCTAGCATCCTGATGATGGCAAACAGCTGGCATCATGATGGCAAACAGCTGGCATCATGATGGCAAACAGCTGGCATCCTGATGAGATGACAAGTTACTCCTAGTCTGAATTCAGACTGTTTGCAAAATGCTTCTAGCAGAAGAGTTAGAAATATAATTTATGTACAAGGTTTTTCTCAAAACAAGAATATTTTTTTAACCCTTTACTCCATGCATACGCCTTTCTATGCCTTTGCAAACAGAGTAGACCCAGATCAGACGGGTACTAAAGGAGCTGTCTGATTAGGGTCTGCTCTGTTTTGCTTTTGATATGATATGATCTGCTCCTACAGTTTTTGTCAAAGCAAAAAGTTCCCTTGGAAAAGTTGACATTATGAAAATTGAGCTAATAAATACCCATGTTGTCACTATTTCTTGTATGAACACTGAGCAGGGAACGGGTTAAAAAAGGAACATAGATTCTAATGAGACACCCTGCTACTGGACATCTCATTGATCTTTCAGCACTCCATGGGGACTTTTAACTTGTAGTTACTGGATGTCTCATCAGGATCTAACCTGTTTGTCACTCTGGTCAACATATGTAAGAAAATAAATCTGCCTTTAAACCCTTTCCTTCATATAAACACCTTTTCATGCATCTGCAAACAGAGTAGACCTAGATCAGACGGCTCCAACAGGAGCTGTCCGATCAGGATTTGCTTGTATTATAGAGATCTGATTCTATACTTTTGTCAAGGTATAAAAAAATCCATTATAAAAATGCAGCTAATAAATATTCGTGGTGTTATTATTTCTTACATGGATGTGAAATTGGAAAGGGTTAAGCATAGAAGAAAGATTTTAGAGGACACAATTTGCTCAGAATGCAGAAGGTTGACAGTGAAATGTTTTTAAAGGTCATCACTAAGTCTCCCATCGCATTCAACACTGCTGATCATTAGATTAAAGATATAATGTCTTGACATAAGATATTGAACTCTTTACTCAATGAATATTCATGTCAGAAATTAATATATGAATATTAATTAGTCAATTTTTATAATAGCATCATGAAAAAGGAATATTTTACAATGGTAGAAAGAGTAGTTATAAATAGATTTACATTATTTCCTAAGCAGACAGAGCAGACCCTGATCAGATGGCTAGTACAGGAGCTGTCTTATCTGTGTCTATGCTGTGTGCAAAGGTGCCAAAAGTCATGTCTATAGGTAAAGGGATAACCCTTTCCCTGTTCTATGTTTATTACAAATCTCAATACCTACTGAATATTCATGGACAAAATAGTTATACTGGAAGGTGGAACATTGTAGTCATTTTAGAAAGTTTAAAAACAGCAAACAGAGCAGACCCTGATCAGATGGCTCATCAGCTGATCTGGGTCTACTCTGTTTGCAAGTGCGTGAAAACACGTTTATATGAGGGAAAGGGTTAACTGAATATTCTTGTAGTAAATGGACATTGAGTAAACATGTTTTCTAGCGTTTGCAGATGCGTGAAAACATGTTTATATGAGGGAAAAGATTAAGATAATTATTTGTATTTTTATGCTACACATACAAGTTTCATATGTAAAATTTAATTGTTGTACAAATGATATTTGTTCTGTAATATCTTCATGTGAATTTCTGTACCGGAATTGTTCACTGTTTTGTCCTTGGTGTAATATGCAAATCATGGTTATTTTTCATGTAAGTGATCTAACATTAGGCTTCCCTGCTTCATGGTTATGGATCATCTGCCTGTGGATGCCCTCTTTTGATCTCCTCGGTAACAGAGAATGCTTTAAGATAAAGTTAAACTCTTTTTAACCCTTTCCCTCATATTAATGCCTTTTCATGCATTTGCAAACAGAGTAAACCCAGATCACACAGATCATGTAGGAGCCATTTGATCAGGTTTGCTCTGTTTGCTTTTTGATATGATATAGATATGATTCTATAATTTTGGTCAAAGCAAAAATTTCCCTTGAAAAATTTGCATCATAAAAATTCAGCTAATAAATATTCATGAGATCATTATTTCTTAAATGAATATTGAATTGGGAAAGAGTAAGTAAATGTTCTGGGTCTATGCTTGTAAAGCTTATTAGTTGAGTCTCAGTTTGTTCTCAAGCTTTTGATTGGTCAGATTTGAGCCAAAGGCTCAAATCTGACCAATCAAAAACTTGAGAACGAACTCAGACTCAACTAAAAAGTTTTATAAGCAATGATACTGTTCTTTGCTGACAGTTTTCATCCTTTGAATGCTTGGATACATGGTTTCTCATCTGGATACAAACTGTTTGCATAAGTAATCACAGATCCCCAAAGGCAAGGAAAGGGCACAATATGGTTTCTCAGCGTTGCTATTGCTATGGATATTCAAAGCTTGTTGTTTGTTTATCAATATTTTTATTAGCTGCTATTATTACAAATTACCTGTTGCTTGATTGCACATCTGACATGTTTGTTATTAGTTATCTGCAACCTTTTCAACCCAGGACATGCATGCACTTGTCATTTGCAAACAGTGCAGACCCAGGTCAGAGGACTTATTATTATAGAAGAGCCCTCTGTTAGAGTCTACACAGTTTGTCATTCGGTATCCTCTAGCAAGTTAAATTCTTTCACACTGAAGGGACTCTTAAGTTAAACCTTTACTCCATAAATATTCATTTCTACACCTTTGCAAACAGTGTACCCAGATCAGATGGCTCCTGTAGGAGCTATCTGATCTGGGTATGTTTTGTTTGTTAAAGTATGGAAAGGCATGTCTGTGAAAGAAAGGGTTTATCCCTTTACCTGTTGAATATTCATACAAGAACTACTGGCATGAATATTTATTAGTTGAATTTACATGGTGTCATATGAAGTTTTGGCCTTGGCGGCAAATGAAGAATCAGATTTAAATTATTCTGTAAGCAAACAGAGCAGACCCTGATCAGACCACTCCTACTGGAGCCACCTGATCTGAGTCTACTATGTGTGCAGATACGTTATAAGGCCTACCTTCGGAGTAAATGTTAAAACCTTTACTTCATATAAGCAACTTTTTCCACCTTTGCAAACGGAGTAGACCCAAATCAGATGTTTCCTATAGGAGCCGTATGATATGGGTCTGCTCTGTTTGCTTATCACATTATGATGTATCTGACACAAAAATCGTGTAAATATGCCATAAAAAATCAGCTAATGAATATTCATGATATTATTATTTCTGCCATGAATATTGAACAGAGGAAGGTTTTTTAATGGAATACAGAGGCCCAGATAAAATAAATAAATTAAAACCTTTATAACTGTATTTTTCCATCTAGAAGAGACAATTACAAAGAGTGGTCACAACATAGGGTTTGGTGGAAAAATGACTAATTTAGTAGTTAAGTACGCACCTTTATCTGTAGCTCTGGAAATAGACAGGTAGACTATCAATTAATCAACTACAATGTACATGTACATGCATAAATTGTCCGAGAAGACTCTCTCAAAATCGTAGTTTTAAGTAGAGGAACAAGAAAAAAATTGTGATTTGTTAAATGGTTTTGTGCATATATATTTTGTTTTTGTTAGGTCTGTTGGATCTGTCGTATATTTGAGGATTTTGTTTGTGCCATATGCGGAGAAATCCATGCAATACAAATGAAAGTTGTAGCACAAAAGGATTGTATAGAGACAATTTGTAATTTCACAATTGTAGTGGATATTTGTTCCAGTGTATCATGAAATCTAGGCAGTTCTTTTGTATGGCAAACAAAAAAGGTTGTAGAGATTAAATTTAAACACAAATATAGTGGATCTGTAACTGTAAAAACCCAGATAGTTGGAACACTAAAACAAATATGATAATTGGTCTCCTAGACAGGTGGCAGCTTAATGCAGAGTGAAAGTCATACAATTTCCCCCCAACATTAACCCATTCCCTCCTAGATTATTTTTAGACACAATCTCTTTGAATGAATCTACTGAAAAGGAGCATTTACTAGAGGAAAAGAAAATTTAAGAATTGTGCAGTTTTGAAACCACTGTGATAAGTAGAGCATTTGCTCCTATGGGGCAAATGCTCTATTTGTCACAATGATTTCAAAAAGTGACTTTTATAGAGGCATCAAAATGCTTCAGTAGGAGGGAATGTGTTTAAAGCAGCCACCTGCCTAAACATTTCTCAATTCTTCATTACTAAAACTATAAACATTTTTACTGTAAGTGTATCCATGTATTTAGAAATCCAAGAGATGACATAATTACCCTAAATATTGGACCAGACAAAATCAGGAAAACATTGCAGACCCAGAGGTTAGGCTGTTTGCTTCTGTAGTGGTTTAATTTAACCCTTTCCTGATGGAGACACCTTTTGGTAACTTGCAAACAGTGTAGACCCAGATCTGACGACTCTTGAAGGAGCTGTCGGATCAGGGTCTGCTATGTTTGCTGATGGCATATCAGAGCTCTCTGCTATTGATCATGGCATGCATTTCCTTATTTTATAATTTTGTTAAGTTTACAGATGTTGGTAAGAGGTGAAGTCTTGCATAATTATTCATCAGGTAAAAGGTTAACCCTCTTCTCCATAAATATGCATTTGCAAACAGAGTAGACCCAGATCACACGGCTATTTTAGTAGCCGTCTGATTAGGATCTGCTCTGTTTGCTTAATATGATATAATATAGATATGATTGAACAGTTTCAGCCATTGCCAAACATTCCTGTGTCCATGTGCTATTATAACAATTACATGTAATCTAATTAATTTTCATGATGTCAGTTTTTCTTACATGAATATTCATGGAGTAATGGGTTAAAGTTACTGAAATAGTGACCTGTTCAGCTTTTTAACCCATTCCCTCATATTGACGACTCTGTAAAAGTCACTGTGAAAGCATTGTGATAAATAGAGCATTTGCTCCTATAGGAGCAAATGCTCTATTTATCACAATGGTTTCAAACTACAAAATTCTAAAAAAAAAAAAAATCCTTTTCTCTAGTTTATGCTCCTTTTGGGTAGATTTATTCAAAGAGGTTGTGTCTTGAAAAATAGCCTATGAGGTAATGGGTTAACCTGGTGCAGATTTAATGTTTGAGTACAGTACAGGACTAATCAAGTTTTGAACATGAATATACATGTATGTAAACCCTTTCCCCGTGTAAGAAATAGTGACATCATAAATACTTTTTTAACCCATTCCCTCATATTGATGCCTTTTGACGCATCTGTGAAAGTCACATTTTGAAACCATTGTAATAAATAGAGCATTTGCTCCTATGGAGCAAATGCTCTATTTATCACAATGGTTTTTAAACTACAAAATTATAAAAAAAAAAATCCCTTTTCTCTAGTAAATGCTCCTTTTTGGTAGATTTATTCATAGCGACTGGGTCTAAAAATAGCCTATCAGGGAATGGGTTAATGACATATGTACGCAGGACTTTTTGGTATTTGTAGAAACTTTAGTTAGATCTATAATCCTTTCATAAGCAAACATAGTTGAACCTGATCAGATGGAGATCTGGGTCTACTCTGTTTGCAAAGGTGTGAAAAAGTGTTTATATGAGGGAAAGGGTTAAAAGTGAACTGAAGCACAATATTGTTGACAAATATATTTAATTTCTCCATACTGACATCCAATGATTTTGTTTTTACTTTGTTTTCGTCTGTGATTGTTGATATGTCTATTAAAACGTTTACATTCTTCTATAGATATACTTGACATACTTTAAAAACACTATGGCCTAAATCAGTAAGATTCTGTACATTTCACAAATGATACTGTTCATGGACTTTATATTTCCTCTGTGCCTAAGGACATTATTTTTGGCCTAGAAATTGTATTTGGCCTAGAGATTGTTTATGGCCTAGAAAATGTATTTGGCCTAGAGATCGTATTTGAAGTGAGTTTTAACTCTTTGCATGCTTGTACCAAATTGTTGATTACCTATGCAAACAATTTGGATCCAGATTAGACACTTTTAACCCATTACATGTACCTCATAGGCTATTTTTAGATACAACCTCTTTGAATAGATCTACCGAAAAGGAGCATTAACAAGAGGAAAGGAAAATTTTGGCATTTTGTAGTTTGAAACCATTGTGATAAATAGAGCATTTGCTCCTATAGGAACAAATGCTCTATTTATCACAATGGTTTCACAAAGTGGCTTTTACAGTCGTCAAAAGTCGTCAATATGAGGGAAAGGGTTAACCCTTTCCCTGTTGAATAAACATGTAAGAAATAATGACAGCATGAATATTTATTAGCTGAAGTTTTATAATATAAACGTTTCAAGAAAATGTTTTGCTATGACAAAAACTGTAGAATCAGATCTAAATTGTATATCATGTCAAAAGCAAACAGAGCAGACCCTGATCAGACGGCTACTATAGGAGCCGTCTGATTTGGATCTGCTCTGTTTGCAGATGTGTGCAAATACATTTATAGATACATGTATGAGGAAAATGGGTTAAAGAAAGTTAAACATTTTGAATGCGGGACATCCATGCATTGGCATTTGCTAACAGTGTAGACCCAGATCAGAGGGCTCCTGGAGGAGCCCTTTGATCAGGGTATGCGCTGCTTTTCATTCAAATTTTGAATAAATATAGAACAGGGAAAGGGTTAAATGAATATAGTGAACCAGACTGTCTTATGAGTGTCACATAGTTTGGATCCTGATAAGATGCTCTGTTACTTCACTTCTCATTTGGATCCAAGTTTTGTCGTAGATTGTAACTAATTCACAGCTAGCTCTCAGGGAGCTCATTATCTGTTACTATGTTTTAAATCTGAAAACTTTAAGAAGACATGAAGGTGCCATTTAATCTGGGTTTCTACTATTTTCTCATACAAGTAACCTCATTTTCTGCATCCAAATTGTTAATATCAGCTTTTAAACAAGATATATTTATTTAGATTTGTTTTTAATACCATGTCATGTGAAATACATGCCTGATATATACATAAAATTGTGTCTTATCTCTTGACAAAATAGGTGTGCAGTAAAACTTCTCTGAATTGAACAATTTGAAAATATTGAAGGCAGGTGGCTGCTTAATGCAGAAAATTAGTCATGTAGAGCTCCCAGAGGAAATTTCGTTATGATTTTCACCCAGCATAAAAGCTGCCACCGATCTCAAAGACCAATAATGTCTGAATGACCACGAATGATACTTATTTTTTTTTAAGTGTTCAGATTTGTGAGGTTTTATTGTTCATGCAAATTTCATGGACTTCGTGCAAACCTGTTGTAAATCTAATGTATGATTCAAACTTGTGATGATTTTTACAAACAGTTTAGATTCAGATGAGACACCAATTAACCCTTTCCCTATTATATATTCATGTAAGAAATAATGACATCATGCATATTTATACGCTGAATTTTTATAATATGAACTTTCCAAGGAATCTTTTTTTGCTTTGACAAAAACTGTAGAATTAGACCTAATATCATGTCAAAAGCAAACAGAGCAGACCCAGATCAGACAGCTCCTATATGAGCTGTCTGATCTGGGTCTACTCTGTTTGCAAATGCATGAAAATATGTTTATATGAGGGAAAGGTTTAATTCAGTGTGTCTTCAGGATCTAAACTTTATATGATACTCATCACATTTTTTCAAGAAAAATCAACTTTGTCAATGTAAGGAAAATCATTTTTTTATATAAATATTTAGGTTATTAAGAAGTTACTACATTTTTGCGCTGAGCCCTGAAAATATGCAGTTTGAAACTACATGTATTACTATGTTGTAACAAACAGTTTTGATCCATAACAATTTCTGAGTTTATGATCTGTATATTTGACTTCCATATGTTTTTGATAACTTCATAATATATCATGTACACTGTTTTGGAAACTACGCATAATTATATGATTTTTAGCATAGTTTACATATATTTGTATATTGGATTGGATATTGTGTAAATATATTTACTTATTAAACCTTAAGATGAATAAACTGTTAATGTTAATGATTTTTTACAGACTATTAAGATTACACATGTGATGCAATAAAAAGTAACTGACAGAGATTTTATAGTTGTTATCTCATGATGCCATGCAAGTTGCCTTTCCATAAAGAACATTCCATAAAGAACATTATAGTTGTAATCTCATGATGCTATGCAAGTTGCCTTTCCATAAAGAACATTATAGTTGTAACCTCATGATGCCATTCAAGTTTGCCTTTCCATAAAGATAATTACAGTTGTTATCTCATGATGCCATGCAAGTACAAAAATGAGTCATGCAGGAAACACCACATACAGAACAAACAGTCACCCGAATAGCAACACAAGGAAACAGCAAATGTACATAACTATAAAAACATCATGAGACGCACAAAAGACAAAACAAACATACAATAGGGGGAAGATTGAAGTACCGCCTTGGAACGGTCTGTGACAAAAGTCACTGGGGAGTTAAACCGGTTTATGGGCACCCAACCTCACACTTATTCCATCCCCACCCTAAAAGACAAACTGTAAATAAACGTATCCCCTCTCCGACTAATCTACAACAACCGCGACGGCAAATACAGTGGTAAAATGCATGTATAACGAAAACATGTAAGTGAACAAGTTGCTTTTCCATAAAGATCATTCCATAAAGAATATTATAGTTGTAATCTCATGATGCCATGCAAGTTGCCTTTCCATAATGAACATTATAGTTGTAATCTCATGATGCCATGCAAGTTGCCTTTCCATAAATATCATTCCATAACGAACATTATACTTGTTATCTCTAGATGCCATGCAAGTTACCTTTCCATAAAGGTCATTCCATAAAGAACATTAAAGTTGTTATCTCATGCTAGTTGCCTTTCCATAAAGATCATTCCATCAAGAACATAGTTGTTATCGCATGATGCCATGCAAGTTGTCTTTCCATAAAGATCATTCCATAAAGAATATTATAGTTGTAATGTCATTATGCCATGCAAGTTGCCTTTCCATTAAGATCATTCCATAAAGAACATTATAGTTGTAATCTCATGATGCCATGCAAGTTGCCTTTCCATAAAGAACATTATAGTTGTAATCTCATGATGCCATTCAAGTTGCCTTTCCATAAAGAACATTAAAGAATTATGTATCAGAATTCAAGATGTTTCACACTCATTCTACCAATTCTCAAGAGCTTGATCGATTTTGTGGTGTTCAAAAAAATTGAGAAAAAATTACTTCTTCACAACGGTGAAGTACAGTAAAACCTCTCTACATTAACTGCCACTAAATTACATCAAGTATTTTGTGTTAAAGGCAGGTGGCTGCTTAAAGCAGGGTGAAATTAAAACAGAATGCCCCTATAGGAGTGACTGAGTTGGGTTTTATGTCCGACCAACAGTTTTTCAGTTATTTGCAGACGGCACCCGCATGAGACGAAGTTATAGTGCTGCCTCACTGGAATACCCCTTCCGCGGGCAGATAGCAATACCAACTAGTTAACACAATTAAGTGGCCGTTATAGAAAGGTTTTACTGTATACCTTTTGCATCTGTTATAGTGCTCTTGTAGAGAAAGTACAATTAACACATTCAGTTTAACTTCAATATATCGAACTTGGATAACTGGATGTTCGGTCCTTCCAAAATTTGCAATACAGAATTGTACTTAACTGTATCAGTGTGCACATCTAGAAACACATGTGACAGCTTAATGGAGGTTGAAAGTAATGCTGAAAGCTCCTGCATTAAGCTGTGTACTTGATAAATTATTCAAATTAGAAATCGGATAACTCGAACCTCTGTTATCTCGAACTACATGTAATTTGTATGTCCCCTTGAAGTTTGAGATATCAAAGTTTAACTGTACATTAAATACAAGTGCTTGTACATACATTTAGAAAAACACAAGTTTGTTTTGTCGAATATTCAGCTTTATGAGTAGTGTATAATGCATTTCTAGATAAACAATGTACTTTGACTGCTTAGTGCTAACGATCTTATTCAACATGTGTATATTTTTCTGTGGGGGCTATGTAATCTCTTTGCGCCACAGTGCAATTTAGCTAGATTCAAAATCATATTCTCTCCAAAATATTTGTTTGAATTTTTTAAACATCTACATATCTAATAGACCAGTGGTATTCTACTTGTAGCTCATATCAATTTAATTTTCATATTTATTAATGTATAAAACAATTTGAGACAATGTTCAAAACATCAGTTTAGAATATCATCCGATACTGCTGGTATAGTCGGATGTCACACAAAACTATTAAAGAATTGAGATAGAGAGTGAGAGATAGAGGGGGAGAAAGAGGGTAAGGGCTGGTAGAAAGGAGGGAGAGAGAGAAGAGAAAATGGAGGGAGAAGAGAGACTAAGCCCATCCATGCATGCGTCTTTGCAATATACCCTACAGCCAAAATACATTTATTGATACATGGTATATACAGTAACATCTCTCTATAACGGCCACTACATTGTGTTAATTAGTTAGTATTTAGGGCAGGTGGCTGCTTAAAGCAAGGTGAAATTAAAACAGTAGAGTCATTCTGTTTTACGTTCACCTTGCTTTAAGCAGCCACCTGCCTTTAACACAAAATACTTGATGTAATTTAGTGACCGTTAATGAGAGAGGTTTTACTGTATGCTTAACCTCTTATTACATGTCAAACCATATTCTGAATGAAAAATCACTGTTTGCAAATGCGTAAATATGCATCATGTAAAGGATTTGGAAACATATTTTCACTTACCATCTAGATCTGACTCTACAGTTTCTGTCTTAGCTAAAATGTCATGTGTTATATGCCAATATAAAAATTAATCTACTTATAATGTCAATGATTTCATTACTTTTAACATTAATAGTGAACAGGTAAAGAGTTAAATAAATAATACATCTATTGTAATAGTTTGGCCATTATATCAAATGAAATGCAAGTCAATAATATTGAAAAACAGCTACAGACTAAAAGAAATGTCATTTTATGAATATCATGTGTCTGCTACTGGATTAGGTATTGAAATAAAATCTCAACTCAACCCACGTGTGTTCCTAAATGCAAATATTTTTTCGGAGAAATTAAATATTGTTTGCAAATTTCGTCTTGATTTTACTGTTTGCAAGCAGAGTAGTACAATAGCGGACAAGACAGGTCCCGCATGGAAGTCCGCGGAAAGATAGTGCGGTAGGGGAGAAGGTTTAGCCATAACGTTTTCAAGATGGAGAGCGAAACGAACCAATTATGTTTGCTTTTAAATACTTTATCGACGACCTCACATGCAACAATTGACGACAGTTATTTTAGACATATAGCTGACACGTGTACGCATATTTTGCAGAACATTGGCGCCGATCAGAATGGGTAACTTACTAAGTAAATGTTAAATCCACTGTTACGTACATCAGTGTAGATTCGTCCACCAAGTGATTCGTAATCAGAAAATAGAGATAATGCTTAAATGAATTAATCTGTTTGCCTGACTTCTGTTCTGGGAAGACCTTCATCAGTCAGATTTAAAATTTATCCGCTGCCTAAAATGTTGTTTTTACCATTTTGGGATTGGTAAGTTAACGAAGTTTGAGGAAATATCGAATCTTGTTTAATTAGACATGATTACTAAAAAAGAATTTTCTCAGACTTGGTTACCATGCTTATGAGTTCCTATGATTTATACCTTTTGAAAATCTTTTTTAGCAAACACTGTCACATTGGCATGACATTGTCAACGTTAGAACTGATTGGTTGTCACTGACCTATAATTATTCTGATGCGTTTTTACAACCTTTTAGTTTTCCTAGTAAAGTGTCAATTACATTAATTTGCATTACTTTCAACATTTTGGCCGTTTCTTTTAAAAACTTATATCACAGCCTGGCACGTATGGTCCATATCTGTGACTGTAGGGCTGCCACGTTTACAAGGTTCTTAGACGGTGTCATTTAGGTTAATAGCAATAAGCGTAGTCAGAATCTGGACACCCCGGATAATAAAACTCCACATTTTACGCATTCTCGTACATAGCACTTTTCGGAACAATGTCGTCCACTTCCAATAAGCCGACCGTTTAACAGGATTGGGCGAAGTTTCATAAATGGTGTGTGACATACAGCCAGGAAATTTTTAAGACCCATGGATGTAAAAAGTTTTTGTAGACTGACATAATCTGGAATTTGTTTGCTTGTTTGTCCGGAATATTATTTTAAAGTAATTAAATCAACTGTTAGTTTAAAATGGATATCGTAAGATTTAATGAAGTTCTAACTTCTATGGTACTCTAATTGTGTGATAATTGTGGATATGTAGATGAAAGGTAAAATTTGGAGTTTATTAAAAATATTTACCTGGGGTTTCTACTGTATAAGACAAAAACAGGGGCATTTTTTCTCACTTCACATCATCAGCTATATTGCTCCTACCATCATCTGTGCATCTACTTATGAATGCTCTTTGATTTCACTGGAAAATAGAAACAGTTAAATAATTGAGCTCTAGACAGGGTATTGCATTTAAACGGAATCAGTTTTGGTTAATGTCTATACCGGTTAAATGTTTACCCATATCTGTTAATGTGACAGCCCTTTCTGTGACAATACTTTTTCACTTGTATTGTCATTTTATTGTTAAATTTTATCAAAGACATAAGAATTACTATGCTAGTAGTTTGGAAGTTCAGCTGTATTTTGGCGAGTTGGAAAAGTTGTTAAATGCGAGCCTTGGCGAGCATTTAACTACTTTTCTGACAAGCCAAAATACAGCTGAACTTCCAAACTACTAGCATAGTAATTCTTTTATCATGCAACACCAAGAAAAATGGAAAAAATGAAGAAATAGAAAGATTGCTAAAGCGGTTTTGTCCCCTGGATGAAAATACATGCAAGTACGAATTACGTGATGTCATTTTGGCATGCAGTGACGTCATCGACTTTTACAACAAAAATAAACTTGATTTAATCCTTTTATATGGACAGATAGTTGAGACAAAGGTGAGAAAATGTGTTAATTTGATGTTTATGGTTAATTATGCCTTTTTCGTCCTTCTGTTTTCCTCCTATTGGCTGAACCAAAGTTGCATTCCAGTCGGGTCAGTACACATGCACTGTACCTCACAAAATACAGCGCCGACGTGGAAAATATTATGCTAGTAGGAAGTGACTGTATTTCGTGACGTTGCATGATAAATAATGATACGTATGTAATATGTCTCTGGTTAAATACATATCCTGGTTATATCTGTATACCTGATGATGTAATGGTGTGGGTCATGTCTTGGTTCAGAGTTATGTAATTTTGAGGTGGTATATTGCTACTTTGGAGATTTATTATGTTGTAAAACATGACCAGTAATGGTCAATTCTATGAAGGTCAACACATCTCCACTGGAGTGATAACTACATGTCATTGACACTTACATGTATGTTTCAGTGTTGAGTTGAATTCAGACTTTCCAGTCAATGTAGACCTCGTTCTCCAGAACTGTTTGAGGCAGTCGTCAGCCTGTGATTCACGGACAGTTATACAGTGTGCTACCAACTGCTTCAGAGTCTGTAGAAACCTGTGTGCCATCTGCTCAGCCAATCAGAATGTCTTTCACAGCCATGGTAATCTTATAAACACAACTTGTCTTGTAATAGAGCATGTGTTAGAGACAGGGTTGAACGCTGAAGATGAGATGGTACTGACAAGATGTGCTGTGCAGTTCTTGGGGAACTATGCTTCAGGGAATAGGGACAACCAGTTTGAAGTGTGGCAGAAACTTCAGGCACTATTCTTGTAAGTTTACATTGTTTACATTATGTGGCAGAATCTTTCAGTCTGTATTGGTAAATATCTTTTCCAAATTATTTTTTATTTTTAAATATATTTTATTCTATTTTGATTTCTTGTTTACTGCATGCTTACCTTAATATTCAGTGAAAAAACAATTCATTACTGCATTATTGTAATTATATAAACTAAGAAAAATTGTCATTGAATTTTACTGGCATTTGATACTTATAACATTTGGTTTTATTAGCTCATCTATTTTAGGAGGAAAAAGTCATGGTTTGGCCATTGCCTTGGAATCATTGTCATAATGACAATGCCATGGACATTTGCTTCTGAAATTATATTAGATCTTACACTACAATTACTACAAAGTACTAAAATTCCATGTGTACAAAATTAATGCCATTACAAAAAATCACCTAATGAATATTCAGGATTTAATTCATTATGTCTTACATGAATATTCAACAGGAAAAGGGTATGAATTACAACATGACTCATTTGCATACAACACTGGTTGAGTTGGACAAATTGTATATATGTGTTTACATGGTTACAGGCAGCTGCTGCAGGTTGATGATCAGAAATTACGAGAGTATGTTCTGATTGTTGTCCACATCTGTCTGGGAGACCTAGCGACCTCACTGGACACTCCATCTGCGGACAGTCTGAGCTGGAGACTAGTGAATGGCATCATCAGTTATGCATTGAAGTGTGATTCAGCAAATGGGTTTGTAATACATTTCTTGTATACAGTTGTATCTTTGAATCAGAAATGTTCTCTGAGTTGATCCGATTCAGTAATTTATTCAATTCATTGTGATTGATTGCAAACATTGCTGCTGGGGAGGGAACTGGTTTTCATATGATTTTTCATATGCTTTGTGAAGCTACAGTACATATTCCTTTAACCTTTACCTTATAGAATAGCTTTTTTAATCCTTTGCTCTATGAATATTCATGGAAAGAATAAATATGTCATGGATGTTAATTATGTTCGTTTTATATTGACTTATGAACACTTTTTGTTTAATTCTTTCTACACTGGGTTTTAGAAACATCAATGTGGTTCTTAGAAGATAGGTTTAACCCTTTCCCTGTTCTATGTTTATTACAGATTTCAATACCTACTGAATATTCATGAACAAAAAGGTTATTCTGAAGTATGGAAGATGGAGCATTGTAGCCATTTTAGAAAGTAAAGACACAGATCTTTGAAATTCTATTAGCAAACAGAGTAGACCCTGATCAGACAGCTACTCTAGGAGCCGTCTGATCTGGGTCTACTCTGTTTGCAGATGCGTGAAAACACATTCATATGAGGGAAAGGGTTAATATATGTATATTTGCTGTAAAAGATAAAAGTAGCATAATACATGTAATTTGATGATAACCCTAATGATCATGCAGTTCTGACAACTAATGTACCCATTCCACCAGTTAGTAAAGTTGGATAACATAGTTTGGTTCCATTAGGAGCAGTTAGTTCTGGTCTGCACTATTTTCCAGTGTTTGTCTAAATTTAGAGTACTTACGATAGTATCTAACCATAGCAAGCTGGAGGTTTTGAGAAAAATGTTGGCTTATAGTTTGGCGAAAAAACCGGGCTGTTGGGCGGGCGGCGGCAGTCATTAACAAAGCTGTAACAGTGCTTATAACTTCTGAATTACTTAAGCTAGACAATTCATATTTGGTATGCAGATAGCTTGGATCATTTGATACAAGGATACATGAAATCTGTCCATGGAGCCACCACTGGAAGGTCCACCGATACTAGTCACTACTGATATGGTGGACAAGGCAATCTTCAAGATGAAGTCCGGCAAAGCAGCTGGCCCATCAGGCATAGTGGTGGAGATGGTCAGAGCAGCAGGTGACACAGGCACAGCCATGGTTAGCGACCTTGCAACTGCAATCATCCATGATGGCAAGGTCCCCACTGATTGGGAGCAGAGCTTCATTGTCTGCCTCTACAAGGGCAAGGGTGATGCCCTGGACAGAGGAAACTACCGTGGTCTCAAACTGAACAGGCAGGTCATGAAAGTCCTGGAGAGGATTGTGGACGGCCTCATCAGACAGTTGGTGTCAATTGACGACTCACAGTTCGGCTTTGTTCCAGGTAGAGGCACTATTGATGCAATCTTCGTTGTTCGACAGATGCAGGAGAAATACCTAGCAGTGAACAAAAGGCTTTACATCGCTTTCGTAGACCTCGAGAAGGCGTTTGACAGAGTCCCAAGGAAGGTCATCTGGTGAGCATTGAGGAAACTTGGCGTAGAGGAGTGTATTGTGCGACTGGTCCAAGGAATTTATAGCAATGCAAGGAGTCGTATCAGGGTTGGAGAAGGATACAGCAAAGAGTTTGAGGTGAAGGTTGGTGTACACCAGGGATCTGTACTCAGTCCGCTGCTCTTCATCATTGTGCCCCTTGATGGCAGGCCACAGAAGGACGTCCAAGTTGGGGATGACAAGTTGGAGGTAGTATCTTCTTTCTGTTACCTGGGCGACATGCTCTCAGCAGCTGGTGGCTGCGAGCTTGCAACCTCTACGAGAGTAAAAACCGCCTGGAAGAAGTTCAAGGAGCTGCTACCAGTTCTGTCATCACGCCACCTCTCCTACAAGACACGGGGACGTGTGTACAGCACTTGTGTCCGGAGCGCAATGCTCCATGCCTGCGAGACCTGGCCCTTAACCAAGCCAAACCTTCAACGCCTACAGCGCAACGACAGAGCCATGGTCAGACAAATTTGTAGGATCAAGCCAGAGAATGTGGCCATGGTACGGTCAAATGAGCTGCTTCGGCAGCTGGGTCTGGAGGATCTTGACCCCATTCTAAGGGAGAGGAGGCTCCGCTGGTACATTCCAGCAGTGCTGCAAAGTGTGCCTGGGACTTTCAAGTGACTGGAAGAGGTTGGCCCGGACGGCCCAAGATGTCATGGAGGGAGGTGGTAGAGAGAGATTGTAAAGAGTGGAGGCTCTCTGCCATCGACCCACATGATAGAAACACTTGGAGAACAGGAGTGAGATCTGCCATGCGTGCAGTTAGCCAGCTGTCTGGAGGGGGGCCCACTAGTGTGGTATAACGCTCCTGCACCTGCACGTTAATCTAAAGTAACCGATGATGAATGAAATCAGGTCAAGGTCACTATTTCGAAAACTTTGCCGTTTTTACAAACTTTAACATTGCTTTATCTTCTGAACTACAAAAGCTAGGCATTTCATCTTTGGTATACAGATGGTTTTGGTAAAGGCCTTTCAGTTGATATAAAGATATTTTAAATTAGGTCAAGGTCACTATTTTGACAAGTTGGCCACCATTAAAAACCATCAACATTCTGAACCACATATGCTAGACAATTCATATATGGTATGGAGATGACTTTGGTGAAGGCCTTTCAGTTGATACAAGGATACATGAAAATTAACAAACTTTAACATTTTGCTATACCTTCTGATCCACGAATGCTAGGCAATTCACCTTTGGTATTCAGATAGCTTTGGTAAGGACCTTACAAATGACATAAAGATACCTGAAATCAGGTCACGGTTACTATTTTGAAAACTTGTTGTCTATATTTTAGGTTGCTTGTTGTGGACGATGTCTTGAAGATGGCTGGATTCTGTGACCATGTGTACAGAAATATTGACTGCCCATCACAGTAAGCATCAATGTGGTAAAAATGTTGTATGCTTGATTTTAAGAAGGTTTTCAGAAGTGTGCTTGTTTAACGTTCATTTAACCCTTTCCATGTTCTATGTTTATTATAAATTCCAATACCTATTGATCATTCATGGACAAAATAGTTATAATAATGGAAGGTGGAACATTGTAGCCGTTTTAGAAAGTCAATACACAGATTTGTCAAATTCCATTAGCAAACGGAGCAGACCCTGATTAAACGGCTCTTATAGAAGTTGTCTGATCTGGGTCTACTCTGTTTGCAAATGGGTGAAAACACGTTTATATGAGGGAAAGGGTTAACATTTTACTCCATAAATACATCTTATATACCTTTGCAAACAGAGTAGACCCAGATCAGATGACTCTGTTTGCCAATGCATGAAAATGTGTTTATATGAGGGAAAGGGTTAAGTTGTGCCAAATAGAAGTTAATCTGTTCCCTGATAGAGACATCGTTTCATGCATTTGCAAATAGAGTAGACCCAGATAATACAGCTCCTGTATGAGTCATCTGATCAGGATGTGCATTGTTTGCTTATTGAACAAATATATAGTAGATACTGTCTGTTGGTTGTTTGGTTTAACGTTCGCGATAATTTTGTCGCCATTTCATATACATACATTAAAGTTGGCATGCATGTGCAACTTATAGTGGTGAACATTTTAGGGGTGACTAATTAAGGTCAAGGTCATACATAAAGGTCAATGGTCATATTAGGGACATAGTTTTCACAAACACATCTTGTTTATAATGGCATATGAATTTTTGGTATTTGTAGAAACTATAGAGTCAGATCTATTATTATTTCATAAGCAAAGAGAGCACACCCTTATTAGACGGGTCCAGGGGCCATCTGTTCTGGGTCTACTTTGTTTGGAAAGGCATGAAAAAGTGTTTGTATGAAGGAAAAGCTTAATAAAAGATTTGATTGATATTCACAAAATTGATGGAGTCTTGTATGAATTCATAATTGATGGAGACTTGCACGAGTTCATAATAATTAATCTTGCTATGCCAGGACTCGTCCAAATATGAATTAGAAAGAATTCCAATTTGCATTCAAATTTGGTGTTTGCAAGA